>OZ038479.1:45760362-46167862 GCA_964036315.1 Acanthosepion esculentum
ATACTGATGACACAACTATTTAGTCCTGTTTTAATTCTAAGTTTGATAGGTTCAATAAGATAAAACTGGCAGTTGATCTTGAAACTGACCTTCAGTCTGCAAGGTTGGCTTGTTAAATATATAAATAAAACACATGAAATTTCTTCCCCAATTCATTTTTACGGAAAAATATGCATTTTAGTGATAAAAACAAAATCTGGGCATTAAAATTAAATAACCAAAACATTGAGCTAAAATCAATTTTAAATGTTAAATAAATCAATTTATAATATAAAAATTAATCAATGTACCATAAAACCATATACAAATAAAAGACATTTTTTCTCAAGACATTGGCAATCATGACTCTCCACAGATATTTTCTTTATTAGCTGTGAATTGCCATGCACTTTGGGAAACCTAATGGAGTGGTTTCCTGTTGTGTTTGCCAAGGTTTTTGAATTTTCCTTCTTTTAGACTGGTTGCCACCCCAGGCTAAAAAGCACAGTCTATGTTGCTATTTAATCCATAGATGGGAGTGGGCATAGGAGACAGATTCATCCATTTCACAAAGGCATTTGTGTGAAAGTGAATGCAATAGACTCTTCCCGAATTTGAACTTGGTTCACCAATGCACCTTTTTGCATCAATAACCATTACACCAACAGCACATCTATAGAAGTCATAATATATTTCATTAAAAACTATTGTAGATGATGTAACATAAGACCTCAACCAGTTATACTTAATATTGCCTTATTATAAAGTTAGGTAACATCCAAGTACTGGTAGTCTATGGTGTCTGGATAAACATTAGATATTTCGAGCTACATGTTATGTGAATCCAAGAAAATTTACTTGGTTCGGAACCACATGATTATTATATTGCAATATTTTTTTTTTAAGTGTCATATTTCTTATGGATATTGGCAATTAAAGGAGAGAGTGATAAAAGAAGATGGCTTGAGGAGAGAGAATGATAAAAGAAGATGGCTTGAGGAGAGAAAATGATAAAAGAAGATGGCTTAAGGAGAGAGAATGATAAAAGAAGATGGCTTGAGGAGAGAGAATGATAAAGGAAGATGGCTTGAGGAGAGAGAATGATAAAGGAAGATGGCTTGAGGAGAGAGAATGATAAAAGAAGATGGCTTAAGGAGAGAGAATGATAAAGGAAGATGGCTTAAGGAGAGAGAATGATAAAAGAAGATGGCTTGAGGAGAGAGAATGATAAAGGAAGATGGCTTGAGGAGAGAGAATGATAAAAGAAGATGGCTTAAGGAGAGAGAATGATAAAGGAAGATGGCTTGAGGAGAGAGAATGATAAAGGAAGATGGCTTAAGGAGAGAGAATGATAAAGGAAGATGGCTTAAGGAGAGAGAATGATAAAAGAAGATGGCTTGAGGAGAGAGAATGATAAAGGAAGATGGCTTGAGGAGAGAGAATGATAAAAGAAGATGGCTTAAGGAGAGAGAATGATAAAGGAAGATGGCTTAAGGAGAGAGAATGATAAAGGAAGATGGCTTGAGGAGAGAGAATGATAAAAGAAGATGGCTTGAGGAGAGAGAATGATAAAGGAAGATGGCTTGAGGAGAGAGAATGATAAAGGAAGATGGCTTGAGGAGAGAGAATGATAAAAGAAGATGGCTTAAGGAGAGAGAATGATAAAGGAAGATGGCTTAAGGAGAGAGAATGATAAAAGAAGATGGCTTGAGGAGAGAGAATGATAAAGGAAGATGGCTTGAGGAGAGAGAATGATAAAAGAAGATGGCTTAAGGAGAGAGAATGATAAAGGAAGATGGCTTAAGGAGAGAGAATGATAAAGGAAGATGGCTTGAGGAGAGAGAATGATAAAAGAAGATGGCTTGAGGAGAGAGAATGATAAAGGAAGATGGCTTGAGGAGAGAGAATGATAAAGGAAGATGGCTTGAGGAGAGAGAATGATAAAAGAAGATGGCTTGAGGAGAGAGAATGATAAAGGAAGATGGCTTAAGGAGAGAGAATGATAAAAGAAGATGGCTTAAGGAGAGAGAATGATAAAAGAAGATGGCTTGAGGAGAGAGAATGATAAAAGAAGATGGCTTGAGGAGAGAGAATGATAAAAGAAGATGGCTTAAGGAGAGAGAATGATAAAAGAAGATGGCTTGAGGAGAGAGAATGATAAAAGAAGATGGCTTAAGGAGAGAGAATGATAAAAGAAGATGGCTTGAGGAGAGAGAATGATAAAAGAAGATGGCTTAAGGAGAGAGAATGATAAAAGAAGATGGCTTGAGGAGAGAGAATGATAAAAGAAGATGGCTTAAGGAGAGAGAATGATAAAGGAAGATGGCTTGAGGAGAGAGAATGATAAAGGAAGATGGCTTAAGGAGAGAGAATGATAAAAGAAGATGGCTTGAGGAGAGAGAATGATAAAGGAAGATGGCTTGAGGAGAGAGAATGATAAAAGAAGATGGCTTGAGGAGAGAGAATGATAAAGGAAGATGGCTTAAGGAGAGAGAATGATAAAAGAAGATGGCTTGAGGAGAGAGAATGATAAAAGAAGATGGCTTAAGGAGAGAGAATGATAAAAGAAGATGGCTTGAGGAGAGAGAATGATAAAGGAAGATGGCTTAAGGAGAGAAAATGATAAAGGAAGATGGCTTAAGGAGAGAGAATGATAAAGGAAGATGGCTTGAGGAGAGAAAATGATAAAGGAAGATGGCTTGAGGAGAGAAAATGATAAAGGAAGATGGCTTAAGGAGAGAAAATGATAAAAGAAGATGGCTTAAGGAGAGAGAATGATAAAGGAAGATGGCTTAAGGAGAGAAAATGATAAAAGAAGATGGCTTAAGGAGAGAGAATGATAAAGGAAGATGGCTTAAGGAGAGAGAATGATAAAAGAAGATGGCTTAAGGAGAGAGAATGATAAAGGAAGATGGCTTGAGGAGAGAGAATGATAAAAGAAGATGGCTTAAGGAGAGAGAATGATAAAAGAAGATGGCTTGAGGAGAGAGAATGATAAAGGAAGATGGCTTAAGGAGAGAAAATGATAAAGGAAGATGGCTTAAGGAGAGAGAATGATAAAGGAAGATGGCTTGAGGAGAGAAAATGATAAAGGAAGATGGCTTGAGGAGAGAAAATGATAAAGGAAGATGGCTTAAGGAGAGAAAATGATAAAAGAAGATGGCTTAAGGAGAGAGAATGATAAAAGAAGATGGCTTGAGGAGAGAGAATGATAAAGGAAGATGGCTTAAGGAGAGAAAATGATAAAAGAAGATGGCTTGAGGAGAGAGAATGATAAAGGAAGATGGCTTGAGGAGAGAGAATGATAAAAGAAGATGGCTTAAGGAGAGAGAATGATAAAGGAAGATGGCTTAAGGAGAGAGAATGATAAAAGAAGATGGCTTAAGGAGAGAGAATGATAAAGGAAGATGGCTTGAGGAGAGAGAATGATAAAAGAAGATGGCTTAAGGAGAGAGAATGATAAAAGAAGATGGCTTGAGGAGAGAGAATTATAAAGGAAGATGGCTTAAGGAGAGAAAATGATAAAGGAAGATGGCTTAAGGAGAGAGAATGATAAAGGAAGATGGCTTGAGGAGAGAAAATGATAAAGGAAGATGGCTTGAGGAGAGAAAATGATAAAGGAAGATGGCTTAAGGAGAGAGAATGATAAAAGAAGATGGCTTAAGGAGAGAGAATGATAAAAGAAGATGGCTTGAGGAGAGAGAATGATAAAGGAAGATGGCTTAAGGAGAGAAAATGATAAAGGAAGATGGCTTAAGGAGAGAGAATGATAAAGGAAGATGGCTTGAGGAGAGAAAATGATAAAGGAAGATGGCTTGAGGAGAGAAAATGATAAAGGAAGATGGCTTAAGGAGAGAAAATGATAAAAGAAGATGGCTTAAGGAGAGAGAATGATAAAAGAAGATGGCTTGAGGAGAGAGAATGATAAAGGAAGATGGCTTAAGGAGAGAAAATGATAAAAGAAGATGGCTTAAGGAGAGAGAATGATAAAGGAAGATGGCTTAAGGAGAGAGAATGATAAAAGAAGATGGCTTAAGGAGAGAGAATGATAAAGGAAGATGGCTTGAGGAGAGAGAATGATAAAAGAAGATGGCTTAAGGAGAGAGAATGATAAAAGAAGATGGCTTGAGGAGAGAGAATGATAAAGGAAGATGGCTTAAGGAGAGAGAATGATAAAGGAAGATGGCTTAAGGAGAGAAAATGATAAAGGAAGATGGCTTAAGGAGAGAGAATGATAAAGGAAGATGGCTTAAGGAGAGAAAATGATAAAGGAAGATGGCTTGAGGAGAGAGAATGATAAAGGAAGATGGCTTGAGGAGAGAAAATGATAAAGGAAGATGGCTTGAGGAGAGAAAATGATAAAGGAAGATGGCTTAAGGAGAGAAAATGATAAAAGAAGATGGCTTAAGGAGAGAGAATGATAAAAGAAGATGGCTTGAGGAGAGAGAATGATAAAGGAAGATGGCTTAAGGAGAGAAAATGATAAAAGAAGATGGCTTAAGGAGAGAGAATGATAAAGGAAGATGGCTTAAGGAGAGAGAATGATAAAAGAAGATGGCTTAAGGAGAGAGAATGATAAAGGAAGATGGCTTGAGGAGAGAGAATGATAAAAGAAGATGGCTTAAGGAGAGAGAATGATAAAGGAAGATGGCTTAAGGAGAGAGAATGATAAAAGAAGATGGCTTAAGGAGAGAGAATGATAAAAGAAGATGGCTTGAGGAGAGAGAATGATAAAGGAAGATGGCTTAAGGAGAGAAAATGATAAAAGAAGATGGCTTAAGGAGAGAGAATGATAAAAGAAGATGGCTTGAGGAGAGAGAATGATAAAGGAAGATGGCTTAAGGAGAGAAAATGATAAAAGAAGATGGCTTAAGGAGAGAGAATGATAAAGGAAGATGGCTTAAGGAGAGAGAATGATAAAAGAAGATGGCTTAAGGAGAGAGAATGATAAAGGAAGATGGCTTGAGGAGAGAGAATGATAAAAGAAGATGGCTTAAGGAGAGAAAATGATAAAAGAAGATGGCTTAAGGAGAGAGAATGATAAAAGAAGATGGCTTAAGGAGAGAGAATGATAAAAGAAGATGGCTTAAGGAGAGAAAATGATAAAGGAAGATGGCTTAAGGAGAGAAAATGATAAAAGAAGATGGCTTAAGGAGAGAGAATGATAAAAGAAGATGGCTTAAGGAGAGAAAATGATAAAGGAAGATGGCTTAAGGAGAGAAAATGATAAAAGAAGATGGCTTAAGGAGAGAAAATGATAAAAGAAGATGGCTTAAGGAGAGAGAATGATAAAAGAAGATGGCTTGAGGAGAGAGAATGATAAAAGAAGATGGCTTAAGGAGAGAGAATGATAAAGGAAGATGGCTTAAGGAGAGAGAATGATAAAAGAAGATGGCTTAAGGAGAGAGAATGATAAAAGAAGATGGCTTGAGGAGAGAGAATGATAAAGGAAGATGGCTTAAGGAGAGAGAATGATAAAAGAAGATGGCTTGAGGAGAGAGAATGATAAAGGAAGATGGCTTAAGGAGAGAGAATGATAAAAGAAGATGGCTTAAGGAGAGAGAATGATAAAAGAAGATGGCTTGAGGAGAGAGAATGATAAATGAAGATGGCTTAAGGAGAGAGAATGATAAAAGAAGATGGCTTAAGGAGAGAAAATGATAAAAGAAGATGGCTTGAGGAGAGAGAATGATAAAAGAAGATGGCTTAAGGAGAGAGAATGATAAAGGAAGATGGCTTAAGGAGAGAGAATGATAAAAGAAGATGGCTTAAGGAGAGAGAATGATAAAAGAAGATGGCTTGAGGAGAGAGAATGATAAAGGAAGATGGCTTAAGGAGAGAAAATGATAAAAGAAGTTGGCTTGAGGAGAGAGAATGATAAAAGAAGATGGCTTAAGGAGAGAGAATGATAAAGGAAGATGGCTTAAGGAGAGAGAATGATAAAAGAAGATGGCTTAAGGAGAGAGAATGATAAAAGAAGATGGCTTGAGGAGAGAGAATGATAAAGGAAGATGGCTTAAGGAGAGAGAATGATAAAAGAAGATGGCTTAAGGAGAGAGAATGATAAAAGAAGATGGCTTGAGGAGAGAGAATGATAAAGGAAGATGGCTTGAGGAGAGAGAATGATAAAGGAAGATGGCTTAAGGAGAGAGAATGATAAAAGAAGATGGCTTCAGGAGAGAGAATGATAAAAGAAGATGGCTTGAGGAGAGAGAATGATAAAGGAAGATGGCTTAAGGAGAGAGAATGATAAAGGAAGATGGCTTAAGGAGAGAGAATGATAAAAGAAGATGGCTTAAGGAGAGAGAATGATAAAAGAAGATGGCTTGAGGAGAGAGAATGATAAAGGAAGATGGCTTAAGGAGAGAGAATGATAAAAGAAGATGGCTTGAGGAGAGAGAATGATAAAAGAAGATGGCTTAAGGAGAGAGAATGATAAAAGAAGATGGCTTGAGGAGAGAGAATGATAAAGGAAGATGGCTTAAGGAGAGAGAATGATAAAAGAAGATGGCTTAAGGAGAGAAAATGATAAAAGAAGATGGCTTGAGGAGAGAGAATGATAAAAGAAGATGGCTTAAGGAGAGAGAATGATAAAGGAAGATGGCTTAAGGAGAGAGAATGATAAAAGAAGATGGCTTAAGGAGAGAGAATGATAAAAGAAGATGGCTTGAGGAGAGAGAATGATAAAGGAAGATGGCTTGAGGAGAGAAAATGATAAAGGAAGATGGCTTGAGGAGAGAAAATGATAAAGGAAGATGGCTTGAGGAGAGAAAATGATAAAGGAAGATGGCTTAAGGAGAGAGAATGATAAAAGAAGATGGCTTGAGGAGAGAGAATGATAAAGGAAGATGGCTTAAGGAGAGAAAATGATAAAGGAAGATGGCTTAAGGAGAGAGAATGATAAAAGAAGATGGCTTGAGGAGAGAGAATGATAAAGGAAGATGGCTTAAGGAGAGAAAATGATAAAGGAAGATGGCTTAAGGAGAGAGAATGATAAAGGAAGATGGCTTGAGGAGAGAAAATGATAAAGGAAGATGGCTTGAGGAGAGAAAATGATAAAGGAAGATGGCTTAAGGAGAGAAAATGATAAAAGAAGATGGCTTAAGGAGAGAGAATGATAAAAGAAGATGGCTTGAGGAGAGAGAATGATAAAGGAAGATGGCTTAAGGAGAGAAAATGATAAAAGAAGATGGCTTAAGGAGAGAGAATGATAAAGGAAGATGGCTTAAGGAGAGAGAATGATAAAAGAAGATGGCTTGAGGAGAGAGAATGATAAAAGAAGATGGCTTGAGGAGAGAGAATGATAAAAGAAGATGGCTTGAGGAGAGAGAATGATAAAGGAAGATGGCTTAAGGAGAGAAAATGATAAAAGAAGATGGCTTAAGGAGAGAGAATGATAAAGGAAGATGGCTTGAGGAGAGAAAATGATAAAGGAAGATGGCTTAAGGAGAGAAAATGATAAAGGAAGATGGCTTAAGGAGAGAAAATGATAAAGGAAGATGGCTTAAGGAGAGAGAATGATAAAAGAAGATGGCTTGAGGAGAGAGAATGATAAAGGAAGATGGCTTAAGGAGAGAAAATGATAAAAGAAGATGGCTTAAGGAGAGAGAATGATAAAGGAAGATGGCTTAAGGAGAGAAAATGATAAAGGAAGATGGCTTAAGGAGAGAAAATGATAAAGGAAGATGGCTTAAGGAGAGAGAATGATAAAAGAAGATGGCTTGAGGAGAGAGAATGATAAAGGAAGATGGCTTAAGGAGAGAAAATGATAAAAGAAGATGGCTTAAGGAGAGAGAATGATAAAGGAAGATGGCTTGAGGAGAGAAAATGATAAAGGAAGATGGCTTAAGGAGAGAAAATGATAAAAGAAGATGGCTTAAGGAGAGAGAATGATAAAAGAAGATGGCTTGAGGAGAGAGAATGATAAAGGAAGATGGCTTAAGGAGAGAAAATGATAAAAGAAGATGGCTTAAGGAGAGAGAATGATAAAGGAAGATGGCTTGAGGAGAGAAAATGATAAAAGAAGATGGCTTAAGGAGAGAGAATGATAAAGGAAGATGGCTTAAGGAGAGAAAATGATAAAAGAAGATGGCTTAAGGAGAGAGAATGATAAAGGAAGATGGCTTGAGGAGAGAAAATGATAAAGGAAGATGGCTTAAGGAGAGAAAATGATAAAAGAAGATGGCTTAAGGAGAGAGAATGATAAAAGAAGATGGCTTGAGGAGAGAGAATGATAAAGGAAGATGGCTTAAGGAGAGAAAATGATAAAAGAAGATGGCTTAAGGAGAGAGAATGATAAAGGAAGATGGCTTGAGGAGAGAAAATGATAAAGGAAGATGGCTTAAGGAGAGAAAATGATAAAGGAAGATGGCTTAAGGAGAGAGAATGATAAAAGAAGATGGCTTAAGGAGAGAGAATGATAAAAGAAGATGGCTTGAGGAGAGAGAATGATAAAGGAAGATGGCTTGAGGAGAGAAAATGATAAAAGAAGATGGCTTAAGGAGAGAGAATGATAAAGGAAGATGGCTTGAGGAGAGAAAATGATAAAGGAAGATGGCTTGAGGAGAGAGAATGATAAAAGAAGATGACTTAAGGAGAGAGAATGATAAAAGAAGATGGCTTGAGGAGAGAGAATGATAAAGGAAGATGGCTTGAGGAGAGAGAATGATAAAAGAAGATGGCTTAAGGAGAGAGAATGATAAAGGAAGATGGCTTGAGGAGAGAGAATGATAAAGGAAGATGGCTTGAGGAGAGAGAATGATAAAAGAAGATGGCTTGAGGAGAGAGAATGATAAAAGAAGATGGCTTGAGGAGAGAGAATGATAAAAGAAGATGGCTTGAGGAGAGAGAATGATAAAAGAAGATGGCTTAAGGAGAGAGAATGATAAAAGAAGATGGCTTGAGGAGAGAGAATGATAAAGGAAGATGCCTTAAGGAGAGAAAATGATAAAAGAAGATGGCTTGAGGAGAGAGAATGATAAAAGAAGATGGCTTGAGGAGAGAGAATGATAAAAGAAGATGGCTTAAGGAGAGAAAATGATAAAAGAAGATGGCTTAAGGAGAGAGAATGATAAAGGAAGATGGCTTGAGGAGAGAAAATGATAAAGGAAGATGGCTTAAGGAGAGAAAATGATAAAAGAAGATGGCTTAAGGAGAGAGAATGATAAAAGAAGATGGCTTGAGGAGAGAGAATGATAAAGGAAGATGGCTTAAGGAGAGAAAATGATAAAAGAAGATGGCTTAAGGAGAGAGAATGATAAAGGAAGATGGCTTAAGGAGAGAAAATGATAAAAGAAGATGGCTTAAGGAGAGAAAATGATAAAGGAAGATGGCTTAAGGAGAGAGAATGATAAAGGAAGATGGCTTAAGGAGAGAAAATGATAAAGGAAGATGGCTTGAGGAGAGAAAATGATAAAGGAAGATGGCTTAAGGAGAGAAAATGATAAAGGAAGATGGCTTAAGGAGAGAGAATGATAAAAGAAGATGGCTTAAGGAGAGAGAATGATAAAAGAAGATGGCTTGAGGAGAGAGAATGATAAAGGAAGATGGCTTGAGGAGAGAAAATGATAAAAGAAGATGGCTTGAGGAGAGAAAATGATAAAGGAAGATGGCTTGAGGAGAGAGAATGATAAAAGAAGATGGCTTGAGGAGAGAGAATGATAAAAGAAGATGGCTTAAGGAGAGAGAATGATAAAAGAAGATGGCTTGAGGAGAGAGAATGATAAAGGAAGATGGCTTAAGGAGAGAAAATGATAAAAGAAGATGGCTTGAGGAGAGAAAATGATAAAAGAAGATGGCTTAAGGAGAGAGAATGATAAAAGAAGATGGCTTGAGGAGAGAGAATGATAAAAGAAGATGGCTTAAGGAGAGAAAATGATAAAAGAAGATGGCTTAAGGAGAGAAAATGATAAAAGAAGATGGCTTAAGGAGAGAGAATGATAAAGGAAGATGGCTTGAGGAGAGAGAATGATAAAGGAAGATGGCTTGAGGAGAGAGAATGATAAAAGAAGATGGCTTGAGGAGAGAGAATGATAAAGGAAGATGGCTTGAGGAGAGAGAATGATAAAAGAAGATGGCTTGAGGAGAGAGAATGATAAAGGAAGATGGCTTAAGGAGAGAAAATGATAAAAGAAGATGGCTTAAGGAGAGAGAATGATAAAGGAAGATGGCTTGAGGAGAGAGAATGATAAAAGAAGATGGCTTAAGGAGAGAGAATGATAAAGGAAGATGGCTTGAGGAGAGAGAATGATAAAAGAAGATGGCTTGAGGAGAGAGAATGATAAAAGAAGATGGCTTGAGGAGAGAGAATGATAAAAGAAGATGGCTTGAGGAGAGAGAATGATAAAAGAAGATGGCTTGAGGAGAGAGAATGATAAAAGAAGATGGCTTAAGGAGAGAGAATGATAAAAGAAGATGGCTTGAGGAGAGAGAATGATAAAGGAAGATGCCTTAAGGAGAGAAAATGATAAAAGAAGATGGCTTGAGGAGAGAAAATGAGAAAAGAAGATGGCTTGAGGAGAGAGAATGATAAAAGAAGATGGCTTAAGGAGAGAGAATGATAAAAGAAGATGGCTTGAGGAGAGAGAATGATAAAAGAAGATGGCTTGAGGAGAGAGAATGATAAAAGAAGATGGCTTAAGGAGAGAGAATGATAAAAGAAGATGGCTTGAGGAGAGAGAATGATAAAGGAAGATGGCTTAAGGAGAGAGGATAATAAAATAATTAGCAATATTATGGTGTTATATACACTTTTATCTATTGTTTTGTTTGTCTTAATTATGATCTAACAAATCTTTTTCATTGTTTAGATTTTGTAATTTTTATACAATTTTTTTTTTTTACTCAGTTTTTACTTATTAAATACAGTTAAAAAAATGGCTATTTTTCTTATGGTGATTCACAATTTGAATTCTGGTTTGAATATATTTTCCATTCAATGTATCTAATTCAAAAAATATCAACTTTATTTGGATTTATTCTTGAAATAGTAACATTTTGAAGTAAGTTTGTCAGCAAAAACCTGTGGAAATTAGGTGTTTCTGTACATTTACCAGACAATTTTAAAAACTAAATGCTCAAAAATTGGTAAAAGATATGAATCTAAGTTTTGGTGTCAGTGCCTATGACATCAAACCCCAGCTTTCACACTGAGTGTAATGTTAATATTCTGAAAAAAGCGAAACATCAACCTGCCCATGTCTTGTTATTACTTTCCCAGTTTCCACTGAATCTAAGTTTATACTACCTGTCACTAGGATTGAACTCACAATTACTCTGCCATCAAATTCAAGATCCAATGCTTTAGTATCATGTTGGAGAATCTTGAACATAGAAGAGCCTTAAGCCTAATAATATTCATGGCTGCCTGCCACTGATGCTACTATTGCTGTTATGCCTTCCTTCACCACTGCCTTTCTTTTCACACTGCTGCTGCTGCTTAGGCATTGTTGTCATTTCTCTTTATTTCCTTATCAATATGTTAGTAACAAAATGTAAATAAGGATGCAAAAGAGACTGTTCAAGGTATGAGCTACACATTGGGGATGTGAAAATTAAACAGGTACAGAAATTTAGCTATCTTACTAATGTAGTAACAGATGATGGAAAGTGTACTGTAGGAATTTGAAAGTGCCCAGGAATAGTGAAAAATGCCTTTCAGATTCTTAGCAAAGTATTAAGAGATAGGAAAATGTCCTGAGAAACAAAGAAGTGTGTTGAACTGCTATGCAGCGCTGGTGTGTACTACCCCCAAACACCCTGAATGGAGGTGGAGCAAGCCTGACTGGGGGCGCCCCCAGACAGTGCTTTGTGACCCTTGCTATCTTATCAACATTTGATATTTTTTTTTTTTTACTACCTACATTTATATATGTTACAAATTAAACAAAACAACTATTAAAGGAGGAAAAAATTTTGTGAATTTTGACATCAATTTTTTCTACCATATCTGTGAATTTGGTTTGCTTGTGTTAAGTCTTGAAAAAAAACACTATATAAGATTCACTATTTTTTATCTATAATGTTGAGTTGAATGTGTTAAAATTCTTCAAAAATATCAAGTTGATACTAAAAATTGCCAGAAAACATTGTCAATTTATTTAAGATGGATTAATCTATTATGACGTATCTCAAATTTGTATTTATTTTCAATTTTTCTGGTTGAATTGTTTACCAATATATTGCATATAATCCATTATTGTTCATAATTAGGTGACAATAAAATACATTTTTATATGAATACTACCTTATGAAAATTGAGATGTAGTAGAGTGGGGGGCCCCATATCATAGATTTGGGAGAGAGTGTTGAATCATAAATTTGGGGTGGGGGGCATGAGACCCTTGCACTGGTAGTTCTGGGTATGATGATAAACTACATCTGGCAACAAGGCCTCTGATCAGGAGATTAAAGGTTTTGAGGAGTAAGGAACCACCTCTTAATTGCTGTTCTTCCCAGGTCCACCCAGACCTGGAGTTGTAGCACCTGTTAGGGTCCCAGCTATGGGTAAATAGTGACTCCTAAACAAAACACTATGAAAGTATAAAAATATGTTTTGTTAGTAAAAATACCAGCAATACATTTTTATATAGTGTTGTGGTAGGATCCACCTAATTTGCATAGTGGAGTACCGACTATATAAATATGGTTGGTACCGGGAAGACAGGGGAGGCGAATCTACTTAGTCAACACATTCTCCAGGAACGGTCTTCCCAGGAATATACAAAAGACTATATGTAAATATTGTGTACACTTTCTTGTTTCAATACATTTTGTTCTAAGTACATTTTGTGTTGCATTATTATTCCATGCATTAGTCAAGTTTCAACATATAGTAATATTACCAACAATACATTTCTAAAGTAAAATGACCAATAATACATTTTATAGTAGAATTACCAGCAATACATTTTGAAGCAAAATGACCAACAATACATTTTATCCGTAGTTAAAGGCATAGAATTGCATTCAAAATATATTTAGTTGAAACAATCAAATTATGTTAAAAATATTTAGATTTTGGCATTAAATAACCCATAGAGGTTGATAACTCGTTAAAGAATGAATTCAACCAACCCTTGCACTGGCTATGTAATATGTAATCTCTTATGTCTCTTTCAGCAGTAAAAGCTGAACAATCTCTTAACAGATGAAGAAGAGACATGAAGTGACAGAGATATAGTTATATCGATAAATACTGAGAATACTATGGACAAAACATGTGAGCAATGAGGAAGTTTTAAAGAAAATATAAAGAACAAGGAAATGATATAAACAATCAGAAAGCAAGTGTCAATGGTTAACCTTTTGTGCTTGCAATTAAACAGTGTGTCAAAATTATGGTTATTCCCTTGACACTGCTATTACTGATACACTTTTGACTCCCTTGGCAATGGTTTTTTTATTTATTTTTTTTTTTTTTTACTAATGTTCGTCCAATACAAGGCCCAAGAGCCACTCAAGGTAGAGTGTTACTGTGTAGAGTTGTATGAGCATGAGAAAGGGGCAAGATAGCAGGAAAGACAGACAGGTAATTCTAAACCGGAGGAGATCAAGATTTAATTAGCAAATAAAATTTCTGAGTTCAGGTGGAGTCATTTAGGAATATAGAGTGAGTTGAAGTAGGTTTTAGAAGGAACCGGAAACCCAATTCTAAACAGGAAACAAGGGATAAACCTCTACTCCTGCTCAAGAAATCAGGGAGGGATGTGAACTGGATAAAAAGGCAAACCTACCTACTGTTTATTTACAAGATTATAAAAATATATGAACTAATCTCAATGTGATATTTATTATTTAGCATTTTTATAAAGAAATAAATTAGAAAAAGAAATTGTTTTATTTAAAAATTTATACAAAATTACAAAATTATCTTAATTATGTAAACCAACGACTTATGCAATGTTTGCGGTAAAAACTACAAGCATTCTGTAATTATACACAAGGAAAACTTTTTTAGTCGATCCAATGAATAGAGAAATAGAAAATAGTAAGTGTTTGTGATCTTGCCTAAAATCTAAAATTAAAAAGAATGTTTGGTTCAGACTCAGACGAAGAGATGTTCTCAATCTATTTTAGTGAATTTATGTGGCAAGTGCAAATGAATAAAATGCTCGGAAAATGCATTTTTTCAAAATTTATAACATTCTTGTTTACAGACATTTTTATAAATTTCTGAATAAAAAATTTTATTTTTGTATTTATTTCTTTATAAAATAGTAAACAATATTCCATTATAGTTGGTTCAGTCAGTTATGTGCCATGTGTGATACACGCTTAGGCGATCATGTATTGTTGGAATTTAATTTGAGAACAATATTTTACAAGTTCACATTCTCGCTATTTTTTCTATCGCCACTCCAACCTCTTTTTACTTTCAAAACCGGCTCCCAAGGCCTTGATTCTTATTAGAGATAAGAATATATTTTCTGGCTAACGAGAGAGCTGGAAAACACAAAAAGGAATTCCACCACCATTATTCATTCCATGGTGCTACAAAGTCTAGGGGAAACCTTACAGCTTGTTCACTCCAACCTGTTTTCATTACTTTCAAAACCGGCTCCCAGAGCCCTGATTCTTATAAGAGATAAGAATATATTTTCTGACCAATGAAGGGGCCAGGAAATTTGTTCAACAATTTTGGAGGGAAAAGTCCCCGATTCTTTGGAGCCCACCAAATCTCTATAAATTTGGAGAATCTTTGCCTATTTGGCAGTGAGAATTCAGCCCACCATTTGTGAGGTCGACGATAGGGAGCTCCAGTCAACTTCAGAACCACTTTCAACTAAAGGAGAACTACCTACTAAAGGGCTGTTGAGAATGAATATCGGCCCACAATTTAAGACCAATTCAAACCTGCATCCCTTCACCACTCCTTCTGACATGCCCACTGGACTTCTGTCGTTGACCTACGAACTCACTCAACTGCAAGATTCCTATATCTACCAACATTTTCCTACTCTACAAGAACTGTGAGTGTTTCTAAACCTTAACAAAATTCTACTCGCTTAAAGAACCTTTTAGGCGATCAGAGAAATATTTTGAGCAAGCCTTTTTTTCTGTTATGAACATTTTCTCTTCCCTTAAAGGAGATTTTCTCTTCTCCCTTTCTTTCACTCTTGTTTTTATCCCTTTAGCCCTTTTTTTTTTTGTATATGTAAATAAACACTTTCTTCTTTTATTGTTACACACCGAGCAGGAGTTTTTTTTCCTTATTTGTATGCACCTAAAAGAGAGAGTTTGTCTGCACTAATTTTGCTGTTTTTTTTACTCGCGTTTTGTTGCAATTTTTTAACATCAACCCAACATTTTGCTCAAAATAGAATATTGTGTGTGCTGCTAAGTACAACATTTTGGATGCGGGAAAGCCGGGACAAACTTTCCCTGCACTATCTTTTTGATACATGACTGACAAGGCAGATTTTTTCCTGCAGTAGGTTGCCATCTCTTTCTGCAATAGACCAGTTGCCATCCAAGGCTACAGAACCCGGTCTGTCTTACTATTTACCCATAGCTGGGGGGAGAAGACGGGGATTCATACCTTTCCCAAGGGTATTAGCACGTAAGTGAATGTAATGGATTCGATTGGAATCTGAACTCAGCTCTCCGATTCCTCAATCCGAGCCACTTTCACATATTTTTATAATTTTGTAAATACAATTATTCTTGTAATTAAGTAATCTAATAAATAAATAGTGATTATGGTTAATTGTTTGTTATCAATTCTCAAGAAATCTACTTTCATGTTTGGATTTATTAAAATTCTATTCATCGCTTTTTAAAATAATAAACATTGCCGATGGTGTTAAAAATAGTAGTGGTGTCAACGGAAAAAAAACTTTCTTTTGACACACTGTTTTTTTTATGGGTACGAATCAAAGAGTGATTGGCTTTATTGCAAAGATTCAAAATATGTAAGGTTTTTAGATTTCACAGGAATAGCAGGTCTTATTCAATAGTACTAACGTTCAGAATTTTTTTTTTTTAGTATATGAAAGCTAAAAATATTTAAAATAAATAAAATGACATTTTGCTCTGTGATTAGTAGAAATTCAATTTGTGTTGCGAAAACTTTCAAACCCTAAAAAAAAAAACCGATTAATTAATAACACAAAATATTTTTTTCTTTTTTGTTTAGGCTTCCGTACATTGAAAATAACTCACGTCGGTGCATAAAAGTGGAGTCGAAATTTTACAATGTTAAAGATTTAAGATTCGATGTCATAATGTCGGGCACAAGCAAAACATGCATTTTTTGTCATAAAGTTTTTGTAAATAAAACCCCAACTTTAAAACCACTTCGCTTTAAAACTTTACTCAAGAAAATTAAAAAAACGAGTACCAACCAAAGGGGAAAAAAAAAGTTTTAGTTTCATAAAACGCAAAGATCAAATAATAATTTTCGCAAAAAAATAAATAAATAAATTAACCAAATTTTTACCTTGAAAAAAAAGGAAGCCAAATTTATTTATTCAACTGTTATTTTTTTTAATTGAAACTTCAAAGAAGTTTTTTTTTATTATGTGTGTGTGTGCGCGCACGTGCGTAAATGTAATGATGGCAATATCAGCTAAGACCCCCAAAAACGTTGGCTTTCTGCCAGTGAGTAACTACATGGAAAAATAATTTTGTTATCATCTGATTTCGCTTAGTAATCCGGTGTTGGCGTTAAAACCCATCAACAAGATACACCCACTTAGTGACTGATGCAGACAAATAAAAAAGGGGAAAAAATCGAAAACTTTTAATTCAAAATTATTAATAAATTAGAGTAGACATAAAAACTGTTGAAAATTTAATATTTTAAAAAAATATATTATTATTCTACCGGCGGGAAATATCAGTGAACCAGACGATAAAAAATATTTATCGTCTGGTTCAATCAATGTTATTTTTTTTAATTCCTCGCCGCTGGTGTAGTAAATAAATCAAGAAAAGTAAAAGAATAAAGAAAGATGTCTTTATGTGTCGCTTTGAAAAGCAGTTTGAAAATGATTTGGTGCTAAATTTCTAAATTCTTTTTACAAAAATAACGATACACTAAGTGTCACAATCTTTTATTTTTCTCTTTGTTTTTGCTTCTATATATGAAGGTCGAAAAATCAAAGAAAATTTATTTACAAGTTTGTTGTAAGAAGTTTAGTAAAAAAACAAAAAAATAGTATCTCATTTCTCAGATTTTGAAATTGCTTGTTAAACGACAATGTGGAAAAATGTATATTTTTTATTTGTAGCACTGGAAAAACAAACAAAAACAAACAATATCTTTGATTTAATTGAATTTTAAAAGGTTCGTTTTTTTTTTACATTTATTAAGAAATCATTTTTCTTTTTTTTTTCCTACACGTTTTGATTCTTCAGTAAGTAATAAATTCTAAAAATAAATATATGAATTTAGAAAGAATAATTTACCAAAAAGCCAAATTCCGGTGATCGTTTCACACCAACCAGTCGTTCCTGTGAAGAGAAAACAAGGAATATTCTTGGAGATTTCTCAAAACGATGTTCGCTAAAAATGACTAGTTTGGTGATCAAGGGGGAAAAACGTTGTGGCGGGGGGAAAAACTCCTGGAAGAGGAGTCATTTCATTTTTCATGTTAGAAAAAGAATGAAATGAGTAAAAAAAAAAAAAAAAAATAGATAATATTTTAAAAATAATATTCAATTTTTATATTTAAATAAAAGAAGTCACCTAAGATATAAATTAAATTAAATTTCATTAAATTAAAACTAAAAGTAAACATTAAGATATAAATTAAATTTTATTAAATTAAAAAATAAATTAAATTTTTAATTAAACTAGGATTCATTAGAAAATTAAATTAAAATATAAATTATATTTCATTAAATTACAAATTAAGATATAAATTAAATAAATATATCAAAATATTACTAATTTTGTTTAAAATTTTACGTTTTTTTAAACTTGAATATGGTATTTATTACAAGCTGAGATTAGGTTTGGTTTGGTTTATTTCGTTTTACGGCATATCAACCTCAATGAGTTATTTATTGCCGACAACATTTTTAGGATAGATTCGTATGAATAGAATATGTATTTTTTGGTTTAGATTGGTTTGGTTTATTTTGTCTTACGGCATATCAACCTCAATGGGTTATTTAATGCCGACAAAATTTTTTATTGCTGGTAATATTTTGTTTTGTCAAAAATCTGTTTCTGGTAATATTTTTCCTTCAAAATTGTATTGCTGGTAATAATTTTTTTCAAAAAAGTATTGCTGGTAATAGTTAATTATTTGCCCATAGCTGGGACCCTAACAGGTGCTACCACTCCGGGTCAGGGTGGACCTGGGAACACCATCAATTAAGAGGTGGTTCCATGCTCCTCAAAACCTCCTGATCAGAGGCCTTGCTGCTGGACGTAGTTTATTGTCTTACTCATGACGTGGATGTAGTTTAACGTCTTACCCAGGACAGCTGAGATTAGGACTTTTTCCACTATAACAAAGTATTACCTTATGGGGTTTGTTTGGATTGGGAAATTTTCATTTTATTTATTTTTATTCATTTTTAAATTTATTTGCCTCTGCTCAAAAAAATTGTAATACTGACTGATTTTACATTAATTAAATAAAGTACAGTGTAACCCGGATATAAGAGAGTTGTCGGGACGGGAGAAGAAGTCTCTTATATCAGGGTTTCTCTTATATCCGGGTCTCTCATATACGGGTTACACTGTATTTCATTCTGCGCTTGTTTAATGATTAAAAGAAAATGCACAGTGTTAAAATTAAAAATACAAAATAAATAAATCTTTATAATAATAAGGTGAAAGTTGAAGTTAAGAGTTCATGTGCAAAATCGTACATAAGTCTACCATTTGGCCATGCTTTGAATATTTCTGTCACATCAGGTCTGGTAGCCCAGCTATACATTCCAGAGCCGTAGCAGAGTGAAATTTTTTTTTTTTTTTTTGTTGGTGAGGGGAATTTACTGTCTAGCCATAAGTTATCAAAAGCCACCAACATGGTTAGCGGCAAAAACATAAATTTCCAGTATATCTTTCTTTATTGTTTTTTGTTAAAATAAAACCCTGCTACAGCCCTGTATTTACAGATTCTTGATAAAATACAAAGGAAAATCAGTAATATTATTTGTCCTGACTGGGTGTCTCGACTTCAGTCACTTTCCCACCACTGTAAAGTTGCTTCCCTGTGCCTTTTCTATAGACACTTTCATGGTAATTTTTTGGATGAGCTATTCGCTCTGGTACCTAGACTTTATGATTTTATGTGCAGTACTAGATTGGCAGCAAGGTCTCATAAATTTAGAGTTGAATTCACTAGATGTAACCGTAAGTTCTATGCCAACAATTTCTTTGCTCACACTTCTTGCTTGTGGATCTCTCTTCTGGCTCTATGCTTTCTAGCCAACATTGATCTCCAAAAATTTAAATACAATGTCAATTATTATCTACTGCCTTCCTGATTACTCTTCTATCGTTCACCCTCCTTCATAATGTTTTCTGTTTCTATTTCTTTTACCCCTTGTGTCTTAGAGATTTTACGACCTTGATTGGAGTAAATTCAATTAAGAGAAAAATCCTGGCACATACAAAAGTGTCTGGGAAGAAGTAAATATGTATGTATCTATTCAAATGTAGTAGCCTCTTGTTTACAACGTGAGTGAAAAAATGTAAGTTTGTTTTCAATTGTCGCAGCAGGCTGCTCAAAAAGGTCGAGAAAGAAAGGGTGTATGTTCTTAAATGTAGCAGACAATGAAGCCTTCTCAAGTTGCCATTTAATTGCACAAATATCATATTTCATCTATGGGTATGTCACAATGACTACATCATCAGAGAATGGTTTAGTTTGGTTTGTTTTGTTTTATGGCATATTAACCTCAATGGGTCATTTAATGCCGACAACTTTTTTTTTTTTCTGGTAATATTTTTGTTTTGTCAAAAATCTATTTCCGTTAATATTTTTTTCCTCAAAAATGTATAGCTGGTAATATTTTTTCAAAAACGTATAGCTGGTAATAGTTTTTTTCAAAAAACGTATTGCTAGTAATATTTTTTTTTCATCAAAAATTTATTTCTGGTATTAATTTTTTTACAAAGTATTTCTGGTATTAAAACCTATTTTTACAATGCTTTTTACCTCAGTTTTGGGGTTAACTATTTGCCCATAGTTGGGACCCTAACAGGTACTACCACCCCAGGTCAAGGTGGACCTGGGAACACCAGCAATTAAGAGGAGGTTCCACGCTCCTCAAAGCCTCCTGATCAGAGGCCTTGCTGTTGGACGTAGTTTATCGTCTTACCCTGGACACGAATGTAGTTTATCATCATGCCCAGGACGGCGTCAGAGAATGGACAAAACAAAATGTATTTATTGATTCTGATTTTGGTTGATTTTCCATCTGGTTATAAGCACATCTACAGATCTGCTTTGAAAAGGCTGATCTGCTTCTCATTGGCCTGATGTATTATATCTTGGTTGTGAAATCTTTCTGATTGGTTGGTTGAAATATGGCACTGTGGCCTGGTGATTCTGATTATCTTTCTATTTTAAGACAGTGAAATTTTGGTCCTCTAATTATTATTTTTTTTATCACCACATATACATTAATTTCTGTATCGAGGTATCATTTGAAGAATAGAGTGTAAAGACATTCGGTAGAAAATTTCAACAATCTTGTAAGAAATAAATTCAACACATAGATTTTTATATATATTTATATATGCAATTAAGAGCAACCTAGCTCAGAAAAGGAAAGAACAAGCCATTCTTCAACAAATTACTAAGTGTCTGCCATGAGTGAGAAAGTGAGTGACAATATATTTCTTTTAAAAACTTATAATGACTTTACCAGATTTTACTTTTTGTTTAGGTTCTCCCAGGGGGTCACTCAAAGTAGGTTATTGAGTGAGATTGCTCTGAACTTGAAGAGATAAAAATTGTAGCGATCAAGGAAGCATCCACTAGGGAGCCTGTTTCACAATATAACAGTTCTGCGAAAGAAATTGAGTGAAATTTGCTTTTTGTCAAAGGAATATGAAGGGAATGGGGATAGTTTGCCACTAATAACATGGCCTGGTGGGGGGTCCTAGATGTGAAGTCTAAGCTTATGTGATGGAGAAATGTATCTTGTTAGGTCATTTGCCATAGCAGTGGCGGGTACTAGCTCTGAAGGTCTGGGCTGATGGGATGAAAGACTGTAACTCATTAGAACATTTCTCATATTCATAAATAGTAGATAGGTTTTTGCCTATGGCCCAAGTGACACTCCTTCCTGGTTTTTTGAACAAGAGTAGAGGTGTATACCTTGTTCACTGTTTAGGATTGGGTCTCATGTTCCTTTTAAAGTCTTCTCATTCTTTTTTCACTCGCAGTAACTTAGATGCATCTAAGTGGCATTATTGCTTTGTTTGGGGTGAAGTGATTAAAAAAATAGCAAATAGTGACAGGCTAGCAACATTTCGTCTGTGGGATGAGTTGCAGGGGGAGAATAATTCATCACCCACAAGTCCGCGTAAACACTTTTAAATCCTGTCAATGCTGGACAGTGAAGACGAGACAGTACCAGTACCATTGGTGGCCTGTAGTTTTAATAGGCTTGGACTTGGCCTATGGACATGTGACAAAGTGGCAGGTATGTTCACATTCTGACCATGAGACCCAGGTTCGAATCACCCCATGGCTGATTTGTCAGGAAGGTGACTCCCTGATGTTATTGGTCTGGAGGAGGTGATACCATCATGCAGCACCTTCGAAAATTGCCTGAAAAAGCATACAACAGGTTGACCCAAGCTTTGTTAGCGAAATTGGGTAGATGGAACCTTTAGGAGCTATCAGTCATTGTGCTAGCATGAAGTCACAAGTCAACGTGACTGAGTGTTCAGATTGTTGATCACGCTAGATAACGTGTTCTCTCCCAGAAACTTTAACTAAGGACCACTAGGTGCATCCTGTGGGTGTTGGACAAACACAAATGCGCCTGAGCAGGCGTCTGCAATGGGGATTAACTATCTGCCCTAGTAGACTGGCATCCTCGGTGGCTGCGCCATTTACATTTTACATGAACTTGGCCTAGTACTCTGGTGGCAGGGATAACACTGATAGTGACTCCAGTGTCGACCGGGAATTTTGAGTCATTATTTTGGTCTACTATATAGAATAAGTGACTATTCGAGGTTGGATCTCTAGAGATAGTCATACTCACTCACTGGTAGGCCCATTTTTTTCAACTGGCTATTTACGAATGAGCACAGTTGGGTACATTTTCTGCCATCTTTATCAAATTTTTGATCGTACCAACAGATTTCATAGGATTTTGGGTCTATCACAACTGAAGCTTCTTGTTAAGATTTTTCAACTGGCTATTTACGAATGAGCATAGTTGGGTACATTTTCTGCCATCTTTATCAAATTTTTGATTGTACCAACAGATTTCATAGGATTTTGGGTCTATCACAACTGAAGCTTCTTGTTAAGATTTTTCAACTGGCTATTTTCGAATGAGCACAGTTGGGTACATTTTCTGCCATCTTTATCAAATTTTTGATCGTACCAACAGATTTCATAGGATTTTGGGTCTATCACAACTGAAGCTTCTTGTTAAGATATAGTGAGTGTATTTTCTGTGATGTTAATTTAAAAGAAGTTGTAGTGTTTTTTGGAGAAAATTATTGATTCTTCCAGCTTCTCGCAGTGACTATTCATTTCTTTCTCATCCCTAGGTGTCTGGACGTTCAGTTGATGATCAATGTCAGCCTATTTGTCCAGTGAAGTATCATCCATATAAAAACTATCTCACTTATTGGATATTGTGGTGTGTAGAGGTTTCCTTACTTTGCTCGATTTAGCAGGAATGAAAATAATCAGCAGGGTGCAACCAGTAGTCTTGACCAAGCCCTATTCAGCCTCTTTTCAATCTTCCTTTTCAGCGGCCTCTACCTTCAAGCCCAGCTCAAAGGGCTCCACACAACCCTTGCTGCAGAAGACAGTCCTGTCCTGGCAGCTTGACTCAGATTTCTCGTTCCTCCCATGGGAACTGGCAGAGAAATCCCGCTTCGAGACCCCTTCCAAAGAAAACTGTGCAGAAAAAGGCAAGGCTTGTCCTAGCAGTTTCACACTCAGCTTTCTCGTTCCTCCCATGAGAACTAGTGGAGAAATTTATCTCAACAAAAACAGCTACCATACTCAAGAACTTTGTTAACTGGGATCCCCCCCAAAAAGTACTACTATTTTACACTCTTTTTCAACCAGAAATAAAAGCTGTTGAACAGTTATTCTCAAGCTTTGGTTTTTTGTTCATTCCACTCACCTTGCTGAGCACAAACACACACACACAACCAGGAAAAATTCCAACACACTTCATCGGTATTGATATCTGCACTACTGAAGTTAACAGTTTATCAAGCCAGAGACAGTGTAGCATTGGCTTGAATAAATCGTTGCTGCTGATGTGACTTCTCATGTGCTGTAATAATTGTGATAGGGTTCTGTCACCCAGACTAATATTATTGAACAAACCTTGGATCATTTGTTCATCTGATCGACCCATTCCTTTTAGAATGGCTGTCTTGAGCATATTGTATGGGTCTGTTTCTAATACTTCTTCCAACAAATCTGCTACTTCATTTACCATGTCTGGAAGTAAAGCTTGCACCATGCTTGAGAATTTAATTTTCTGTAAGTGAACACCACATGCTTGGAAGATGTCTTGTAGTTGCCGAAACCAGTTTTTTGTATCTGTGGGGTTGAATGGTGGAAGTTGTAAAATTGAGGAGGAATTAAATTTGGTTTCTGTGGCAACGTTGCATAGTCATTTTTTATTAATTTTTCTTTTTCTTTCTTTGGTCTGTTGATTCAGAGATGTTGTTACTGATGATTTATTCATGCAGGTTTGTTGGCACTTGTTCTGCTTGAAGATAAAATGTTGCATTTTTCTTTTTTTTCTTTGGTCAATTCGCTCATGTCACGAGTCACCACTTGTTGCAGACCAGGTTCACCTATTTCGGGTGTCATCACTTGTTGCAGACCAGGTTCACCTATTTCGGGTGTCACCACTTGTTGCAGACCAGGTTCACCTATTTCGGGTGGCACCACTTGTTGCAGACCAGGTTCACCTATTTCGGGTGTCACCACTTGTTGCAGACCAGGTTCACCAATTTCGGGTGGCACCACTTGTTGCAGACCAGGTTCACCTATTTCGGGTGGCACCACTTGTTGCAGACCAGGTTCACCTATTTCGGGTGTCACCACTTGTTGCAGACCAGGTTCACCTATTTCGGGTGTCACCACTTGTTGCAGATGGTGGAAAGGAGAAAAGTAGAAATCTGGCCTGTATACATATCAGAAGGATTTTTGATCAAAATGTATTCCTTCTTTCCGCCGTGCAACATAAATGACGTGAGGAAAGATATGCTGAATGTTAATAATATTGATTTACAGAAACAAAATGCAACAATGAACTTAAGCGAATTTATTCACAGTGGAGGATGTGAATGCAGTGTTAAGACATAGATATTGAGAGAGTTCTCGTTTTACTTAGCTGCATGATGATTTGTCTTCAGTGGGTCGAAGTTTTCAGTGTTCATACTGGTGGTGTTATAAATCATGCTCGGGTTTAATAGTTTGTTGCTTCAAGCGTGATTAGTTTGTGAGTTGTATGAAGATGTTGTTTGACTTCGTATTCCATGCCATATTTCTATGGTGTGGTAATTCATATGTATCCATCATTTGTCTGCAAGATGATTTCTTGGTCTGATCATAAAGATGGCAACATCATCATGTGTCTGTGTGTGCCTTTGTATATGTGTGTGTCTCTCTCTCTATATTTTTTTTCACTATCTGGACCTGTTCCTTAAATAACCATGGGTAGGCTCCCAGGACAAGATTTTGGATTTAAGCAGGAAGGTATTTCAGACACCAATATCTTTAAGCATGCTCATTGATTCATACCGACCAAGTATTGACCAATGAGCATGTTTAAAGATATTCGTGTCTGTTGCTATGTGGACATTGTGTAGGTGTTCGTGTGTGTAGGCAGATAGCAACAAGCTGTTATCTTTCCCACATAGCCCCAAGAACTTCTTCACTTTTTTTAGCCTAATATAACACCACACACTAAGCCTCTACCTTGAGTGGCTGTGGGCCTGGGTGAACATTAGTACATATATAAATTATGAAAACAATTTTTAGTTTGTGAATTTGTAAACAATTACTAAATTATTAACCCATTACCTGCCATGAGCCCCATTTGGGGATCTGTTAAAATTAAACTCACTACATGTTATTCCTTGGATTTACATTGAATTGCATACATACATTGCATTTGCAGAGGTATATTTTACAACACTTACCCGTTAAAGTTTTTATTATTAGCTGTAAGAATACACTTTCTGTTGTAATTTTACATTTCATGAGTCGAAAAATAATGACTATTTTGAAAAGTATTTTTTTATTATTTCTAATCAATATTATTTTTTGATGTTTTATACACATATATATTTGATGGTCTAGTTTCTATAAAAATGACAATTGTAACTACTGAAATTAAACATAAGGAATAAATAAACTCCTAAGACACCAGTCTGGGCCAAAAATGCGCATTAAAAATATTTGGCAGTTAATGGGTTAAGATATGTGAACTCCTTATTATTTACCATTTCATAAAACCATTCAAATAAACAATGCAATAAATAAATAGGGTTTATTATGTTTGTTGTCAATTCACAAGAACAAACAAAATGTATGAATTCATTTTCATCATGTTTAGGTTTTATTAAAATTCAAATCATCTCTTTTTAAAACAATAAATATTTCCATGGAGTGGAGGTAGTTAAAATAATAGTGGTATCAAGGGAAAAAAATATCCTTTTGATGCAATGTTTTATTGTAGGCATGAAAGTTAAAGTTTGCCAAAAAAAACGGAAGTATTATATAAAAATAGTTAAAGGGTAATTAAAAAAATAATAGACTAGATTTGTTAATTATACTTTCTTTTGAGGGCAGTGTTTATTAAAAGACAAAAGTTACTAAAACACATATTTAAATAAAAACATTGCTAATGGATAATAAAAATGGCTTGAATAAAATTTCGTATGGAAAACTTTGTATATGTGAGGCTCAAGCTGATGTTGTAAAAGACCAGTTAAAAACGAAGCCTGACAGTTTATAAAAAATATACAGCTATAAAATTTGGTTTTAAAATTTGTAACAAAAAGAAGCTCAAGTTTTATCGTATGAAAACTCACCCAAATAAAGTTTGTGCACAGGCATAGTTTAAAGAGATACATTTTTGTGTTTCGACCAATGAAGAAAGTAATATATGTCTACGTAAATTTCAAATTTTGGATTGAATGGAGTGAATTGTTGCTATTTAAGAATTTGGGTTGATCTAAGAAACAGGGTTTTACCTTCCATGGGTGAATGACTGAAAAAAAACTAAGTCAATGACAACTAAAGGGAAGAAACAGAAGAAAACACAAAGATTTACCAAATTAGAGGTATGGTTTTGAACTTTTATGGAAATCTGAGATTTTTCTCAGTTTTGAATTTCAGTTTAAAAATTGAAATACAGTGTAACCCGGATATAAGAGAGTTGTCGGGACCGGAGAATAAGTCTCTTATATCCGGGTTTGGTCTATTTTATATACATTAACACAGGCTCTAATTTGGGACCGGAGAAAATCTCTCTTATATCCGGGTTACACTGTATTGTCTAAAATACCCAGTGATACTTGTGAATTTGCTATCCTTCTCAATGATTTTCAACAGTAAAATGAATGGAAGTAAGTGAATGTTTTGTTGAAAACTATAATTGTTTTTTATTTGTCAAACAAGATTGTAATTTAGAACTTGTTATCTTGCCTAGTTTGGCGCATAAAGGAAAATTTTAGGCTTACTTGTTTTGTAAAATTTGTATTCTATGCTATTATCATGTTATTAATAAATTTAAATTTCTTTCAAATTTCCCATTGGAGTAAGAAGAGACTTTTTTTTTTTACACCCTTTACAATAGTCGATATAAGAGATTTATTTAACGTTCTCTTTTTTCTCCCTACAAAAATCTTTTGACACGTTAAAAAAGGTAACGCACACTTTCACGAATGCAAATTCAAGCGCTAATTAATTTATTTCCGATCCATTGTTTTTACTTAATTAGTAGAATGTGTAAAACAATAAGAAAAAAAATTAAAAGTAAACAAAAAACGGGTCAATAAGTTTTAGAAATTAACGTCTAAAAGTATAAAATCTTAAAAAAAAAAAAAAATTGTCATTGTTGAGCAATAAATGTTTGGCGCTTCATTTCAAACCGAGAAAATAATCAAAATAAAAATTTAAGATGTTCTCTTTTCCCTGTTGGTTGACGCTTTACTGAAATCCTCAAACAGTCCTTGTTTTACGATTGGAACCCGTCCTTCCAATAAATTTAACAATCTGTTTCACTGCCATTTAACTTGAAAAAAAAAAAAAAAATTAAATAAGGAGGCCTTCTTTAATAGGACACCGGTTACTTCCTGTTTCTTTTCTTAACCAAACAAGGCTTTATTATCGGAACGTTTTACGGTAAATTGTTTTTTTTTTATGTATTTTACTTTTGAATGTCTATATTAATGCAATTAAAAAGTATCTATGTATTATTTTTACAAAAGATAATCTGTATAAATTGCATAACGAATCCTATTGTCGAGCCGGACATTGACCAAAAATGTAACCTCTCTCTTGAGCTTGTCGTAACCTAACGAAACATCACAAATTCGTCAACGTCTTAAGAATTATGCAAACTTAAATTTGTTTATTTATAATTTAAGATGGATTTTTTTTCTTTCTAAGAATTTTGCGTTTTACTATTTTAAACTTAAGCAATTGCGTGCTGGAAAACAATTTTTAAATATAATAATTATATAATTTAAAGAAATAAAATAAAAAACCTATTGTGTTGAGAACAAAAAATGAATATATTTTTCCGCTAATTTTACATATAATATTTTGCATTATTTACTTCTGTAAGTACTAACGGTATACGCACATACACACAGGTTAGTTTAGTTTTAGTATGTTCGGGGAAATAGATATTTCTGGCTATTTGATAATTTTTTTTTAAACTCATGGTACCTTTTCCACAGCTTCTAGAACGAAGAAAATCAGTAAACATTAGATCGGCTGTAATACTGGTATCGAAATGTTATCATTATATTAGCTTACTATACTATTTAAAAGGCGATAGTTTCTCAAAATACTGCAGTTTATTCATTTTTAGTTTTTACTTCTTTTTTTTACTATCCAAAACAAATTTTGCATTCCAAATACTGGATTAGCTCCCTTATATTTCATTGTATATTTTTTATTCCTTTTTGCAGTTTTTTTTTTTTACTAATGTTCACCCAATACAAGGCCCAAGATTAACTCGTGGTAGAGGGTTAATGTTTGGAGTTATATTAGCTTAGGAAAGTATAAGTGTTAGGAGTTTGGAGCTAAAGTAGACTTTCAGAAAGAACTAGAAACCTAATCCCAGACAGGAAACAAGAGATAAACCTCTACTCCTGTTCAAAAGATGGGAGGAGTGTGAGCCGGATAATAGGTGTATCTATCTACTTCTATTTAGGGAGGAGAGAAAAAAAGATAGAATTAAATGAATAGTGAATAAATATTCAGAGTTCCGGTGCAGACGTTAGGAGTACAGAGCCGAAGCAGACTTTAGAATGTACAGGAAACCCAATCCTAAACAGGAACCAAGAGGAATATGATTACATATGTGCTGAGGCAAAGACTGGTTTGTTTGACCCAATAGCAGTTGCCAGAAGGCATGACATCATATGTTGATGAAAAGAGAGGTTATTCAGGAAGATCAGACTGACAATCTAGGTCTGACCAAATGGGAGTATGGCCTTCTAAGGGCTTGATCACCTTCATTGTAACCTCTCAGTGATGACAAGGCATTACACAATGAGCTGATGCTGCAAAATGCCTTCTAGGTCTACAAAAATCTCTTTTCAGCAGGACTGGCAATTAGCAAGAATGCCTAATTTTTGGTGATTGGGAGAAGACATTCCCTCTTTCATTGCAACCTCATATACTCATTCAGTAGAGTAATTAAATATTGCATGATTCTGCAGACTGTGCAGAAAGCTCTTTGCCCTGGAGGCAAGTACTATTTGGAGCAATGTGATACCACCAGTGATACTATGGACACATGGATGTTAACAAGGTTGTGGGTTTTGTATGTATTTTTAAGTGAAGGTGTGTGTTCAATATATAAACAAAAAAGATAGAAAAAGCACACAAAAAAAACTTGAGTTTCTGCTATGGATGTTTATTCCTTTTATGCTAACTGTTTTGAAACAAATTTTCTTGGGTATGTCTGTTTTCCTTATTGGGTTCATAAATAATTTATGGTAGGTAAGGATATGAATGGGTAAAAATGGTCAAACTCAAGTCAGCCTTGAGCTGATTTGGGATGACCAAACCTCTACTTCTTGAGTAGGGCTGCTAAAGCACATCCAAATGAGGCTGTTAGAAAACTGGAAAGAGTTCAGTCGTCAGTGGACAGAGTGGGAAACAAATATTCCCAAGTGGGAACATAATTACCATACGGTTCACATCTTGAAGCCAAGAGGAGCAAAAGAAAGATTCTATCCTTTCTGGAAGTGGAGTCATAAAATCAAACATATGACAAGAAACAATTTCTGGTTTGTTTATAACTGTTGTAGCATACCTACGGACGATAATGGGTATGTCCCCATTCACATAAATACAGTAGTAAATACTGTATGTTGGTCTGCAGTTGGAGATTCATTGTAGAATTCACTTGACTCACTTCTAGCAGTTGACTACTTCTTCTACATGCTGCTGCCGAATCTTATATGTGTTTTATCGTTCATTACCAACCTTCGTGTGATTATTCAGTAACCTTTCCTAGGTTACAACAATAACTTGCATCATGGGAAAACAAATTTATTTATTTTTCTTTATTATTATTTTATTTATTGGTTTTCTTTCACTCACCCCACCCCCAGCCGCCGCACAGACACACATAGAAAAGGAAGTGATTTTTGGACATCAAGTGGCAACAAAAACGGAAGTAAGTTATCTCCAGGTGCTGGTTTATATTAGCAGTCATGCTTGTGGTAGGGGAGAGTGCTGGTTCACCGTTGGCAGGAGATGGATGTGTTTCCGAAGCCTCCATTTTGTATTTGCCAACCACCAAATCGGATGAGTAGATGGGTGAGAAGTTGGTAGAGGTAAGTGGTGACATAGCAGAATTTGTCCTAAGTATGGCGGATAGCGGATCGAATTGAGGAATCGGAGAGCCGAGTTTGAATTCCAGTCAAATCCATTACATTCACTTACACGCTAATGCCCTTGGGAAAAGTACGAATCCTCTTTTCCTCCCCCCAGCTATGGATAAATAGCAGGACAAACTGGGGTTCTGTAGCCTAGGATGGCAACTGGTCTACCGCAGAAAGAAATGGCGACCTACTTCAGGAAAAAATCTGCCTCGTCAGTCATGTATCAAAAGATACATGATTGCCTACGCATGTATTTTGCATGGCACATAACTGACTGATCATCTATGTGCCCACTGGGACAAGCAGGTGAAACCCTGAATAAAACAACTACATGGAAAACAGGGTTTGTGTTATTTCTTGATGTAGCTTTTCTATCATTGTGTTACCTTATGAGCATGCAGTGGGACCTTCCCCAGCTTTTGGTGAACACTGACAGGCTTGAAATGCAATGTGGGGTGATCACTAGCCAATTGGGGGACAGCTCAAGTGAGGGTTGCATTGAATATTTACACTATGGATTTCGTTAATCGGACTGACTAACGAAATCCATAGTGAAAACCCCTCATCCCAAAAAAAAAAAAATATAGACAATGAATATTTACAGTTCAACATTTTGTATACTATTTATTTATACACCCACCCAAGGCCGGATTTAGACCCATAAGGGCCCCCCTAAGCACTTAAAAGATTATGGGGCCCTGATACACCTGTGAGTTAAGTATGCTAGCATGGAGTCTCGATAAGTAGTGCAAATAAATAAAGACTATTAACTGAGAATGTGCATTGTGGAAACGCTAGCTGGAAATAAATATAGAATGAACCGAAGGCACATGTGACCATCAAAAGAGGCTGACCATCAGTTCCAACCCAGAACAACATCAACCAAGAAATAACCAATCACGTCTGAGCAGCCACTGTCACATGAGAAACAACCAGATTCTAACAGAACTGTGACCAGAAAGGGTTGTGCAATCAACAAACCACCGTGTCACATAAACATATGGTTAGCATAATGTCAAACTAACATGAAGGTAGTCTACCCTTGTTCACAAAAATTAAATCCCATTTAGGTAATTAATAATACTAACTTATTCAAGAGAATTGAGGCGATGTATTGAGTAAATAAAAACCTCATTATCTCCCTTAACTCATTCCCTTATTAACCAATCAGAATGGCAATAAAGATTCACTGCGGGTCAGTTGTCTCCGTTCATAATGGCACTCTGTTGATTCAAATGTTAATCCTGTTTGACATTTCTTTAGACATATACATCATCATATCATTACAATTTCAGTGGGCTCCTGTTCCCTTGATGCCCTAAGCATATGCTTATTTTGTTTAATGGTTAATCCAGCCACCCTGAACCCACCCCATGGATACCACATATACAGAGGCTAATGGACAAAATTGTTTAAAACCCCTTCACACTTCCCTCTTTTGGGGACACCTCAAATGCTAGATGATGACCCTAGGCCTACACACACACACAAACGCACGCTCTACCCTGAAGTAGAAATGACGTCTGGAGTGATGGCCCTCTGGGGCAAGAGCTGAAATTAGAATTTACATCAAGCAAATTAGAGTGTCTTTAACACTAAAGAAGAAATGTTAAGAGTCTGCATGATTTCATTGCATCGACTCTGCATTTGGGTTGGTTTGGTTTGGTGCCCACCAAACTAAAAGAATACCAATAAAGCCTCTGAAAGATTTGCATTTATTAGACAAGATTTAACTTTGCCAAATATGTCATTGTAAATATTTCGGTTAATTTGCAGTGCTCAGTTCGCATTAAAAATTACCAGAATACTTACATTTATATGTAATTTTACATGCTCCATTCGAATCTGGCTTGATAAAATCTACCATTTTGAAGTTATCGACAGTGAAAGTTTGGATTCATTCATGTCACGGGCAGCCATTACTGTTTGTATACATTCACTGCAGAATAGCTGTCAGTGTACATATCATTGTGTAAACTGAGCGTGTCTACATAAATAGTTCTCGTGCGCAGTAATTGAGACAAACTACTTTGGATATATGCTCTTTAGCGCTAGAGGGCGTTGTTAGTGATGTTCTGATTTGGATCATTTGGCAGTTTCGGGTCTTTCAAACATCATACTGCCCTCACTAAGTCGACCACATCAGAGCTGATCAGCCTCTGATGCGCCCCCATGCTAAATTAACAGCCTGCAGACACTGACTTATATTAGGCAAACCATAAACCACCATCACACATTTGATTGGAAGTTGACCAGCAGCCAATCGCAATGGTGTGAGCTCTATTTAAATTGTTTACGGGGGATTTTTTCTTTTTTTTAAAAATTGTGTGGATACCCTATCATCAGATACTTATAGACAAATTTAGACAAGAAAGATCAGTTCCACACTTACCTTTCTGTAGTCTTCTACATTTAGCTTTCTGCAGCAAATGTATGCAGACAATTATGGTAATGGCTGCTGCCAATGATGCAAATGAATCTAAACTTTTACTTTCAATAACTCCAAAATGGTAGATTTTATCAAGACAGATTCAAATGAAGCTGTAGTTGTAAAGAAAAGAAAAAGAGTAAAAAAACCTGTCAGCTTATAGTAGCAACAAACGTCTGCAATAGATTTCTTCTGTCTCTCGACTGCACCACTTGTAGCCAAATCACAGTTCAAACGATAGTCCATTGTAACAGTCCAACAGGTAATGTAGAAATGACAAAATGGGGTCACACTTCCTACATTCACTTCTCACCAGCAAAAACGCGTGTTCATCCACCAAGCTCAGAAAATCTAATCCCCCCCCATAAGCGAAAAACAACGGCTTTTGTACACCCGAGAGATCTTTCTGATTGGTCACACCATTCAGGGGAGGGAAGAATATTAGCATAGATTCTAGTCCTTAAAGTAGATTTTTGCTGACTACTTTCTGGTAATTTTTCTTCGGCAGATCACACACAAAACACAAACTCTTTTTTGAGGTAGCTGATTATTTCTTTCACTACAGAAGCATGTAGAATTACACATAAATGTAATTATTCTGGAAATTTTTAATGCGAACTGAGCACGTGTGTTACACTGCAAATTAACCAATATTTCTAATAAAAAACAAATATAAGCTGAATTTCCTATGGTATATCTCCTGTATATTTTTAATTATTTTTTTAATCATTTTACACCAAGCACAAGGGCTATGGTTTCACTGGATGTATGCTTTACCTCATCCAATCATTCTTAACAAATCACATAATGAAAGTAGTGTTGACTAGCTGCCTTTCTAGATCATTTCTCATTAATGCAGGGGGCACGCAATCTCTATTTGTGGACCTACATTGTTTCTTGTCTTCAGCAACAACCTTCAAGATGCTACCAGTTCCCAACTAGGTATTTATGCTGATGACACAACTATTTACTCCTGTTTTAACAGTAAGTCTTATAGGTCTGGCAAAGTAAAATTGGCAAAAATAACCCACAATCAATTGTTAGCTGGGGCAAGGAATGGTTTGTAAATTTTAACGCCTCCAAAATGAAACTGCTATCACCAGAGAGAAATTTTTTGCCTGCCATAAGCATGGCTCATGCTAACTTCCAGAAGATATAGTGGAGTGATTATATTGAATCAGTTACAAGGAATGTTGGAATCTACTATTCATCCGGGCATTGAATATTGCTGCCATATCTGGTTTGGTATTCCTACTACATATCTTGAGGGTTTGTAATGTTATTGGTCCTGACCTGGCATCTCAGCTTTAGTCACTTTCCTTGGAGTGGCTTTTCTATAGATATTTTCATGGCAGTTGTTCTAAGGAGCTTTCCTCCTTGGTACCTCAACTGCAGGAATTAAAAGCATCCTACTAAATTGGTAACTAGGTTTCATCATTTTACTTTTGAATTAGCCAGATGTAACCATAAGTTCTATTCTAATAGTTGCTTTTCTTGCACTGCCCATCTTCCGTTTTTTTTCCTTCCTTGCCACCTAAGATCTTCAAAAATTTAAATGCAATGTCAATCATAATCTTCTGAATCCTGTTCTTTCAATGTCCTTTCTCCTCAGATCCTCTCATTCTCTTTCCCTCCCTTTAACTCTTGTGCATTAGTGGCACTATTACCTCGCTTTGAGTGAAGTCATGTATCTCCTTGATGTTGGGGGTGGTGTAATGGATAGCAGATTGAGGTGAAAAATAGGAGAGCCTAGTTCCAATTCCAGTTGGTTTCATTACATTCACTTATGTGCAAATGCCCTTGGGGAAGTTATGAATCGTCTCCCCCCCAGCTATGGGTTAAACATTAGGACTTGTATCTGGCAAAAGTCATTGTTATTCTCAAAAAGTAAATACAATATTCACTTGCAAAAACAATGACAAAAACAATTATTATTCTACTATTCTTACAATACAGAATATGTTTTGGCTTTAGCACAAATTGCTGGTAAGCCAACAAAAAAGAAAAAGAAAAAGAGAAATCCATCAATCGATAAAAAGTCCTTAATGTTGACAGTGTTGGTGATTTTAGCATGATTTAACTGTAATGATGTTCAAGGTACAAAAGCCACTCAAGATAGCGGGTTACAGAATAATAGGAACAGTTTACAGGGATATGTGAGGAAGGTAACAGTTGACTGTTGACTTGAACAGGTTAAAATTGTAGTAATCAAGGAAGCATCCTCTTGGGAGTCGATTCCACAAAGTAGCGGTTTGTGGTAAGAAGCTGCTCGAGTGAAACTTACATCTCACTGTTGTTATTACTTTGATATTGTCATTAATAGCACAAAAGCTATTTTTCTCTTTAAGCAGAACTATTAATGGATACACGAGTAGTAAAATGGAAAAAGATGAATTTTTTTCTTTGTAATTCAGTATTTTTTGCTATGTCATGAGATTCTGATACCTTAATATTTTCAAGAGTAAAAATATACTGGGAATACTGGGACATTGTATATACAACTGTGTAGGTTATTTCTGCTTAACTCTGTATCTTGTTTGCTCTTTTCATATCTTTGAAAGGAGCTTGGTTTTATTGAATTCTCTTTGTAGCTTCTTTCTTGGTTAATCTGTCAGTTTGATTCCTACATTTGTAACAATCAATCAACCAAGGCTAATTGCAGTTGGGATCAGAGATTCATTTCAAACTCCATGATCCTTTCATTATCTGCATAGTATGTGCCGTGCCGTGCTGGGTCTATATTCAGAGTTTCCCATCTACTAGACCGGTTACCAGCCAAGGCTGAAGAGCCTAATCTGTTATTCTATTTAACCCATAGCTGGGGGGATTCATACCCTTCCCAAGGATATTTGCACGGGAGAGAAATGAAATTCAACTGAGACATGAACCCATCTGTTTTATTTTGCATTCTGAGCCACTATGCATTACAGCACCCCATTTGTAACAATTATTTTTTTAAATATTTTTTTTTTATACAAAAAATTTCTTTATAACAAATTTTTTTTTATATTTTTTATTTTCAGGTTTTAAAAAAAATCTTTTTCTGAATTTTGTTTCTCTTGAAGTGAAAACCAACAACCGATGGACAATATTGCTTGCAAATATTTCAAAGTTCATGTCTGCGATCATGAATTTTCCCGGTGACATTTGTGGAGAATCTTTTACTACGAAATCACTTTCACATGATGTTGAAAATGAATATGAATTTCTCACCTCAACTCAGAATTCTGCTGTAAAAGTACCTGGTTCAAAAACTGTTTATCAATGCAATGTATGTAATAAGATTTTCCCACAGGTAACCGACCTCAAAAGGCACATGAGATCACATACTGGGGAAACTCCTTTTCAGTGTGAAATGTGTAAAAAATCTTTTTCTTTAAAAGGTAACCTAAAAAGACATATGAAATCCCATTCTGGAGAGACTCCATTTCAATGTGAAATCTGTAGAAAGTTTTTCTCGGTAAATGGTAACTTACAACGACATATGAGAATACATGCAAGTGAGAGTGCCTTTCCATGTGAAATGTGTGATAAATCTTTTGCTCGCAACAGACACCTTAGAAAACACATGAAAACTCATAATGTAGAAACTTCCTTTAATTGTCAGGTCTGTGGAAAAGTTTTATCACGCAAAGACCACTTACAAGAACATGTAAGAACACATACAGGTGAAACACCATATCAATGTGAACTGTGTAACAAATCTTTTGCTCTAAATATTGCCTTAAAAGTGCATATGAAAAGACATACTGGAGAGACTCCCTTTAAGTGCCAAGTGTGCGACAAGGCTTTCTTTAATAAGTTTCACTTAAGAAGGCATATAAAAATTCATACTGAAAATAACAGTTGTAAAATTTGTGGAAAGGAATTCTCTTGTAAACGTGATTTGAATTCACATATGACGAAACATAGCAGTGATGTGTTCATTTGTGAAGTTTGTGATAGATCTTTCCGTTTGAAGGCTTCTTTAAAAAAGCACATGAAAGCACATCAGTAAATGAATCTACTTACTTGAAACGTACATTATCCAAACATTTTATTTTGTGTAACTTGTGAAAACCAAAGCATTTTTCTGTATCTACAAATTTATTCAAACTTGTATTCTCCTCATTGTCTTGGAGTAAAATCAGGTTATATAACAGCAAGTGATCATTTTTTCAGTTGAAAAGCAAAACACAATTTGCTGTTCTATGGTTGATAGCAGTCCTCCTGTTGGTTGGACAAAGAATGGGGAGAGGGAGATAGATGGAACAAGGGACGAGGCTTCCTTCCCCATCTTTTGATCAAGAGTTAGTGTTTATCTTTTGTTTTCTGTTTAGAATTGGGTTTCTGGTTCTTAACCACTTGCATCTTAGTGGTATTATCGCCTTGCTTGGGGTAAAATGGATAAAAAAGAGTCCAATCTATTAAGGTGGACAAAAGTTATGCAACACAATAATGACTGAATAAATCATGGAGAAATAGCAGTCATTTTTTACAGGACTTTGGAAATATTCTGAAGGTGGGGTGGGGGGGGGCTTCAAACAGTTCATTGGAAAAAGTGGCCTTGTACCAAACTTGCCATCTCATCTTCAAGGGAAGGGCTTTCCTATTATTTTCTTCATGGTTTTTAATTAGAGTAGTTGCTAACCCAAGGTTAGAGAGCCCTGTTTTACTCTGCTATTTAACCTGTAGTTTTACAGAGAAGAAACGTGTTATTCCCTTTCCCAAGTATATTAGTGCAAAAGTGAGCTGGTTCCACCAATACTGCTTTCTGTGCGGATAAGTTACTCCTCTACATGCTAATCCCTTTCTTTATGCTCTAACATAAAGAAAGAGATTCTATCACAATGGAATCAATACCATTCGCAGATCTTAATAAGAAAGTCACATGCAAGAAACAAGGACAACTCATAAATGGAATGGTCTTAAGTTTGGTTAAAATACATTGAATGTAGAAAATTTATCTCCAAATGGTTGTGTAAGAAATTCAACCATCCAAGCAATAATAAAATAAAAATAAAGGAAAACAGGTATGCCTGTTATATAAATCCTGTATATTTAAAAACATATATACATAAATTCAAAGGGGTAAAAAAGGAGTAAAAATTGTCTTCTGTTGAGTTAGTCTTTGGGTAGATGGTACACAGAAAATCTGAAATTTAGAAAAGACTAAATAGTTTGTCCACAGAAAAAACTGTGGTTGAAAAAAAAACTTTTATTGTTAGGGAAGATTTACTGACTGTCTTTATTGTTGTTAGAGATGAATCACTTGAAGTCACTGACACGTGTTTCTTTCAGCATGCGCTTGAAGGAAAATGTAAGATACTCAATGTTTCTGTCCTTCCTTCAGTATGTCCCGTGTGTGTTAAATTTTCCAAGCTTTCTTTCCTCATTGTTTCCTTGAAATTTCAACTGCCTCTTTCTGGTAAATAATTCTAAAGGTTGACATTTTTTCTTTTGCTTGTGAGCTTCATTTTGGCCTTCCCTATTAAAGAATAAAATTATTTTCATATAACAGGGGAAAAATAATTTTTCAACCATTTTATTGGAACACATAATATATTACTGTAGTGTTAATGATGGTATATTTTTTTAATAAATTAGTTTGCCCCCAAACAAGGCAATAAAGCCACTAAGACACAAAAGAATCACTGCAAGTGCAAATCATAGAAAAATCATTATTAAGGCAGGTTGGTTGTTTTTGCTTAGCAGCATATTTATGGATTATTTAATGTCAAAATTTAAATATTTTGAGGGGAGATAATAATTATTTTAGTGATACAAGTCTTACCAATTAACCTATAGCTGGGTAGGGGATAAGAGGTGAATTCATACATTTCCCAAAGGTAGTTACATGTTTTTTTCTCATGTTCTCGCACACTCTGTAATGGTAACAGTAACCCCTTCTGTCTTAGTGGCTTTATTGGCTTTCTTAGGTTGAAAGGATTAAAAATAATGTAAACACAACAGGTGCAATTTTGGCAATTTCACTTTTATGTTTTGAACAGTTTTTGCTGTTAATTACCAACTCGGTTGTCATTTGAACAAATAAACATAATATTAAACTATATAAGCACATGAGGTGAAATTTTGATAATTTTAATTTTTGCTTACCTTCAAACTGCTCCTACAGTCAGGTAACATCACAAAGTTGTCACTCTGATAGATAAACGTAATCTTTTAAAAAGTACCGTAAAAGAAACTATGCAACGATTATGACGGCATAAATGTAGTGATAGTTGATAAATATGACCAACTAAAACGAATGTGCAAATATAAAAATGTGTGTTCGACATGGATCAGAATCACTGCTACTATAATTCACAAATAATACATTCACACAGTCAAAACATGAAAATAAACTAACTACACCAAAATGGCTAAAGAAGTGACTAAAAGTGATTAGGACAATTGATGATATGGACACTTTTTGTCCTCGCTCACATCCGCCAAATGGAAAAGTGTAAGAATGCTTTAAAAATTAAATAAAAAAAATTAATCAAATTTTCCTTGTCCGTCATATTTAACAAAAGATGTTCATTAATAATATGAATACATTGTTAAATCAATCACTGTCGTCTTAAAGAGTTATTTATACTTTGTTTTTATTTACTAATGTCAAGTTTGAAACTGCTTATGCCATTGATAACTGCAAACTACTGATTTTGTATTTTTTTTCCCCCAGATTTATAATTTTTTTTTTTTTTTGGTCAAGCTAGCTCGGACATTCATAAGTCTATCACACCAACTATCACGGTCCTGCATCAAGATCAGAAAGTCATTACAGAGGCATATCTGGTCAATGTAGGTGGTTGCTGGGTATCCAGAGCAGTAGATCACTTGCAAGTTCTGCTTTTGCTCACCAGCTGTGTCCTGCAAAGTGCATTCTGCGCTCACGTAAGATTGTAGAAATATCAGGGTTTGGTCCATAGAGATGTGATTTAATTGGATGTTGTCGCCAAGAGATGTTTTAGTGGTACCATACATTAGCACCACCGCAACAGTGACCGCTTGAGGTTGTCCGGTAGATCAGATTTCCAGATTACACCCATTTTATACTTATCAATGATGTAAGCACAGAAAATGTCCAACTTCAGTTATATGATTCCTGAAAGAAGAACAAAAAGTGAATTAAAAGCTTGGTACAGCTTTTTTTATTCTAAAGATCACGTGGCTTCTTTAAATAAAAGATGTGTGTACTTATGGATCTGTATTCACATTGAGATGTACTTGTCTAAAACCAAGAGTCCATAATGGCCAAAAGGGAGATAACCTTGCTACTACTTTATTATTGTTAATGTTTCCTATGAAAATATATTACTTATGACTACCGTAATTTCTCAAAAATAATATGCACCCATAAATAATACACACCCCAACAAATGATCCAAAAATTAAGAAATATATCTATCCCTATGTATAATACGCATCTATAAATTTTGTCAAAAAAAAAAAAAAAGTAATTATGAAGACATTTTGCCAACCTTGACATTTAAGGATAAAATCAAAACTAAGCAGCTAAAATAATGCTGAAAATTACCATGTGGTTTCCCAATAAATATAACATTTTATTTTAACACCAAAATGTCAAAACGTTTGAGTGAGTGATAATTTCTTTAATGACAATCTAGATATTGATTCTGTAATAGAAAGTGGCGATGATGATGAAAATTAAAATTTCAATAAATTGTTAACTTGAAATTCTCTTTTCTTCGAAATTGGCCTATTTATAGATTTTTTTATTTTTTCACCAAATAAAAAATGCGGTTACTGATAAACATAAATTTATTGACAAAAAAATGTTACAATTATTGTTGGATTTAAAATGAAAATTGGGATAATACCTTTCTTATTTTAGAACAACAAATACGTATTTATTATTATAAATCAATAAGGAAAAAAGTATTTTTGTTTTAAAACTATTTAAAATACACACCCCTACTATCACCTGCAATTTACAGTAAAAAAAAAAAGCGCATTATTTTTGACTGAGAAATTATGGTACTTTCCTACCAACAAACTGAAATTATGACTTTCTTTCTTTTACATTTCTCTTAATAATTTTGAAAGACTTTTAAATATATTGTTAAATTAAAAATAAAATGTCTAGAAAATTTTAACAGATTATAGTCAGCCAAGTACTGACTGATGAAGAAATCTTAAAAGCGTATTTTATGCCTTTTCTCTTTTGAGTTAATTTCTGATCATTTGCCATATATGGCAGGAATGGATATTTTAATCTCAGAAGATGAAGGGACTTGTGTCAAGGTTGACAATCACGTAATTCTGACTCTAGATATATTGTCTTCCAAGAGCAAAAGAACAGCATTGTGCCAATTGAGTGAAAACAAAAGGTTGAAATTAAATTCAAACAATTTGTGAAGAAAATGAAAAGACAACAGTTGTAGTTTCAGTGCAGTCATTCTTATATCATTTAGTACACATTATTTTTTTTACTTTTGTTTGTTGTTTTGAATAATTTCTTCATATACACAATGTGATCATGTTTAATTCACACTGTTGGTTTCAATTCAATGAATGACTGCTAAAAACATACTCCTCCACAAATTTATAGACAAATTGGGAAACATAGACTTTTGTGTTTGCCAAAAAAAAAAAAAAACAGTCTCCAAAGAACGGTTTTTCCTACTATTATTTTAACTACGTTCACTCTCTTGGCAATATTTATTTATAAGATTATAAAAAATTATTTACCTTTTATAAAGAAATAAATGTGAAAAGAAAGTTTTTTTTAATCCAAAATTAAAAAAAGGCATTAAAAAATTATCAAAATATGTAAACCATCTAAAATGCAATTATTTATCATTTTATAAATAACTACAAAAACACTCTTTGGCAAAGTTTATTCTTTTAAAAAGTGATCATTAGCATTGTAATAAAGCCTAAACACATAAAAATGAATTTATACATTTTCTTTGTTCTTGAGAATTTCCAACAAAAATAATAAACACGATTGCTTTATTAGATTGTTTATTTACATGAATAATATTACATAAACAGTGATGTGCCCCAGGCAAGCTAAACTTTGGTAGTTCATGAAGAAAGCCAACTCAGAATGGTTTTTATTATTAAAAATTAAATTTCTACTTAATTTAATCTATATTAAAATATATATATGAATGATTCTTTCTTTCTTTATTTCTTTCATATAGGTACCTCCACTGAATTTTTGATACCTTAGGTTTAAAATTAATTGCTACATTATTGCTTTAGCTGAGGCGATATCACCCCTGAAATAATAATAATAATGATAATAAAGGAGGATATGCTGTAAAACAGAAAACACTAAATGAAAGGGAGGCGTTTTCGAATAACCAAGATATGCTGTAAAGAGTTTGAAAAGTAAATGTTACAGAAAGTTAATTTAGAACACGAAATATAATCCTTTTTGTAAGTGTACAAAGGGTATCAGATTACTAGTAGAAAATTACTGGAACAATAACAATTTGGAATTTTTAAACAAAGAAATGGATTTTGACACTATAAGAATTGAAGTTAAAATTAGGGATGTTATGATCTAGAATTTATTTTTAAAACAAGAATCTCTTTAGTTTACAATGAGCAGAAGCATAACTAATAGCGAGGTAATAAACAATAGCATCTTTGTATGAACTTTGGAAAACAATCTATGAAAAAGTAAATTGTTTATTCTCGGAGGAATGAAGTTGTACTTTGGTAGTATGTCAGTATGTTCGCACTAGAAAAACAGATATGTCACCAGTCTGGGACATGTGAGGCCAGTTCTCTTAATAAAGAGGTGAGCCAACTGGAAGAAGGGGAGTTTTGGGTACATCTGTCTTTGAATGCAGTCGAACTGAATGGAGAGATGTCAGAGATTAAAAAGGAATCATTTGCTGTGTGTTGTTGAAGCTGAGGGTGAAGAAGCGAAATACTACCACTAACATCTAGGTACCACTACTGCTAATAATACTACTACTACCACTACTGAGAACGGGAACATCAAAGGTTGTAGTAGTTGCACTAAGAACAGACCAAAAAGGTTTAAAATGAAGGCCACATTTCTCCTTACCAAAATTATTTGAAGTATTTGTGTTTGTTTGGTTACTGTTCACTGTTGAAACATTCAACCTTGTGCAACAAGAATTTTTTTTTGTATGTTTGCTTTTATATATATATATATATATATATATATATATATAGTAATACTTTCGGTGCTATTACACTTTCGCATCCGCCATATATATATATATATATATATATATATATAGAACTTTTTGTCATTTCAAAATTGAATCAACTTGGTTATATATTTTTTTTTTTTTTTGTTAACTCAATTCTCACCAGACAAACTCGCAGGTGGACCAATGGGGTGCTTCCAGATTTCTATGATCTGATGACCACTCTTTAGGATCAAAACAATCAGAACATGGCTGGAGGGTGGCTTTGAATTGACATTGGGAACCGGAGACTTGTGTCTAACCTGTAATACTGAACCATACCGGACCAACAGCCAGTCTGGTGGAGTGCATGGGTCCAGTCGGTTGAGGATACAGTGTCACATTGCTTTTCCAACATCTTGTTGAATCGGGATTTAGTCATGTTTCTCAACTGTTATCATATAAAGAAACTCGCTAAGCAGCATCAACCCCAGGGATCTCATTGAATAAATATGCCTTTCTTTCTTTTTTTTTCTAATCACACACTTAACTTTATTAAAATTTTTAACCAGTGGGCATAAATAAATGTTGCAGTGAATTCAATTGCCTAAAGAGCTCTGCTCCCCATGGCCCTGACCATGAAAGAAACATTGTAATATTGTAATACAATATATTGGTCAATAAAAATTATTATTACTATTATTATTGTAGAGCTGGGTTATCTGGCAGAATATCTGGCTTCTAGTCTGAAGGTGCATGGTTCAATTTTAGATTTCAGCAGAAGTATATAATACATCAATAAAAAAACAATATCTTAGTAGCAGTTGATTCTGAGATATTACATTTTATTGATGCTTTCTCCAATTATTACATTAAAAATAGAATATAGTTGTCTTATGTCAAATAGCTATTAAGGGGTACACCAAGAAAAAAAGAAGGGGAAAGGAGTCCATGGGTATGAATGGTTGAGAACCACTGACTTAGACAATACACATCACTTATTCTTTAACTCACCAACAGAGTAAATTCAACATTTTCTTCACTATTTTTTTTTTTTTTACAGAGATTCTCTTAAGAATATTTCTTGAATTTGCACTTTCTTTCAGGAACTATTCTCAAAATATTCTCTACACAAAAATACTTCCAATAGAATAAAAATTTCTATCTCCTTTTGTTTCACTCGTATTTGTTTTCTCAACCAATTCAACACATTTAGTATTTGTTCATCAACATATGACACCTCAAATTCAAACAACAACCCCTAACCTCAAAAGCAACTTGTAAGCTTCCACTAGCAGTTTTATATTGCTCTTTAGTAGGGTATCTGATGTTTAAATAGGGCTACAATTTTAATGTTTTGTGATCCCCAGGGTCTGAATTCATATTCAAATTCTCAAACCAATGCCTTAATCCTTGAGTAGGATAATCTTGAATCTAAAACTTGAAACCTATTGTCTCCACTGTTACATCCTTGCTGTCAATCTTGGCTCCTTCTGTCAGTATTTCTTCATCTTATTACTACACCTGAAGTGGCCATGGTATAGTGAGAACAGCAAACAATATACTTGTATGGTTATGTGGATTACATCTTTAATCCAAATATACACCAAATTTTGGTCTTTTAAAAATGCATGCATAGATACTTAGTACAAAGATATATTTTGCATGTACTGATAAAATTTTATATCTCTTAAAATAAAATATACAATATTTAAAGAGTTCATATCATTCTTTAGTTGAACTTCTAAAGTCCTTTAGCATGTAATAGAGAGAGAAGAGAGTCCTTGTAAATGTGTATGTCAGTAAGTATCTGTTGATCGTAGTAATACTTTCGGTGCTATTACACTTTCGCATCCGCCATGTTTTTCCTGCGACTATTTTATTTCTTTGATTATTTTCCCCTGTTCCTTATTTCCTGTGCATCGTGTTCAGAACATCAAATGCGCGTTTTAAAACTTTTTCCTGTTTTTCTTTATCACAACCAAAACTGATTCCAGTATATTTTACCTCTTCCCTACAATGGCTGTTGCTAGTAATGCAGTCCATACTGACTGCCCTGGTTGAAAGTCTAATAGCGCCAAACTTTCGACTATATGGGGTTTTGAGGTGTCCGAAAATGTAAGCATGGGAGAACGGACAAAATTCGTTTCATCGAATCTCTGGTTGCTTTACATGGTCGTCTCTGAGTTTATCACTTTTTCGAGACAAATGAATTCATTTCAGAATTGTCTCTTGATTTCTGATTAGTTCACAGGACTCATTTGATTATCTCTTTTTCACCACCTTCATTTAGGAATAATGACCTTTTGGCCGCCTTTATTTATTTTTCTTATTTCTTTATAGTTTATGGCAAACCAAAATGGTTTGCCAGCTTTTAGTTATCTATTTAAAAAAAATTTTTTTAATAGTAAACAAACTTCTATTTTTCCATCCCGACATACTCACGTAAAGAAAGGGTTCAGTTTGAGATTCCTAGGTTTATCCGAGGGTAGAGAGCACAACGTCTGAAACGTAGTGATAGTAACAAACAAAAACAAAGATAAGATATTTTGTCCGAATGTAAATAATGATAAAACTCCTCATCCCAGAAATTCAGACAAAATTTAAGATATTATTGTCGGCAAGCATGACAGTGACACACAACTTTAAAATAACAACAGCATAAATTAATTAAATGCAAACTAGTAACGGAAGACCTTTCGGCGCTATTACTCTTTCGCCCACCGCCGTTTCTTCCCGTCATTCACCAATAGGTTGCCCCAAGTACGACATTCTCTAGAGTAGACTGATATGTGGGCCTCATACAATGGATTATTTTTGCCGCTACGCCATAAACACGTGTGTTGGTCCCGCGTTAAACTGTCTTTATGTCTAATTTCCTGTCCTTATTTGAGGCAAATTTATAAATGCAATGAATAATGCTTGAACTGTGAATTTTATCTACACTTTTTAGACAAAGCTGGTGATTTTCTCGAATTTGATATTAAATTAATTAACCAGTAAATTTAAGTTTACCGGACAAAATTGAAGGTAGTTTTTACATTTTACAAACACCGATTTTGTTTCTCGAGATTTATATTTTAATTTAAAAATAACAAACATAACTGCTGAATGACAGGAAACAACAGGGATGCGAAAGTGTAATAGCGCCGATCTTTCTTTTATTAGATTTAAATTTAATGCGAGAAAAATAATTACAGATAAAGCTGGATGTAATTCACAAGGTATAAAGAAAGAAACGTTTCGAAACAATAATTAGAATCTATATTTCAGATAATAAACTATCATTGGAGTCTATTTTTGATATGACACCGTCCACTTCCTGTTTCATATTTTTTAGCGCTCTATCAAAAAAAAGGATATTATTTTTCGTAAAAGGACGTTTTACTTTTAAGGTAAAGTTGTTAATCTTTTCATTTATTCAACTATTTTAAATAAATAAGACGAAAATTCTATTCTCGAAATTTCTGCTGTTCATCCAGGTAAGAGGTTGGGTTTCCGTTTTCGAAATAATTATTACTCCATTCGTAATTATGAATTAATTAAATAATCATGGCTTATTCAAAAAATAATTTAAAAAAAAAAAGGAAGCTTCAGATCTGTCAATCTAAAAAAAAAAAATTAAAACCTGGAGATTTAGATCTCTAATTCCTCCCAAAAAGCAAAAGGCAGAAATATTTCGAAGTAAAACTAAAAAAAAAAAAAACGGTTCCAACATTAACTCAAAAAACATCATTTTTCGAATTGATAGTAAGTAAGTAGTTATTTTCAACGGAGGTTTGATTTTGGACCAACATTAACTCATTTCAGGACAATGTTTCATTTAATATCCGGATTTGGTAAAAATCTGTTATTGAAACAATGCGAAAACGTGCTTTTCAAAACACTCTGCGGCTCCATTCTTGGAGAAAGATCAACAGTTTATTTGCATGGAGAATCTTGTAAAATCTGGCAGACTCTGCGGATGACCAATGCATAGCACTTGTCACATTAACAGAAAGAGCTAACCGAGTGAACATTAGTTACGAACCTGAAGAGCTGGATAAACGTCTCAAAATCGCGAATCTCCCGACAGTGCCGGGAAAGTTAACAGGTCTAAAGCTTTGGTAGAAAACCTTTATGCCGCCCCCACCCGTTTTCGTTATTATTAGGGTACAAATCAACAACTGTGGTCTATTTTGAAATATGTATGACGTCAAGGAACTAGAGGAGTTCACCATCGTCGCTGTGAATAGGAACAAAGAAATCAATTTATTGGAATAAACAATAATTTTATTAAACAAACAAGTGTTAGAAGTTGAATTGCAAAGACTGAACGCAAACAGAAAAATATTTTTTTTTAGATACCTCCAAAAATTCGTTACAAAAGGGGAATACATGATGAAAAAATATCAAAAAAACATAATACAAATAAAAAAATGTATTGTCAAAATTTTTGTGGCATTATTAAAGAATAAGATCAAAGGATTTCTTATGGAAAAATTGTTTTTTATTCTTTATAAAATAGGGTGAATTTTGATTAAAAAATTTTCCTTTTTTTTTTTAATTTATTTTTTTAGTATAAAAGTGGGACCTTAAATTTATACAGAAGCATTTTGCAGTGAAAAACAATAATTTGGAAATTCTTTAAAAATCACATATTTGTTGGATTTTAATTAAACTTCCAGGTCATATTCTGAGATGAATGAAATTATTTAGAAAACATTTCTTTTTTTAAAGAATCTTTGTAAAAATATATATATATATATATATATATATAGTTTAGTCTGTTACCTCCTCCCATTTAATTTTCATGAAATTTCTAGTAATTCTTATTTGCATTGCAAAATGTTTATATTTGTTATAAGGATATGTCCTCGAGAAATTAGATCATCAAAACTTTTTGGTTAAATAGGACCCCCAGTTATAGAAAATCTGCTCTGAATCATAAAATAAAAAATGCAATTAAACTAAGACAATTTTTATTAGAAAAGCTTTTATTTGCTTTCATGAATAAAACATATTATGGACACTATTGTCTTAAGAAAAAACATTTTCCCTGAATAATGAATTTTTACAAGAATTTTTTTTTTTTAATTTTTGACTAGAATGATTTATAAACTTTTAAACCTTTTAAAATTGTCTATTAATTTGTAGTGACTAAGTAATGGCAAACTTGGGCCTACATGCCCATAAAAAAATCAGTGTCCAAAGGAATTTTTTCCCTGGCCATCACTATTTGTTTGGCAATGTTTATTGTTGCAAAAAGTAATGATTAGAATTGTAAAGTGAATTTATACATTTGTTTTTGTTCTTGAGAGTTCACACCAAAAAGATTAAACTAATCACGATAGATTGTTTATTTAAAAGAAAAGTTTTATATTTACATCATTGTAAAAACTAATGCAATGCAATATTTATCATTTACTAATTTATAAAGATGTAAATATTAAAACAATTTTTTATTCATAAATTTATAAACATTCACTAAATTATTAAAATATGTGAACCAACTATAAGGAATTCCTTATTATTTACCATTTTATAAAGTTTGAATTAATTGGCAATTAGCCAATGTTTTGCCAACCATTCCAATAAACAATATAATCAATAGTGTAAATAAACAATCTAATAAATAAATGTTTATTATTTTTGTTGTCAATTCTCAAGAAGAAGGAAAATATATAAATTCACTTTTTATATGTTTAAATTTTATTCCAATTCTGGTCATTGCTTTTTAAAATAATACACATTGCTGAGGAGTGAAGGTAGTTAAAATAATAGCAGTGTCAGTGAATAAATCGTCCTTTTTACATTCTGGTGTCACAACTTTCTCTCCACTGTTATGTAGCCTCTCTCTGCCTTTTCGATAAATACTTTCATAATTGAGCTTCCTTCTATGGTATCTAAACTTTATGAATTTAAGCATAGTGCTAGATTGGTGGCAAGATGTCATCATTTTACAGTTGAAATGGCTGCCAGATGTGACCATAAGTTTCTTCTATTGTGCTTCTCATTTGTGGGACTCTCTTCCAGCTTCTTGCTTCCCAGTCAACTTTGATCCGCAAACATTTAAATGCAGTGTCAGTTGTTGTCTTCTTAATTCCTGTTCTTTTACTGTTCTCTGTCCTTAATAGTTTTTCTCATTCTCTAACACCCGGTAAAACTTTGCATCTTAGTGGCTTTATTGCCTTGCTTCAGGTGAAATGATTCAAAGAAAAAAAGATAACAAATGTGCATATACCTACGTTTGTTCCACTACCTTTAGTGGGTGAGACAGAGTGACCAACCCATGCAATATTTTCATTCATGAAGTGACCACCCCATGCAATATTTTAGTAATATATGAACAAAGTACTTCTACAGTTCGAACATGAATTTTAACCCCCCCCCCCAGAAAAAAATTATTTATGTATAGTGTTACCGGTCACCAAAAATACATGATTTTAACCTCTTCAAAAAAATTACCTGTGTATAGTGCTACCGGTCACCAAAAATACATGATTTTAACCTCTTCAAAAAAAAAATTACTTCTGTATAGTGCTACCGGTCACCAAAAATACATGATTTTAACCTCTTCAAAAAAAAAATTACCTGTGTATAATGCGACCCCCTATTTTTTGCATAAAAAAAATCATCATAAAAACTCGCATTATACATAAGTATATACAGTAATGTTTTATAATAAACTGCACGTGTCACTTGTGGGACTCGCTTCCAGTTTCTTGCTTCCCAGTTTGATCTTCAAATATTTAAATGCAATGTCAGTTATTATATTCTGTTTTCTTAATTCTTGTTCTTTTATTATCCTCACTAGCATATTTCTGTCATATCTCCTAATACTTAGTAACCCCTTGCATCTTATTTACTTTATTGCCTTGTTTGGGGTGAAATGATTAAAAAAGAAAAGTTGTTGGGGAAACACTTTCTTAGATTTGACATTGGTCTTAATTATTAACATTCAAGATCATTTGTTAGAATTTTTTCTATAGATTCATGTGCAATATGATAAGACAGTGTAATTTGTTTAATAAGAATTTTAAAGTATTTTCTGAAGTGCAAATTAACCCATAAAGTTACTAAATCGTGTAAATACCATTACAAAATAAGTTGAAATTGTATAAACAAAGCAAGTTCAAATATGTTGCGCATTATTGACATTAATTGAATTCCATACATATCATTTGTCAACTGTTTGCATCTGTTACTTTGATTAAATATATCATTTGTATGAAATCTCTTTGCATTTTTGTTTTCAGGTTTTAAAAGTTCCTGGTCCAATTCAGTGAAAATCAGCAATTTATAAACAAACAATACCACTTGGAAACATATAAGTTTATGTCTTGCAATTAAGAAATATCTAGATGACATTTGTCGAAAATCTTTATATAAAAAAAAAAACAATTTTAATAGATTTCACATGAGATCAGAAAGAATGTAAAATTTTTGATAAATCTTCACATCCAAATTCCACCATAAAAATGTCTGGTTCCAAAACTATTCATCAGTGTGATGTTTGTAATAAAACTTTCACTCGCATTTCTGACTACAAAAGACACATGAGAACGCATACAGGAGAAACCCCCTTTGCATGTGAAGTGTGTGGAAAATCATTTTCTCTGAAAAGTAACTTAAAATCACACATGAGAACTCATACTGGGGAAAGACCCTTTCAGTGCCATGTGTGTAAAAAATCATTCTCCCTTAATGCTACCTTAAAAACACATATTAGGACACATACTGGAGAGACTCCTTATCATTGTGAAGTATGTGGCAAGTCTTTCTCACGTGACACTCACCTCAAAAGACATTTGAAAACACATACCGGTGAAACATCGTACAGTTGTGAAATTTGTGGAAAAGCTTTCTCGCGCAAAGACCACTTGCAGACACACTTTCGGACACACACAGGTGAAACTCCCTATCAATGTGAGCTATGTGACCAATCTTTCTCCTTGAATGCTGCTTTGAAAGTACACATGAGAAAACACGCTGGTGTGACCCCCTTTCAATGTCAAGTATGTGACAAAGCTTTCTTTAACAAATCTCATTTAAGAAGGCATATAAAGACACATACAGAAGATAATACTTTTACTTGTAACATCTGTGGAAAAGGTTTCTCTCGAAAAGACCACTTGAAAACTCATATGAGAATACATGCTGGTGAATCTATCTTTGATTGTGAAGTTTGTGACAGGTCTTTCTGTTTAAAGGCTACTTTAAAGAAACACATGAAAGTGCATTTGTAAAAGAATTTTCTCATCTGAGAAAGTTATATATTTTCACTAGTTTCCTTGTGTATGACTTTGCCAAGGTGAAGCAGATTTAATTTTGTGCAGTGATTAATGTTCTACACTTGCAAATCACATGTGTTCAATCCTTGCTGAGGAATCAATAATTGTGACACTGTACGAAATAAATTTGGCAGCGTTTAACAAAAAGACTGCGATTATTAGGTGATTGCAAAAGTTCCCAGTGCCTTCCTCTTGAAAAGCAGAAAACATTTTGGCAATATCAAAAGAAAAGTTTTTTTTTTTTTCCACGACACTGTTTTTTTTAACTACCGTATATACTCGAGGATAGGTCACACTTTTTTTCACCAAAATTTTGATGAAAATCAGGTGTGTGCCCTCTCCACTCAACATCATAGAGAACCTGAAGTAGACTGTGGCATATCAGCAGTCCAGCCAAGTACCCCGGGGCTCAAGTATAAGCAGAGAAAGGGAAAAAAAATTAATTTTTCCCAACATTTCAATTTTACACAATTCAAGTGATTCCAAAAACACCGCGTCACACATCGAATAAAAGCTCTCAATTCGCACTTCTCATATTTACCATTTATTACCTGATTTCTGACAAAAGACTGATTTTCAAGTGATTTTACGACTTATGAAGTTTGATAACTATATCTAAATGAATAAACACTTGTGTTTTAATATATGTAAGCAGAGTTTTGAACTAAAGGTGAATATTTGAAAATATTTAACAAATATTAGTTATATTTACATTTAAAAGAAAGGGCCATGCAACTACACCGATTATAGTGCAACCTATCTGCTAGTCAACCACAAATACCCACTTTGACAACCCCAAACTAAGGGTGCAACCTATCTACTGGTGGGACTTATACGCGAGTATATACGGTACCTTCACACTTCAGCAAACTTTATTGATTTAAAAAGCAATGATTAACATTGGAATAAAACTAAACATATGAAAGTGAATTTATACATTTTCTTTGTTATTGAGAATTGAAAACGAAAATATTAAACAATTTTTATTTATTAAATTGTTTATTTACACTATTTATTATATAAATTAATTGCCAATTGATCCAAACTTTATAAAATGGTAAACAATAAGGATTTCCTTATAACTGGTTCACATATTTTAATAATTTAGTAAATGTTTATAAATTTCTGAATAAAAAAGATTGTTTTCATATTTATTTCTTTATAAATTGATAAATATTGCACTCTATTAGTTCTAACTATTAGTTTTTAGATTATTGCAAAAGAATAAAGACAAGGAAAACTTATCTTAGCCGATGTGTTTCATCTATTGAGGGACTTTATCAAGGCAAATGCATGGATTTTGTAACTTTTTGTAAAAATACATCTATTGGATGCACTGGCACAGATCATCAGTGATGTTTCTAGCCAAGGTTCATTAGGGGGTTTTGGGTCTTTCAACATCATACCCCTTCTCCGTGGTGACCCAGCCGATAATGATCGGGTATCAACTTGTGTATCATCCGTCAGCTACAATTTTCTCTGTTTTCTTAATCACACGCTGTGACTCCTCTTTGCAATATATAGTCCAGTCGCGGATAACTTCTGGTTCATCAGCAATCTATGCTCTTCCATAAAAAATGGAAGCAAACGCAATAATGGTTTTGATCTGGTGAGGAATATGGAGACACGCTCGGATGGAAAGGTTAGTAACAATTTTCCCCTCACTGAGATATATACATGCAGACACAAACACACACACGAACCACATTCTGCTTACTCTCATCCCATTTCTGTTTATATTAATCATCCAAATGAGAAAAAAAGTAAGCCCCTCCTCATGTCCATTATATATACATATATACATACATACATAAACATCCACAAAACCATAACCCTGGTAGAGGGACAAACAGGTGCTAGATCTTAAGCACAGATCACCCATAGGTAACACTTGTTCAGAGTACCCAAATTCTGTCTCCTAGTCAAGATTCCATTGTCGGGTGTAGTTTTAATACCCAAGACCTACTTTCCAGTTCCCTTATTTCCTTACTGACTGCCAATCACTTCATCTTTTAAGCCATAACCATCTTGAGGCTTCTTCTGCTGCCATTGTTATTGAGTGAATAGCTGTGTTCTTTTCCAAGCCTACTACACCTAATTTTGGCAGCATCTTGCATAGTGACCACTCAGCAAAGCCTCTGCATCCGATTTCAATCAGTTTGCCAACCACGCCTTTTACATTCATGTACAATATGTAAATATTTCCCAAGTTTCCTTTCGTCGGCTTTGTCCATGTTTTCTTGCCAAGGGACTGTTAGTTCTAACATGATGACTTGCATGGTCTTTTCCAAATAAATAATCATGTCTGGACGAAACTTGGTCTGTATTATTTTCACTGGGAATTTTAGCTGCCTGATATCTACTATCATTTGCCAGTCCGAGGCAGAACCGAGGAAAGATGTTTTTTTCTTCTGTAATGTCTTTACCTTTTCCCCAGCTCTGACAAAATTCATCATCTTATTCTGTTCATATCAGTTTGTTTGGAGATTCCTTGAGACTATTGCCACTGGTAATGCCCCTCACTTAATGCCTTTGGGCAACTGCTCAATATGTGTTGGAGGGATCCTCTCTTCTGGTACAACAGACAAAGTGGAGACTCACTTTTTTCCATGTGTGGAGATTCACCAGGGTAATGTATCATACACTGCCTGCACAAGGAAGCTTGTATTACTGGAATTAGTATACTAGAGATCCACCCAGGAAATCTTTTTTTTCCAGGTTTCCCCATTTTGTCCAGGCCCCCTGTTGATTTAAGGCCACCATTTTACTGGCTCTAATTTCCTCCACACCTGCTCTCACTTCCTATTGAAGACAGTGTTTCTGATCTTTCATTTTTTTTCTCTCCTTCAAAGATTGGTACAGTAACCCATGTCTGAACTGCCCCCTGCCACTGTTCCTGTTAGCGCTTTCTACACCTTTGATCTGCTGTACTGAGCTTGTGTGATGCCTTCCACTTTCTTCCAGTTCGAACCTCTATTCCTGCTTCTGCAACTTCAGGATCTTTTGAATCCCTATATAGGATTGCCTCCTTTGTCTTCGCCATTTTAAACTCCTCAGCTAATCATCTGAAGGGAAGTTGCAATGCGTTCAATACTCCATACAGAGCTGCATTGCTCAAGCTCCTCAGTAAGCTGAGCCGCCTTCTCAAACTAACTTTCTGAACTGTTGTCAATGCCGCTTCATATAACATCAGGGGCCCACAGAATCTTTGGCAAAATGGCATATTGACATATCCATGCCTTAAAACAGCCTGGCAGTTCTGAATTGTCCACTTTTCTCAACACTGCTTCAAGGTCTGTAAAACATTTCTGGGCAGCATCTGTATCTTGAATATTTTATCCAGACACTTACCTGGTTTTTCTTTTAACAACAGGATAATGGTACCTGCAACCTTGAAACAAAACTTTTCTATCACAATCCCCTCTCTTTAATACTAATGACCTCAATTTTGTCAGTTTAAACTTCATTCTTGGCCGAGTCATTATCTTTTTTTAAACCTTGTAATATCCGCCGGCATCCAGAAACAGTGGATGTAGTAACCGTCAGGTCATCCATATATGCACGGATTAGAGGTTGTCGTGCTCCGTTTCTCATCAATGAACCCCGACACTCAACTTCTGCTGATTTTACCAACATATTCATAGTTAAGGTGAAGGACATCACTGAGATTGTACATCTAATGATAATTCCCTTTTCTAGTTGATGCCAATCAGAAGCTATCAAATTGGAGGTAGTCTTTATGCTGAAATCATTGTGATAATCTTGTATGAGATTTCTTATACACATAGGGAGGTGATACCTTAGAGCTTCCTCAACGAATTTATGTAGAACAGATCCGTATGCATTAGCAAGGTTTAGCCGCAGTACAACTAGGTCGCTGTGCCCTTCTTTTCCTTCTTAGGAGCTGCGTTATCACACCTACATACTCCGTGTAACCTGGGACGTCTGCAATCTCTCCCTCCTGTACTGAAGTATCTATGCAATTGTTGGCAACAAGATAATGCTGAAGTCATTGGAACGGGATGTTGAAGATTTTGTTCCCAGTGTCCATCAAAGAAATCGTTCTGAACTGTTCGATTCCTTTAAAGTTTTCTTTGTTAGGAATCCACACTACATTGGCGAACCTCCACTGCTTTGTAACTCTACCTCTCCTCCATATTCCTTTTAATATATTCCAGAGATGTACCTGAATATTTCGACATCTCTTATACACGCTATAGGGAACACAGCTGGGTCCTGTAGCTGAAACTGATCGAACTGCCAGTATGACTTCTTTTAAGGTCAGTGCCCTCAAGTTGAAACCTGTTTCTGGCAGTTCAGGGTGAACTATTGCATTGCTTTCTCCTAGATTCTTTTCTTTATCACTGATGGTCTCTCATAGGAAAGAATTTATTTCTCCTGCCATACACTCAAGATTACCATTTCTCTTGTCTTCAAGTAATCTCTTCGCAAAACCAAACGGGTTTGAAATAAAGGCTTCTCTTTTCCTAGCCCTCTCTTTTGTATACTTTCTGTAACTTGCTCTATGAAGAGTTTTAAGTTTATTCCTCAATGTGTCTCAGAGTTCCAAAAGTGGTGATTTTTCTGCCATATTTGCTTTTTTTGTATTGTCTCTTTAGGGATATTAGCTCAAGTCTCAACTGGTGAATTTTTTTTTTCTGATGTTTATTTCTGGGTCCTTTCTTGTGTTCCTTTTGAACCTAATTAATGACGATAGTCCTCATTGTATGTAATCTACTATCTGCGTCCTATTTTAATATCATTCATAAAATATCACTTACATCCCGATCGAATTGTTGCCATTTGTAATTCTGGTGTGCAGTTGGCCATTTAATCCGCTTTCTGGTTACTCTCTCTGAATATCAAGAGATTGGCACATGGAGGAACTCGGCTCTGTGGTGTGTGTCCTGGCCATGTTCCTCCTCCATCTTACCAGAGGAACTTCCTGTGTGTTGTGTCTGCCTCTCTCTCTCCAAACATTTCATCCTGATTTGGTGCATTTTAAGACCTCACAGATTCTTACATTCCTTCCCACAGATGCATTTCACTTTCATAATCCAGGAGGGAGGGACGGTGGAATAACGGATACCGGCTCGGATTGAGGAATTGGAGAGCTGAGTTCAAATTCTAGTCGAATCCATTACATTCACTTATGCGCTAATACCCTTGGGAAAGGTATGAATCCTCTTCTTCTCCCCCCAGCTATGGGTAAATAGCAGGACAGACCAGGTTCTATAGCTTTGGATGGCAACTGGTCTACTGCAGAAAAAAATGACAACCTACTGTGGGAAAAAAAAATCTGCCTCGTCAGTCATGTATCAAAAGATACATGATCGTCTAAGTGTATATCACACATGGCACATAACTGACTGACTGACAGTGTTTCTCAACCAGTGCACTCAGGCATGCTAATATGTCCTGCAAGGTAATCAGGTGCATCCCAAGTTAACAGAGCAGTAATTTATGAATTATATTTTTATATTTAAAAGATCTTTATTTTTAAAAAGCGAGAGACACCAAGCGCATGTAATGTCTTAAAAATAAATGCTTATTTCAAGAGACTTTTTTTGTTATTTTCCTATTTTCAAATTTCATAACTAATTTTTCCTTATTAAAATTTAAAGTCTGCCCCAGAGTTTTAGTTATTCTACAAGAAACATGCATATGTACGTGTGTATGTGTATGTGGATAGATTGCAAAGTGGACAGGTGACTCTCTTTGACTGGATGGCCTGTGTGTTTGGTGAGATATGTATGTGTGTATCTACGGCATGGAGAGACATGGACTCAACTCTGAGTCTACTGGTGGATAGCCTTCCTTATATAAAGGTTAATTGGACCAGGTAAGCTGTTTTTGAGAGTCATTCTGATTTATCCATAGGCTTGCCTGTTGTCTGGTTCACACTCTTCCCCGGTCTTTTAAACAGGATGTTGTAGCATACCTACGGACGATAATGGGTATATCCCCATTCACATAAATGCAGTAGTACTGTATGTTGGTCTGCAGTTGGAGATTCATCGTGGAATTCACTTGACTCACTTCTAGCAGTTGACTACTACTTCTCCACACTGCTGGTGAATCTTATATGCGTTGTTCTTATCCTAAGTATTATCGTTCATTATCAACCTTCATTTGATTATTCTACTTAATAACCTTCCCTTGGCTACAACACAGGAGTAGAGGTTTATCCCTTCTTCCCTGTTTAGGACTGCGTTTCCACTTCCTTCTAAAGTCTACTTCAACTCTATACTGACTCTGTTAACATTATTCATTATTTAAATTTTGACCTCTTCAAGTCTCGAATTAGCAGTTATCTTTCTTGCATAGCCCCCCCAAAATTCACTTCTTGCCCTTTCTTATGATAATACCACTACATACAGTAAGCCTATATCTTGAAAGAAAACGAAGGTGGGTGTTTCTTTTCAAACTATAGCAACTTATTGAGATGTTATCAGCTGAATTCTTTGAAGTTCACATTAGAAGTTTTTAGTTTGAAAGGAGCTTTTCTTAATGGTTCTAAAATAAACTGTTAGATCTGAATTTGGATTCGTTTGAAATTACTACACCAGCCTTGACAGAGTTTAAAATTGTTGACGTGATTTTTGGGGTGATGACTCATTTTCAGTTCTGCAGTCCCTTTACCACGGATGTAATGTTGCGTGCCCATTGTTATCTTCATGACAGATGAGCTTTATTCTTTTGTTCTACTAAATTGCCTTGCCACTTCCATGGAATCAAACTGTCTACATTTCCCCCTTGTTACAAATATAAAAATAAAAAATAAAAACTTTAACAAACCAATCTTGCCTAAGAATTTCATTTACTCATGTGGATTGATTGAGCAATTAATTTTTTTTTACAGGTTATCAACCTTTTGTAGGTTATGTCGTGCCAGAATGTTTTTCTCATCTGAGTCCATCCTTCAAATCTATAAATCAACCATCCGTCCTTGTTTGGAATATTGCTGTCATATATGGTCTGGTGTCTCTGCTGTACATCTCGAGGTCCTCAACAAAATCCAGAGATGAATATGCAATGTGATAGGTCCTAATCTGGCATCTCGTCTACAGTCGCTTTCTCACAGACATGCCATGGCTTCCCTCTGCCTCTTCTACAAGTATTTTCACGGCAACTGTTCCGAGGAGCTACTTTTGCTGGTTCCCAGACTGCATGAATTTAAGCGAGCTACTCGGTTGGCATCTCAGTCCCACCCTTTCACTGTTAAAATGGTTAAATGTAACCATCTCTTCTACTCAAACAGTTTCTTCTCTCGCACTTCCCATCTGTGGAACTCCCTTCCCTTTACTTGCTTCCTCGATGACTATAATCTTCAAATATTCAAGTGTAATGTCAATTGACATCTTCTGATACCTTGATCTTGCTCCCCGTCCTTTTCTGTATCCTTTCCTCAAACATACCCCTTTACTCTTGTTCTCAATCCTCTGTAACTCCTTGTGTGCTTGTGGCACTCCCATCTTGCTTGGGGTGAATTGCTTTAAAAAAGAAAAAAAATTAATGCTGAAACATTTTTGGATTGTAAGAACAATTCTATTTCTTTTTCTTTTGTGAGTGAATATTCTAAGAATTTTTTGGTGGATAAGAATTATTTTCAGATACAAGTCATACTATTTAACTCATAGTTGGGGGGAGAAGTTGGGTGGATTTATACTTTTCTGACGGGTATTTGCACATAAGTGAATGTCACAAGAATTTGGTCTCAGCCCTCCGAATTCTTATGCCGAGACGTTATCCATTATTCTGTTTACACATGCAAGCTAACAACACTTTGTATTACCAATCGGTAACCCATCTAAGTACCGATCAAGGCTTGATATTGCTTAAATTTGGTGATCAGATGAGAATCAGTGTTTTATATGTGATATGGCTGGAAGTCTGTTATGTCAGCTTTTATATTTACATACACTTTATTCCTGATATTGAACATTTTTTTTTAAAGTCCTGCTTTTAACTAATATAAATACAAAAAGGCTGAAATTTTAATTAAGTGGTGGCCATGGATGTAAAAGAAATATTTATACTAAGATTTTCTAAAAATAAATCTAAAATGATTTCACACATTAGTGGATAAGTCCTGAAAATTTAATTAAAATAGCATACCTTAAAACTTTATTTTACCATATATGGGATAACAATATATAAATTTTATATATCAAAAGCAATTTTTGAGGAAAGATATGACGAATTGCAAAACGTTTTTATGTGACGTGTTTCGTCCCTTAGGACTTCATCAGATTTGTTTATGTTTAGGAGAGACTACACATGTACAAGAACGATAGATGATGGGAAAATTTAAATTTAGAAAACAAAACATTTTTTTTCTTTATATGTGTTTTGCGTATACAGTCTAGTCAATTTTATGGGCATGTGGCTGAGTGGTCAGAACCTTCGCATTCAGATCATTAGAACCAGAGTCAAATCTCACCATGGTCAATTTGTCAGGAAGGAGACTTCCTGATGTTATCAGACTGGAGGGGTAGATCCCAGCATGTGGCCTCTTTGGAAAGTGCCTGAATATCATACCATGAGTTGACCCAAGCCTTGTGAGTGAAATTGGGTAGACAGAACCCTGGGGGGGCGGATCTGTGAATAGCATGTGCTAGCACAAAGTCACAAGTCATCATGACCAAGGGCTTGAGCGTGCAAAAATTTGATCACAATAGATAACACGCTCTTTCCCAGAAACTGCAACTAAGGTCTGCTCAGCATAGTTGCAGTATAAACGACAGGTGGGCTCTGTGGGTGTTAAATAAAGACAAATGTGCCTGAGCAAGCGTTTGCAAAAAAGGGGATTGGTTAGCCATACTAGTAGACAGGTAACCTCGAAAACGAGTGGCCAGCTATACTATACTAGTCAATTTTATTCAGATTCTTTTTCTTTCCATGATCTTTGTTCTTAGATATGCTACATTGTGATAACAGAAGATCTGCCAAAAATGGTAAAAAACATTGTAAGAACCTGGACACAAATTTACTGCAGATATTAAATCACTTTCATCTTGGTGATAGTAGTCGTGGCTCCTGGGGGCACAGTCCTATGGGTAAAAGAGAAACTCGGATGAGTTCCACCACTGAATATGTGATCGGGCAGCACTATATAAAGTCTGATTCGCTACCACTTCATCACCAAGGCCCATTGGAACAGTTGGTATGATGTTTGCCTGATAACGTAACTGTCCGGGTTTCAATTCTTGGTAGTGGATGAGCACTGCTGATGAGTCCCAAATATAGGACGAAATGGATGTCCAGTGCTTTCTGCATTCTGTTGAGGTTTCTGCTAGACTCGATGAATTACTTAATTATAAATATATATATATATATATATATATGTGATACCTATGGTTTAAATTAATTTTTGAAAATGAAAAAAGCTTTCTTGAAGCTTTCATTTTAACTTTAATTGAAAGCTAATGGATTAAATTTACTATTACCAGTAAGCAAAATACTCTGGTGTATTTCAAACAGACATTATATTGATTGGAATCGATTTTCATTTTTTTTCAGTAATAACGAAATCATCCATTTTTTAGACACAACTGAGTTCTTGTTTTTAAAAATCTTGCAAAAATAAAATATACTTCTCTGAAAGTTTATTTGAGGAATTTTAGCTGATTTAAAGTATAATTAATTTGATTTGAAACAAATATTATTTACTTTAATTTTAAAATATCACAGAAATGCATTTTTTTAAGTCAACAGTAGCTGATTTGATGTGTTAACAGCCTGATGACAAGTCTAATGTTATTCTATGGAGAATTTATCTATAAAAGAAAATGACGTGAATGCATTTTTCATATAATTTTTACTTAATAATCTTAAAAATTTAGGAAAATATTCTCTGTAATCTAATGTTTTATTAAATTTTGGGAATGTTGACTTCAAACTTACTATAGTTATTGGTCTTATTTTCTGATAATGTTGTGTATGGTCACCCATACTTACAAAAAATGGGCACATTTATATACAAAAAAATTCAAAATTCATTTTAAAATATTGGCATTTGATGATTTGTATTAAGTTTTTCCATTTATGATTAGTAAATGTAGTTTTCACTTAATAGTAATAACGTCTAAAAGGATGAAATTAATACAGTATTTTAAAAGATTTAAAACTTAAAATTTTTTAAAAAGTGAAAATTCTAAAAATTCATTATTCATTGAAATCTTTTTCTTAAGATAATACTATCCATGATACATCTTATTTATATAAGCAATTAAAAGTTTTTCTAATTAAATAATGTTATAGTTTTATTATATATTAGGTCATCCCATAAGTTCTGTCCGAATTTTAACTTTTTATTAAAATGAATGAAATTTAAAGAGTATTTTATAATGTCTAATGGAGCTGAACATTATTTTTATGTTTAGATGCATTTAAACTGATCAAATTTTATTTCAGAGAACAATAAAATTAAATTTTGTTTGATTAAAACCCTGCTAACATGGAAGTACCCAAGAATCATTTGAGGTACATAATGCTTTATGAGTTCAAGAAAGGAAACTCAGCAGCCGAAGTGGCTAGAAATGTTCACTCAGTTTATGGAGAGGAATGTGTGAATGAAGACCAAGTTGGACGCAAGTCAGGTGGCTAATATCTACTGACAAACTGGATATCCAGGTGTAAAAAGGACCCCGTAATTTGTCAGGTTAGTAGACCTCACAGTATTGACAAAAGTTATAAAGTCAGTCGTCAAGGAATGTGAGGCTTGACAATCCCAACACCGGTGCATTGGCAAAAAGGAAAGCTGGAAGTGAAACACAATGGAACAGGTTAGCAATGGGCATCACCCACTATGCTAGTAGACATTTTCTGACAATCATTGATTGCGGGCTCTATTGGTTCACGATACGGCGACCACTACGTCGACAAGATTCTACCAGTTTAGTTTGCCAGTTGGAGTCAATGTTTTTATGAATGGGGTCCGCCACTCAAGATATTGACAGACAAGGACACAAGGTTCACCTGCAAGCATTTCAAGGATTTTTTGAGTAATTGGGGTGTACATTTGTGGTTCCGGTGTGCCTATGCACCCGTTGGGAATGGCATAGTAGAAAGAAAGCAGTTCTCTATACCAGAGGTGGTCTACTTGTATAACATCATGCCTAAAGATAACCAATCACTTACTTCATTACTGTCGATGTCATGCCCCCTACCGGACCTCAGGATACTCGAGAAGCATATGAAGTGGGAGATGTGGTTTGGGTTAAAACTGTTCACAGAAGATGTACGACTAAGTTTAGGATAGGCTATGTGACTTAGGTTAATAGTCCACAGTCAGTACGATGGAGTTCCATGTCACATGAAGGACCTACATCACTTCATGGGATCGGTCCCAATGTCTGGACATGACAGCAATTCTGAAGAAAGTGAGCGGTTAGTAAATTTGAGATCGATCCCACTAGGAGAACCTGGTGACTCGTGATAATTGATCCTTTGAAGACGGAACAACCTCATGGGACAATTCCCCAACTATGACAGCCAAAATACTACGGCATGACTTTATAACTCCCCAGGTGACAGATCATCTGAGGACGAAGCTTGTGTTGTTCTGCTTCGGAGGAGTACCCGACAAAAAGATTTGCTCCAGACTGTATTTTTTGTGATCGGGAGAAGTAAAAGAGTGGCTTGCATCTGGTGTAAAGGAAAATAATATCTTCCTCACCACAATACGCGACATGTAGCAGCGACGTTTTGTTCCTTTGAAAAAGGCATGAATCTCCCTCACACCTTAGTTATTCTGGAAGTGTATGATTCTGAAATGTTGGCTTTTATACAGCTTAGCACGGTTCGACCAGTAGCAATCCACATGCTGATTGGTCGGACTGGAGAATGATATTTGACTGTCTGACTGAAGTCAAGTCAAGAACGCTGATTGGTCAGTTGGCTGTGGTTTTAGCATAATAAAAAGGGCTGGAGCAGTGAGAAGGGGTAGCGATTTTTATGGAGGCAAGTCATCTGGTCTGGATGGTTTGCCCTGTGAATTGTACTTGAGGCTGTCGCACATCGTTTAAAAAAAAACCTTCCTTACTTATGGATCAATCAGAATGATTCTCGAAACACAGCTTATCTGATTCAACTAACCTTTAATTTAATAAACACTGTCTTCCAGTACAGATTCAAGTTTGTCCATTTGTCACTACATGCTGGAGACAATCTATGCACTCGCAAACGCATAAACGTATTCTCTCACCAGACACAGAAGACTTACAAAGAGAATCAGCTGCCCACTTTGTAACCAATCCATACACACGCTCAGTGTTTGTATGCTTTCCGTTCTCCGATGACTGAATACAATTTCTTGTTCAATAAAAAGAATATCCATCTTACTTTACTTTCATCTTATCAAAGATGAAGATTTTTTTTTTATCATTTGTTAAATTAAAAATAATTATTTCAGTTGTTATTGAAACCAGAACTTATGTCTTCTCGTTTTCTTGATGTATTGTTTGAATTTAATTTGTAGCGGACCGTGCGGGTGAAGATGTGAAGAGATATCAGAAGGTTAAGATTTCCTGCTAGCCGGTCCATCTACATGGGAATGTCAGACTTTAATTAAGTCCAAAGAAGACAAAGAAAACAAACAAGAGTGATATACATGGGTAAACAAATATATATTAATAACAAAACAAGTTACACAAAGACATGAACAGTTACATAGAGTTTGTATGGAGAAATTATGTGTGTTGTGAGTGTTCATATGTACGTGTATTGTTCTTGGCGTGTTCCCAGAATTTGGGAAACACTGTATCTGAGAGAGGTCACATATTGGCCTAAGTGAAAAAGAGAAGAGATTTTACCTCACCTCTGTGCGAGGTAGCGGCCCAAGGCCTAAGGAGAGAGAGAGAGAGAGACAGAAAAAAAAAAAAAAAGTCAGCCAGTATTTATAGCCAGGGGAGAGAGACCCCTGTTGAAGGATTAAAGAACTGAGGAGGAGCTAACTCCGACAAATTTCAACTTTTTGTTTTCACTTATTTATCACACTTTTATATTTTTTTTGGTGGAAAACAATTTATTTGGAATCAAAAGTAACTTGTCAATTCTGCCAAAGCAGAAAACGAGGATTGAGTAGCTCCACCCTAGTAATCAGTGCCGGTAAAAGGGTCTTGTCAGCACCCACCCCAAACCTATGATACAGGGCCCCCCCACTCTATTACATTTCAATTTTCATAAGATCATATTCATATAAAATACAAATTTTATTCTAACCTAATTATGTACAATAATGGACCATATGCAATATAGGTGAACAATTCAACAAGAAAAACTGAAAATGCAATGTATCTAAATACAAATCAGAGACATATAATAAAATCATTCCATCTTAAATAAATCAACAATGTCTTTTTGCAGCAATTTTTAACATTGACTCAAGATTTTTCTTGTTAAAAAGTTGAACAATTTTAACACATTCCACATTATGGATAAAAAATAGTGAATTTTAAACAGTGTTTTTTTTAAATTTAGCAAGAGAAAAGAGAAATTCACGGATTTGGACAAAAAAAAAAGTCCCCAGAATGATGTCAAAATCTGCAAAGACTTTTCATCGTTTAATAGTCATTTGTGCTTAGTTTAATTTGTAATAAGATAGCAAGGGGCACAAAGCAATACACAAGGACCCCAATCAATGGCTTTAGAATTTTTTTTGCTCAGATTGGATAATTTTGGAATGGGAACATTGAGTACGAGTGAACGTAAACACTCTTCGATAGAAAAGGAAGCCAAAGCTATTGTAGAGGCCTTACGAAAATGGAGGCACTACTTAATGGGACGACACTTCACTTTACTTACAGATCAGAGATCAGTGACATTCATGTTTCATTCAAAACAGGCTGGAAAAATTTAAAAAATGATAAAATTCAAAGGTGGAGTGTCAAACTTGCCTGCTACAGTTTCGATATTAAATGCTGCCCGGGGAGAGATATTTATGCTGCAGATGCCTTATCCAGAGCTTATTATTCAGCTGTAAGTTTAACTTGGCTCTCCTCTGATTCCTCAATCTGAGTCGCTATTCATTACTCCACCGGGCCTCAAAATATATTGCTGGCCTATATTCAAAGTCAATCAAGCATTACATACGTAAATTTAAACACACTTAAACTTTATGGAATGATTTCTGGAGGGTCTGTCTATGAAACTCTGGATTCACGTTACTGGAGCTAAGTGACAGATTTTATATTTCTATTAATTCTATATTTAAACTTCTATAGACCTTGACTGGAGCAATGCATTTTTTCCCCTAAGGCTGGCTCTGTGTATTTGATTTTTAATTTTCTGTTTATTTCTATTTTCTCTTGTAAAGACAATATTTATCTGCCCTAACCTGACAAAGAAAAAATTAAAAATAAATAAATGATCGATTTACTATTAAGTATGTAGCTCTGAACAACCAATGAATCAATTCTGCTTGCTATATCCCTTTGAGAAAGAAAAAAGAAAAAAAAACAACCAGAGTGATGGTCAGAGAGCAGAACGACGACTGGACTCTGCTTCCCGTGTCCCTATGCTGAATCTTTAATTGGTATGATGATTAAAATGTGCATTCTGTGTTCAGCCTCCAACTGACTGCTAAAACTAGCGTTGGAAACCTTGCAATGATCCTTCTAAGTTACCAAATATATTGCAGGCTTATATTCAAAATAGAGTATTAAAGTTTTACATACATAATTTTAGACGATTATTGAAACAGGAAAAAAGACCCATTCACTATTAAGTGTGTAGTTCAGAAAAACCAGTTCCCAGACACAGAGGGAAATAGAAGCAAAGGAAACATGCAATTATTGAGAGAGGAAAAGGGAATACAGCCAGAATGACAATCAGAAAGCAGTACAACAATTAGACTCTGCTTCCTCTGCCAAATGTTTAATCAGTGTGATGACTTAAATGTGCATTTTGTGTTCAAACTGTGACTGGTCATGCTGCCAGACATACAAGGATAATTCACCTAAGTCATAAAACATATTGCTGGCCTATACTCAAAGTCAATCATTTAAGCTTTATATGCATCCATTTAAGCAGACCTAAATTTTATATGTTTAAACTTCTAAGTCAAAAGCATTAAAATTTAAATCTTTGTTATGAAATCTACCTTGGCAGGGTTGGCTTTAAGCCAAATACGGTCCATTGCTATTAACTGGTCCTACACCTAAGGAGATCAACCATCAAGTAATCAACTATAATTTTGTCACATCTCTATTACAGAAGTTCATAAAACAACTGTTTCAGCCATAACACCAATAGCCTTCATCAGATGATGATCCTGGTTTCAGTCAGGTTTCTGTAGCACTAGTGTCAGAACACAACAGCAATACCTGTTGATATCACCAGGCTTCGTTGGTTCTCCTTTCCATTCCTGGAGTACCAGATGCAAGGAGATACTGTCACTGCCTTCTATTCTTGAAGCAGGAAAAAAAAAAAAGAAAAAAAGATCTATTCAATATTAAGTGTGTAGCTCAGAAAAACCAGTGGCCAGACACACAGAGAAATAGAAGCAAAGGAAACATTTGTATAATTATTGAGAAAGGAAGAAGAAATACAGCCAGAATAAGAATCAGAAAAGAGTATAACAACCGGACTGCTTCCCCATGTCCTTCTACAGAATGTTTAACCAGTGTGATGACAGAAATATGCATTTTGTGTTCAACCTCTGACTGGTCAGGCTGCCAGACATCCAAAGATAATTCATCTAAGTCACAAAATATACTGCTGGCCTATACTCAAACATTTAAGCTTGACATACATAAATTTAAACAGACTTAAACATTATATTTTTAAACTTTTATAGACCTTGCTTGGACCATTGCAAACAAATATTTTTTAAAGTTGGCTCTTTTTTTATTTTTTATTGTAAAGACAATATTTATTCACCCTAGCTTGATACAGCAAAAAAAATAGAAATAAATGAATGATCCATTCTCTGTTAAGTATGTAGCTTTGAACAAGCAATGACTCGACAAACAAGGAACTAGAAGCAAAGGAAACGTGTATAATTAATGAGAAAGAAAAAGGAAACATAACCAGAGTGAATGTCAGAAAGCAGAATGACACCTGGACTCTGTTTCCTCTGCTGAATCTTTAATCAGTGTGATGAGTGAAATGTGCATTCTGTGTTCAACCACCAACTGACTGGTAAGCCTGGCATTGCATTGATGATCCCTCTAAGTTGCTAAATATATTGCAGGCTTATATTCAAATTAGTGTATTAAAGTTTTACATACAAATTTAAATTAAACTTTATATATCTAAGCTTTGATATATATATATATATGTAAGCAAATGTGTGGATGTAGATCCGACGGTATGATGAAAATGTGGAAAAGACAAAGCAAAATCCGAATATGTGAGTTTACTGTTTTTTATTTTGTTTTTGTTATTCTGTCGACGTCAGACGTTTCGGTCAAATAGACCTTCTTCAGGACATGGTTAATGGAGACATATTTATATTAGATTTGTATATCATCTCTTCATCTAACTTAAATGTAATATAAATATGTCTCCATTAACCATGTCCTGAAGAAGGTCTATTTGACCGAAACGTCTGACGTCGACAGAATAACAAAAACAAAATAAAAAACAGTAAACTCACATATTCGGATTTTGCTTTGTCTTTTCCACATTTTCATCACATATATATATATATATAAATAAAAGGAGGCATGGTGGAGTAGTAGATAGCGGCTCAGATTGAGTAATTGAAGAGCTGAGTTTGAATTCCAGTCGAATCCATTACATTCATTTACGTGCAAATACTCTTGGGAAAGGTATTAATCCTCTTCTTCTCCCTCCAGCTATGGGTAAATAGCAGGACAAACTGGGTTCTATAGCCTTGGATGGCAACTGGTCTTGAAGTTGAAGGACAACACTGAATTCAAAACCAGAGGAGAGACATTTGGGGACCTTGTGGCACACAGTGCACCTGGTCTATGCATTTGGCCCTTCAAAAGGTGTGGTTGGTTCTGCACAAAGCCTTCACTACTATAATCAAATAATATGTGCTGGTGTCTGGCTGTTGGTTCCTAGGAACTAAGCTGCTTGACCCTCATACGTCAAATACAATAGGAGAGCCCACCATATATAGATATATACAGTGTAACCCGGATATAAGAGAGATTTTCTCTGGTCCCAAAATAGAGCCTGTGTAAATGTATATATAATAGACCAGACCCGGATATAAGAGACTTCTTCTCCGGTCCCGACAACTCTCTTATATCCGGGTTACACTCTCTCTCTATATATATATATAATGTGTGTGTGTGCGTTAATGAATGTTTCCTATTTGTTCCTTATCATATCATTCTGTCAGATTCTAATCTGTATTTGATCCCAATTCATATCTAAGTGTTTTGAACTTTTCTTTATCTGTCTATGTTTCTGAGATGAGGTATTGTAATTATTTACATTGTTTGGACTGTTGTTGTCCTCATCTTTATTGCCATATTCTCAATGTTTTTTCTGTTGTACACTCCAGATTGGAATTTTGATCTGGACCCTTTATTTTGTCTATCGGGGTATTTTGTTCTAGTTCCATGTGTCATGCCTCTTCCAGATGTCTCAGTTATCTACCTTTAACTAAACGCTCCAAGTTTTTGTTCGCCATGGCAGTAGCCAGGTACTGAAATCACAACTCTTTGGGTCAAGTCACCGGATCCAACCAATGCTTTTATCCACTGGCCATCTATTGACTATTCTTGCTTTGTTTTTTTGCTCACAAAAATCTGCTTGTCTTTAAATGTTATACTTCAGTGACTTATGGGACTAAGTGTTTTGTTGGGCATTAACGATCTGGGTTGTTACTAATAATAATGATAATAATATTTAAAATTCTACAAATGTTGATTGAGAACCTGAAGCAACACAAAGAAAGGTTCCCAGTTGGTCTCTGCAGTTCGTAAGGTTGGATCTGTTTTGTTTTTGTTTCTCCACTTCCACTAGTGGTTAATATACGAGGGTCATTCAATAAATAAGGTGAATTTTTCGGTATAAGAACTTCTAATACAGATAGAAGCTTATTCTTTTTTATTTTTTTTTGTTTTACTTCTTTTTCACATGGATTTAATTTCTTTTGCAGATTAAAAGAAAACTTTGAGAGAGTTTTGGCGATTAACAAAGATGGCCGACCAAGAAGCACGCTCTAGGATTGAACAGCGGTCAGTTATCAAGTTTTTGGTTGATGAAGGGTGCAAACCAGTTGAAATTCATAGGAGAATGTCAACTGTGTATGGTGCCACATGTTTCAGCCAAAAAAATGTCTACAAGTGGGCTAAATTGTTTAAAGAAGGACGGAGCAATGTTGAGGATGAAGACAGGCCTGGGAGGCCTACAGAAGTAAGGTCTCCTGAGGTGATCGAATCAGTCAATGACCTCATTCAGTCTGACAGAAGGGTGACAGTGGATGACATTGCAAGGACTTTGAGCTTATCTGTTGAGACAAACGCTGGGGTCATCAGTCAGAAGGAGTCATATTGCATCATGACAACGCAAGGCCTCACACAGCAGCCCAAACGGTGCAGACCATCAACGAGCTGGGCTGGGAACTGCTCCCTCATCCCCCTTACAGCCCAGACCTTGCCCCTTCAGACTTTCAGCTGTTTGGTCCCTTCAAAGCGTTCACGAGAGGTACGAAGTTTAAAAGTGACGATGAAGTCAAAAGTGTTGTGAGCAACTGGCTGAGACATCAGTACAAAGATTTTATGCTGAGGGAATACGGAAGCTTGTACACAGATGGGAAAAGTGTGAGACTAAAAAAAAAAAGAAAAGTAAGCTTCTATCTGTATTAGAAGTCCTTATACCGAAAAATTCACCTTATTTATTGAATGACCCTCGTATATCTTATCTTTATGATACTTCCATTTATTTTTCCAACCTTATCCTTTAGATAGGTTTATATTTTAGCACCACAAATGACCATGGATGATAGTTTCAATGTTTTTCCAGAGTCATTAATCTATCTTGGGGTAAGTGAAATATTACAAGTTTGATACCGATACTTATATCACTAAGATACAATATGGCGCACAACAGGAGTTGCCATTCCATTGCAATATTTATGAGCTTGTTACATAGCAGACGAGTTGTATTTTGCCCTAGTGACAGTGATGGGTCTTTGAGTCCAGGTAAAAGGCCAGGACATTGAATGCTGATTTGGAGCAGGCAGGACTTTCTAATGGGAAAGGTTAAACACTGTACAGTGACAATCAAAGCTAAATATAGTATATACAATGTCCATGACCTTATCTGAAATCTTAGAGAGAAGAGTTTGAATACTGTTGGCTTTGTTACATTTACTTGTGCACAAAATACCCTTGGGAAAGGCATGAAACCATCTCTTCTGCCCACAACCAGGGGATTAATAGTCAGGACAGACTATAGCCCTAGTTAGCAACTAATCTACTGGAGAAAAAAACACCTACTCTGGGAAAATCTCCTGTCAGTCATGAATCAAAAGGAAGATGATTGCCCAAGTTTGTATCAAGTTTGGAACTTAACTGACTGATGGAACTTAATGGAGATGCATTAAAATAATTTTAAAATTCATTGTGCCTCATGTGTAAAGATCTTTTCACTTTTCTTCAACAAAAGTAACAAAAAATTCTTAATTTTGTTAGCTGTATGATTTATTTTCCAGAATTTCTTATGAAAAAAAAATTAACTTTCTAGTTTGTATTTAGGATATGCATTCGGGTGTGATGAATAATATATTGGAATCATAAATTGGAAAGCCAAGTTTGAATTCTCATCAGATATGTTACATTCACTTAAGCGCAAATGCCATGGGAAAGGTATGAATGCATCTCTTCTCCCCTTAGATATGGGTTGAATCGTAAGAGAGACCGACTCCTGTAGCCTTGGTAGCTAACCAGTCTACTGCAGAAAGAAATGCCACCCTACAGCGAAAAAAATCTTCTGCCTGATCAGTTATGAATTGAAAGGGACTTGATCATCCAAGTTTGTATCACGTGTGGCACTTAACTGACTGTATTCAATCTTTTCAAAAGGACAGCACTGGGAACTTTTGCAAATACCTAATAATCACAATAAAAATGAATTCTTTTTTATCAAAAACCACCAAGTTTATTTCATACAGTGTCACAATTATTGAACCTTCAGTAAGGATTGAACACATTACATGTGATTTGCAAGTGTAGAGCATTAATCACTGCACGAAAATAAATGTCCTTCACCTTGGCAAAGTCATACAGAAGCAAACTTGTGAAAATATATAACTCTTTCTCAGATGAGCAAATTTTTTTACAAATGCTTTTTCATGTGTTTTTTTAAAGTAGCCTTCAAACAGAAAGATCTGTCACAAATTTCACAATCAAAGATAGATTCACCAGCATGCATTCTCATATGTGTTTTCAGGTTGTCTTTACGTGAGAAACCTTTTCCACAGACATCACAAGTAAAAGTATTATATTCTGTGTGAATTTTTATATGCCTTCTTAAGTGAGACTTGTTAAAGAAAGCTTTGTCACATACTTGACATTGAAAAGGGGTCACACCAGTGTGTTTACTCATATGTACCTTCAAAGCAGAATTCAGAGGGAAAGATTGGTCACACAGTTCACACTGGTAGGGAGTTTCACCTGTATGTGTCCGCAAGTGTGTTTGAAAGTTGTCTTTGCGTGAGAAAGCTTTTTCACAAACCTCACAATTGTAGGATGTTTCACCAGTATGTATTTTCAAATGCCTTTTGAGATGAGTATCATTTGAGAATGATTTCCCACATACTTTACAAGAAGGAGTATCTCCAGTATGTGTCCTGATATGTGTTTTTAAGGTAACTTTAAGAGAGAAGGACTTTTTACACACCTGACACTGAAAGGGTGTCTCTCCAGTATGAGTCCTCATGTGAGATTTTAGGTTAGTTTTACAAGAAAAAAATTTTCCGCACTCTTCACATGCGAAAGGGGTTTCTTTTGTATGTGTCCACATGTGTCTTTTGAAGTCATAATTGCGTGTGAAAATCTTATTACAAACATCACACTGATAAATAGTTTTGGAACCAGACATTTTTATGGTGGAATATGGATGTGCAGATTTATCAAAAACTTTACATTCTTTTTGATCTCATGTGAAATCTATTAAAACTGTTTTTGTAATATAAAGATTTTCCACGGATGTCATCTGAATATTTCTTAAATTGCAAGACATAAATTTAAATGTTTCCAAGTGGTATTTTTTTATAAATTGCTGATTTTCACTGAATTGGACCAGGAACTTTTAAAACCTGAAAACAAAAATGCAAAGAGACTTCATACAAATGATATATTTAATCAAAGTAACAGATGCAAACAGTTGACAAATGATATGTACGGAATTCAATTAATGTCAATAATGCGCAATATATTTGAACCTGTTTTGTTTACATGATTCAGCAACTTTATGAGATAATTTTTGCTTCAGAAAATACTTTAAAATTCTTATTAAATAAATTGAACTATATTAAGTTATCATACTGCCCATGTACCAATTAGTTCTGCTACTGGAATAGAAAATTCTAACAAATGATCTTGAATGTTAATATCAAATCTAAGAAACTATTTTCCCCAACCAGTATTTACAAACGACATTTTTTTTTCAATAAAAGTTTTAATAATGCTGATTTTTTAAATTATTTTATCTCAAGCAAAGCAATAAAGCCACTAAGATGCAAAGGGTTACTAAATGTTAGAGAATGAGAAAAATATACTATTAAGGAGAGAAGACAATAAAAGAACAAGAAAACAAAAAATAATGACAGGCATTGCATTTAAATTTTTTAAGATCAAAGTTGACTGGGAAGCTAGTGGGTTCCACAAATGAAAAGTGCGATAGAAGAAACTGTTAGCATAGAACTTACGGTTATATCTAGTCATTTCAACTGTAAAATGAGGAGACCTTGCAGCCAATCTAGTATTGTGCTCAAATTCATAAAGTCTCTATATCATAGAGGAAATTCATCAGAACAATTATCATGAAAGTATTTATAGAAATGGCAGAAAGAAGGGCTACATTACAGCAATGGCAAAGTGAATGAAGCCTAGATGCCAGGTCAGGACCAATAAGATTTCAAATTCTTGGGATTTTATCAAGTCTCTCTAAATATATAGCAGGAACATCAAACCAGATTCACTTAAATTCCAACTTATCAAGTAGATTCAATAAGAAATTAGATTTAGATATTTGTAGCTGTTTTCTGATGGTTACAGTCTGCAATACTCAATTTTAATAAAAGTTTAATAATCTTAAATTCAGACTTATCAAGTAGATTCAATAAGTCAAGAAACTAGATTTAGATATTTGTAGTTGTTTTCTGACACTTACAGTCTGTAATTTTGCTGACAGTAAATTTAAATTCTGTGACTTTTTATTAGATTCACTTCCTGGATTATTGTTTCTGTCATACGTGTCTCACCTTGGATTATTCCAGAATAAAATTTGCACTCGATAGCCTTCAGAGAAGTCATGTGCAGTGGAGACTTAAGGGATGACCTCCTCACCAGCGAGTGCAGATCCATGTGATCAGCCCAGCTACACACTTGATGTACCTGTAAGAAAAACCTACATGACAGAGACTGATATATTAACACCTTCCATAGCAGTGAGCGGCCAGTCTGTCAGACATCAGTGGTGAAAATGTACGGTCAACATTTTACAAAAAATTACAAAAAAATTAACATGAGTTTAATCTATCCTACACCTCATGTAGTCTAGAAGAATTCAAAATGGTGTTGGAAGACAGAAGTTTAGCCTTGTTCCAAAGCAGTGGTAGGTGATTTCCAGATTAAAATACTGGAAATAACAGTTGACAAGTGCTTATTTATAGCAACCGTCTCAGGTGACAGAAGTCGCCGATAGCAGTAAGGGAGAGAATTCTATGGTGATTATTGTCACTGGCAGTGTGGTAAAGGTTAATGAACCCAGTGATGAACAGAACTGTCTTCAAAGTTTTGATTGCCAGGAGGCATTTATCTGGCTGTATTGCGTTGTGTGTAAAATGGATGCATACCATAGCAAAAGTTCAAATGAGCACCATTCTCTCAGTTCAGATCTTTACAGCCAGGACATACCATGCCACTTTCACAGAGTTGAATCACCCTTATTTTCTCCATGTTCTAAACATGAGCAGGACGTTCCACTTAGCTCTCCCCACAAAGAAGTGACATTTCGTCAAACAAATTCCTACATGGGTGATTCCTTGAAATCTTTAATCCTGAGCTCTTCATGTCATGAGTCAACAATTATCTGTCGTCATGATCTCCACCGCCAACCACCTTCTTCATTCCTATCATGCATCTCATTCATCATAACCATTTCAAATGTAACCCTCTACCTTGAGTGGCTCTCGAGTTTTATATTGGGTAAAATTAAATAAAAAATATCAATTAACTGAAACTGTCATGCTTAGCAAATTTTCAAGGCTGGTGCTGAAAATAACGTAGTTTTGATAATGTAACTCCCTGCGCCTTTTCTAGAAATACTTTCATAGTAATTTTTCTGATGGACTTTCTACTATGGTACATGAATTGTTTCTTTTTTTTCTCTTTTTTTTTAAAAAAAAAAGACCTGTTGAAGACTTGTCTTTGTATCAGGCGTGTTTTGTCTTGCTCTTCCATTTATGTGGAACTTTTTTACTGAAGCTATTTTGAGAAGTTTGAATTCTTATTCATTTTGACTTACCTTTATCTTTAGTGGTGAATTTTTTTATTTTTCTTACTTTTCATTCTTTCTTTCTTTTTTTTCACCACCTCAGCTAAAAGCCAAACATTTATTTTTCTTCTAGTGTAACTTTTAGTTGCACTAGACTATTGTTTTCCCTTTGTTTGTTTGTTTCTTGTTTTAATTTTTTTTTTCTGTGTCGCTATTTCTAATTTGTGCTCTTTGCTTGTTTGGCAAAATTGTATTTGTATAAAATCTCGTTACACATTTTTTGTTTTGAATTGTCCAACTGTTAATTTTTATTTTTCACTTGCTTTAATTATTTTCATTTTACTGTTAGGAGATACTAACTTGGCCTGCTAGGAAATACTTTTTTCTCCATAATGGCCAACCTTCCTAGGTAGTAAAAAAACGGACCTTTTTGGGTCCTCATAATCAGACCCACCTGAAGTATTAAAAAAATTCTAGCTCCAAAGATAACCCAAATTTTATTGAATTTAAAAATAACAATGGGAAAAGCAAAGAAATTAAGAAAAGAACGGAGGTCAATAACAGTCAAAATGTGAATGAAGAAAAATGTATGGAGGCCAAAATGTAACCAAGAAAATATGTATAGAGGGCCATACCAAACAAAAGTATGACAAGAAAAAAGACAACGCTGAGGCCGTGGAATCAGCCTCTTATTGGATGCCCACCCAAAGTGTAATCAACATTGCAGAATTTTGGGGGTGAGCCAAGAGTTACACACACCTTATAAAAGTTGGACATTTGGAGGACTCCCAGTAGCTAAAGAAAGTTGTAAAAAGTATTGTGTCAGTTTTTGTGGTGGACAAGCATACATGCAAAATTTGTTGCTCCATGAAAAGATACAGTGGTTAAGTCCATGGATTCCCTTTGGGTTAAGCCCCAAAGAATAATTAAAGGATCAGGGTTTTTCATGTGGGACATATTACTACCCATGCCTGACAAGTGCATGAAAGCAGCAAATCATGATTTAATAAACAAAAACTTCATTATTCATACTGATTATGATGTTGGGTGTAGGACCACGTAGTGGTTTTCGAGGTCCCACCTCAGTTGTCGGGGAGTATCTGGCCAGATACTAGATACCTGTGATAACTTGAATGGGGTTGGAGTTTTGACATTATGCGTGATCAGGAAGCTTTCCTCTCCATACGCTTCATATCATGTTTCTAGATCAAATGGTGAGAACAAATTCTGGAAGGGAGACACCCATAGGAACTTCCCATTCCTGAGAAGTGTGCACTTGTGTGAGGAGGAGGCCACCCATTTACACCAAGGTGAATGCTCCTTCTATCTTGAATGTTAGATTGCTCCCTCTCTGATGTCCAGGCATTCACCCATGAGATTTATATCATGTGTTAGTTAGGAGGTCCATTCAAGATGGTCCGATAGATGAGCTTGGTCTAACGAAGCAGGGTTTTGCTCTATATGTCTTTGGGTACCTGGGTGAAATGCCTCATAATTGGTTGGTTGTTTTGTTTTATGGCATATCAACCTCAGTGGGTCATTTAATGCCAACAAAATTTCGAAAAAGATTCATAGCGATAGTTTGGTAAAAAAGGTGTGTATGTATACATATATATTTGAACCATTTTTCAGTTACTCATATTTTTTAGTACAATCCAACTTCTTTTAGGAAATTTACAATCTTGGATGGTTTTATTTTCGTAAAAAGTTTTTTTTAAATTACTCACTTGGTTTGGTTTGGTTTGTTTTGTTTTACGGCATACCAATCTCAATGGGTTATTTAATGCCGACAACTTTTTTCCTGGTAATATTTTTTGTCAAAAATCTATTTCTGTTAATATTTTTCAAAAATGTATAGCTAGTAATATTATTTTAAAAATGTATTGCTGGTAATATATTTTTTTTTTCAAAAATATATGGCTGGTAAGTTTTTTTCCTTGAAAAATTTATTTCTGGTAATAATTTTTTACAAAGTATTTCTGGTATTAAAACCTATTTTTACACTTTAATAAGGCTTTTTGTGACAGAGAGAGTTTGGGAAACACATACACACACGTATATTTTTTTTATATTGAAATTGGAGTGAATCTGAGCAATTTTGTTTACTGATAAGAAATCTGATCTAGCCCATGTGGAATTGGGTCATTAGAAAATGGTCGAAATAATTTTTATCGGTTAAAATTTGAAATAGAGCTTACTAAGCTATGAGGGACTTTTAAATTCACATGATTTTGGGTTGAAAGGAGCACCCGTGATAATTTTGTGCGGGTCAAGGGTCGATTATGACCAACCAGATTTATCTATATAAATGCGTAGTTATGCTGAAGAAGAGGCAGACAGAAGAAGTAGACAGGAGAGACGGAGTAGTTACTTTTGGCTTGTCTGTCGTCGTCGAGTGCAGTCGAGCTGCATAGAGATATGTCGAAGAAGTAAGAAAGTGACGTCAGAGATTGGAGCAAAATGCCCGCTAACATGTGCTGTTGATATAAGTACGAAGAAGCAAATTACTTCCTTCAACATCTAAGACTGCTACTGCTACTATTATTACTACCACTGGAAACGGAAACGTCGAACAAGCTACAATAATCAAAGAGTTGCGTTTGGCTCATTTGTCGTTGAGTGCAGTTGAGTTGGGTGGAGAGATATCGGAGATTGAAAGTGAGCAGAGTTGAATTGAAGGCTTGAAGAAGTACGAAAGTGACGTCAGGATTGGAACAAAACCCACGCTAACATGTACTGTTGATATAAGTACCGCTGCTCCGGCTACCACGAAGATTACTACTACTGTTACTACTGCCAAGGAGGAACACAACTATAAACTTTAAGCCACGCACAGAGTCGTATATTGTTCTGAAACGATTTCACAAGCTAATCACAACCCACTCTCTCTCTGTCTAGAATCCAGTGTATGAGTTTTTACATCAATTACTTTCTTTTCTGTAACCCGTTTCTTTTCTATACTATTCTTTTCTGCTATATAAAAGACATTAACAATTCAACCATTGAATAGTTGTTTGTCTGGCTTTCTGCAGATATATATTTTTTTTTTGTGCATTCTAAATTTCTTAGCACAGACTCTCCAGCCATGTGTACATCTTCAGTCGACCGTGAATGGATGAACATCACTTCTGCTTTCTGGATCAAACCAAACACAACGTGGGCAGGAAGCAGGATTAAACCAATGGACTGGTCGAATGATCTACAGATGCTCAGGGGACCTACGGCCACTCCCTTAAGTTCAGTTAAGACCGAGTAAACACCTCAACCCAGAGAGTAAGACGTCGGAGGTTGAGAGGCTGGAGCGAAAGTGTTAGATTTTTACCTCAGTTTGGGGGTTAACTATTTGCCCATAGCTGGGATCCTAACAGATGCTACCACTCCGGGTCAGGGTGGACCTGAGAACACCAGCAATTAAGAGGTGGTTCCATGCTCCTCAAAACCTCCTGATCAGAGGCCTTGCTGTTGGATGTAGTTTATCGTCTTACCCAGGATTTGGATGTAGTTTATTGTCATACCCAGGACAAGAAATACCTCATAATGATGAGGCAACACTGACCTAACTGGTGATACAAAGGTCCCTTTGGGTCAACAGGAGACTTTGTTCAGCAGGGTTAGAAAAATCTCCAAATGGCATGCATTGCCGTGAGTTGGTAGAAACCATGGAAAACACTTACCACTACAGGGTTGTAGTCCCATTGTGCAAGTTTATTGAAGACATTATAGTTTGCATGCTGCACGGGAAGTTCTTTGTTCTTGAGGCCAGTTCTGTCTGTAGCAATGTGGCACCATCATTGTAAACACCACTCTTTTGCTTGGTAGGTGTTATGTGAGTAGTGACAAATCATTCCTTCAAAATTTCAAAGTGACTTTTTACTTTTTTTTTAAATTGCTATTTCACTAAATATTTTTATTTTATGTATTTATTTTAGTTTGGGTCATTAAGTAATTTTTTGTTTAAGTTAGTAAACTTAAGAACCTAGAGACAAAACTCAAATTTCATAAAGTATTTTCAAACGTAACTAAAAAGTCAATAAAATATTAAATAATTGCTGAAAATATGTTAATTTGTAAAAATTACTAGGTAGTTAAAAACCAAAAAAAGAAAATGCGTTCACTTAGATTTTGTAAATTTATGTCAATTCTGGTCATCCATACTAGCTGTCATTACCTTGTAATGTCAATAAAGATAAAACAAAAACAGGACCCCTCATCAAGAAATGCTTGTATATTACTTTTTATGTTATTAGTAAGTAATGTTTATTTCAAATCAAAATTATTTAACTTTAAATTTGCTAATTTTACTCAAATAATGTGTCACAAATATTTTATTTTTGGAAAATTTTCCACATCGATAATTTTAAGAAATTTGTAAACAAAACAAAATTAAGTAAATGGTCTCTTGTAAGAAGATTTTCTGAAATCAGCCAAAAACTTGAGATTCCAATCTATATAATTTTCATTTGAAATACACCAGAATATTTTACTTACTGGAAATAGTAAATCTAATCATGTAGCTTTCAATTAATGCTAAAATGAAATCTTCAAGAATTCTTTTTCATTTTAAAAAATTCATTTAAACCTTAGGTTTCGAAAATTCAGTGGAGGTACCTACCGAAATTTTAAAATAAATAAAGTGTGGGTAAAACAGATGTAAAAAAAAAAAAAATTTTCTAAAAAATTTTCTTAAAAATATTTTCATTCATTAGTGAATAAGTCCTGAAAATCTCTTTAAAATTCGACAATTATTTGATTTTTTTCAAGAATTTCCAAAACCACGTGGTTTTTTTTTTTACCGCAAACCAAAAAGATACTAAATTTCCCATAGTAAATCTTTGGCCGACTGCTGACACAAGAAAAATATTTTTAACCAAAATTTCGAACGTGCTAGAAAGAATTAAAAAATTTAATAAAATAAAAAAAATACCTTAGTTTTTCCTCTGAATAATAACAAACATTTTGACAACAAAACAATCAAGTTTTTGTGCCATTTTCATTCTTAGGGAAAAAGTGGAGGTAAAAAAACATATTTCTACTAAGTTTTCTAATAAAATATCCTATTCATTATAAAATTAATTTATTAATGAATGGAGTGGTGAAAATTTTATTTAAATCAGGTAATTCCCTGATTTTTGGTAAATTTTTCAAAAACAAGAGCAATTTTTTCTTTCACTTAGACAAAAAGAACTAAACAAAAAAAAACATGTATTTTGGCAGTACAAGTTAAATGTGATACAGGAAGTGGGCGGTGTCATATCAAAAACATACACTAATGATACGGGTTCTGAAATGTTTCGAAATATTCTGAGAGAATTAGGTGCTATATTTATCAGTAATTACTTTCTGATTATAATTAATAAATGAAATATCTTCTGTTACTTCTTTTACTTTTAATATTGTTTTCAGTGGCAAAGGGTAACTTTGAAAAAACAAGGACACACAGACCATGATGTCCGTTGGGTATGAAAGAAAAACGGAAAAAATAATAAAAAACAAATGAAATGTCATAGTTTTTAAATTTTCATTAAAATTTAAATACCTGATTCTTGACAATATATTTAAAATCATCTTTAATTTGACAAAGTTATTTTCAAAAGTTATGTAAAAAACAAAAAATATGTAAATGAATTTTCTTTTTAAAGTTCTTTCTTTATTACAAAAAAATTATGCCGTTTGCATTTTGTCATTAAAAATTAAATTAATTAACATCACTTAATGAAAAATAAGGAATTTTTCTTTTTTACATAATTTTTTAAGCAAATATTTATTTACAAACTTTTTATATAACTTATTATTTTTTGTCTACACACAGGTGATCCATACCGAATAAACTAGAAATTTAAAATTTTAATTAACAGATGTCAAATATTTCATTTAATAAAAATTCAATAATTAAAATAAGTACTGCCCAAAAAAATCATACACGTTTTCGACACGCGAAAAAAAAAAAATAGCAAAAAAAAAAGCTAACACCTGATTTTAAAAATTTACGAAAAAAAGAAGACCGAATTATTCAATTTAAATGAAAATTTTTGTATTTGATTTACTAATTAACTTTCTTTATCGAACCTTTTTTTAAAGTTTTGTTAAAGTTGTATTTTTTCAGGTCAATTTACAGAACGATGAGTTTATTACTGAATTTTGTTTTTTTGTTTAATTTTCACATTTTTTTAGAAATCCTAGAGAAGCGGATTATATATGTTTAGTAAAAAATATTTAATATCGATCGTGAACATATTGAATATGGCTCGAAATCTTAGAAGAATTCAATAAAACTCAAAATTTATTTTTTGTGGAAGTGTTGGAAATTTTCATTTTTATTTCCACAAGAAAAAAAGTTCTGATTTGTTTGTGAAAATTTGACATGTTTACATTGCACTATTTTAATTTTTTTTAAAACTCTTCCAGATTTTGGTCATTGCTGAAAAAAAAAAAAATGAACGTTTTTATGATGTTTGAAAAATTGAAAAATGTAAATTTTAATCGTTAAACTTTAATGCCATTTTCAAGCGTAAACATTTTCATTTTATTACAACTTTTAAAAAAAATATTATAAAAATATTCCTTAACCTTTTATGAATTTATGAATGAAAAACATGAGAATTTTTTTTTTTTTTTTTTTTGCTGTACCTAAAAAAAACTCAAAAAACAACTTACATGGTTTTTCAACTGTTAAAATAACTGGGTATTAGAGGTAAAGTCTGGACTAAAAATGGACTTAAAAGCCTAATTGACTAGTGATGCAATCGCATCACAATATTTTGACAAGTACACAGTACACTACACACCTCAGGCCTCATTTGTACAATCGGATCACTTAAATAAACTATATAATTTGTAATTAGGTTGAATTGAATTAATTGCTTATTCAAAGAGGATCTAGCACAATAATAGGTAAAGGTTATGTTATTTCAATTATTAGTTGCTATTCTTACGTCTTCTTTTCTTTGAAGTCATTCTTCGCTATCGTATTTAGTCCGGTAAAAACCGAAACGGTAGTCACGCCGGCAAGCATATAGAATTTCTAGTTAAATTTAAAATTAAAAAAAAAATATCCAGTATTTCTTTAAATAACAATTCAGATACTAAAATAAGAATTCTGTACTGCGAGAGCAGAAGTGTAAATATAAACTCACCCAGTTTTCGCCTCATTTCGTTCTTCGTGGGAAAGAAATGAAAGTCTCTTTGATTGTCTTCGTTTTCTTCCGTCGTTTTCCGCTTCGCGCGACTTCCTCCTCCAAGCGGTTGAATGCGCATCGGCAAAAATAAAATCACCCTCCCTTTATTTATTTTACATAACTAAAATGCCTTCAAAACATATTTAAATTTAAGTAATTTAAATTTCTTTGAAGTTTAATTTTGATTTTTATCTGTGGGTAACTAACACCACGGACTTCAAAAGAAAAAAAGTGGAAATAATTTAAATTTAAATTTTTGGAAAGCTAATCCTTACAAAAATTTACATAATGAAATAAGATTTTTTTTAGACATTTTTTAAAACATTGGCACAGCTACACAACACTCATCGAGCTGCTACTATTGTTGATAAATTAAAAAATCTCTTTAAAATCCAGAATTGGCCCTAGAGATTTGTTTCACAGTAAGTAAATTTATGGTTTAATTTTGTGAAAATAATACTTACTTCTTGCTTACAAAAAGCAAAAATAACGTTTTTTATACAGGCAATATCATCTAGGTTATAGATCAATCACAACAGTCTTCTAGTGTCACTGCTACTTGAAAAAAAAACCCACTTAAAACGTAATTAAGTACGGAAGACAAAAACTATTAGAATGTAGATACCAGTATTTCTGTTATCTTTAACAGAATATAACCATTAGTTTATGAACAATTTTTTTTTATTTTATAAATTTATATGAAACTTAGCAAAAATAAATAATTTTATTATTTATTCAATATGCATATAAAAGGAAATTAATTTAAAAAATTGCTAAATGATACTTTTGAGTTTTATTCTTTGCATTTAATTTTGATTTTCTCAACTATTTGATGTCATAGAATATCTATGTGCACTCAATTAGGTCCTTAAATACTATGATTTTTAAAATTTATTAAACTAAAAAAAGTGCTATAAAAAAAAAATGGGAAAAAGTGGCCAAGATTTATGGAATTGATAATAATAATTGATAATGATAATTGATAGCCATCACAAAATTATTGAATTATTTCATTTTTTTTTTTTAAATGTGGCACTTTTCAGTTACACAACTACATACAGTGTAACCCGGATATAAGAGAGTTGTCGGGACCGGAGAATAAGTCTCTTATATCCGGGTTTCTCTTGTATTCGGGTTTGGTCTATTATATATACATTAACACAGGCTCTAATTTGGGACCAGAGAAAATCTCTCTTATATCCGAGTTACACTGTATAATGCAAGTGAGAAACTATGCAATTTTAAACAACTCCATATTATATATATGTCTCCATAATAAATATTAACCATAAAATTTTAATTATTCAATACTAATTGCTGCAATCTTCCCAGTGTCAATTTTCAACAGCTGGCTTATTTATAATGTTCCTCAAGAATTTGTAGTTATATGACTGAAAAGTGCCAAAAAATGTTCACACTTGGAAATGGAATTATAACTTTACATTTTCTGGTTCTTCAAACATGATTTTTTTTTTTAATATCTCTTATGAATAGCAACTGGATGAATTTTAAAATCACACAAAAAAATTATAGTTTTTTTAAAAATAAATATTGAATGTAGATTTTTTTCCTGTTAAATTTGAAATAAAATGTTTTATATTACATTATGGAAACACCAACCCTCAACAAAAATATTTTTTGAGTTTTATTGAATTATTTTTGCTAAGGTTCAGGATGAATTTTCAGTATGTTCATGGTTTATATGGTATAATTTTTTTACTGTAAAAAACACCCCTCCCTAATGAAATCTTTTATTTTTTTCAGGGGTTTTTCTTCATATAACTGTGGAAAAAAATTGTGACCTCCCTGTTGATAAAATTTAAATGTATTCATGATATATATTGAAAAGGGGTGAGGTGAAAATGACTCCCAAAATATTTCCACAATGTTTTTTTTTTAAATAATGACCTGCTCAACATAATTTTCATTCATTAATGAATAAGTAGTGAAAATTTCATTAAAATCCCCGTAATGTAGCCTCCCTGTGCCTGTTTCAGATTTACATAGGCAACCCAGGAGTCCCAAGACTGGTGGGGTTCCTAATGGTCTTCTAGTCCTTGGTCCCTGATAAAACTAAAAAAAAATAAATAAAAATATAAGAACAAAGGAGATTTTTTTTTTTTTTTGTTTGTTTTTTTTTTGCATTTTGGTGACACCTAGTTTTATTTGAGAGATATTCATGCAGAAATCTTTTTTCAGGTTACCATTGATACCTCTCCCCCATTCACATGCTCAGCACCAGTGCCCCAGAGGGATGTGTATTAAGCTCTCTTCTGTACCCCATCTACAATTTCATCCCACAATACAATCATTAAAATTACAGATGATACTACTGTGGTTGGACTCATTTCAAATGGTGCCGAGGAAAATTAATTAATTCATTTTTTTTTTTTTTTTTTTTTTTTTTTTTTACAGCTTATCCCTCCTTGCAGGTTACGGGACACCCATCCTGAAAGAAAGGTTTTTGCTGTGGTATGGGCATCAATGTTGGTCATGGGAAGAGCTTTGCACCAGTGGGAAAAAGTGATCGACACATGTTAGCATATATGTATATCCATCACAAGGAGGCAGAGGACCAGTGATGACGATGTGCACATGTTCAAATCACTTGTCTGGAGATGAAAAATGATCAACAGGTGTCCACATGTGTCTTCCAATTTTAGTGCTCTGACACTGTACACAGGTTTTCAACCACTGAGGGCAAACATATCTCTCCATGACCAGCTTGATAGAAGCGTTAGAACCAGGATGCGACAGGTTGTGGAGATTGGAGTAGAAAGTGCATTGCAATGACTCAGGAACAAAAGGGCGTATTCTCTTGATACTACACTCAATATCCAGGGTGGTGTTGGGAACGCGTATCTTTTAAAACTCCAATGAAGTGGTATTGTCTCCGAGCAGCTTCTGTAGTTGCTGATCGTTAAGCTGCTGCTCCACGAATTCTGTTGTTTCTGTGCACGGATCCAACAAAAATGCATTGTCCTGGACATAGTATCTGCGGGAATGTTTTTACCTCCCTTCTGATCTCTGATGTCGGAGGTAAATTGTAGCAAATAGTCGAGGTGTCGTTTTCTCTTGGTGAATACTTCTCCGAGTTCGACTGGAATGCGCCAACAAGTGGTTTATGGTCTGTAAAAATCTAAAAATGTCTCCCTTATGGTCTGTAAAAATCTAAAAATGTCTCCCTTATGGTCTGTAAAAATCTAAAAATGTCTCCCTTATGGTCTGTAAAAATCTAAAAATGTCTCCCTTATGGTCTGTAAAAATCTAAAAATGTCTCCCTTATGGTCTGTAAAAATCTAAAAATGTCTCCCTTATGGTCTGTAAAAATCTAAAAATGTCTCCCTTATGGTCTGTAAAAATCTAAAAATGTCTCCCTTATGGTCTGTAAAAATCTAAAAATGTCTCCCTGCAAGACGATACTTGAAGTGACGAACAGCTGCATAAGCGGTACACTGGGTATTGGTCAACTTTTGGGAGAAAAACGAAATAGGTTTCCAGGAACCAGAAACCTCTTGTTGCAAAAACTGACCCAACTCCCACAGCACTGGTATCGACCGCCAAACACAACTCTACATCAGGTAGGACATGTGACAATTCAGTAGTTTTTGTTAGTGCTGCTTTTATATTACAAAATGCAGTCACGTGTGGGTAAAGCCAAAGCTTTTTACTGCCCCAACAGACTCTCATTTACTGAGAATTCTCAGAAATAAATATTTCACAAAGGGAGTTGCTGATGTCCTTTGCCACTGCTCTCTTGAGAGAGTATTGGCTTATGATATCGCTGTTTGGTATGCCAGCTGCCCAGCAGTGGATAAGAGAGCCCTCCAAAGGGTTATAGATGTTGTCAGCACTTTTATCTGTATATTCTGTAGTTGACTATTGATTTATTCTCTGGGTCATGTTGAAGATATACAATTGTTGGTTATGGAGTGTATTATCCCTTTTAATTTAAAACCAGCTGCATATATTTTAATTATAAATTATATAAGGCTTTCATTGCTCATTGTAATGAAATTCTGACACTCCAATTTTAAAGCTAAACTTAATCTTTAAACTTGTTTCCTTGAAAAATGGTTAACGATTTTGGAAAAAAAAAAAAAAATTGTCATTATTTATCATGTCAAACCCCAAACTTTCAAATTCAGTGCAATACCACAGTTTCAAAATCAACTTGCCCTATTGTGCATAAGAGAATGTAATGAAACCAAGTGGAATTTGAACCCAGTTCTCTGATTTCTCATTCCAGGCTGTTATCCATTACACCATATGCACTTCCTCTGTTAATCCTGGGAGAAACAGAAATTTTCTTTTTCATTTGCAAATTATATATAATCAGGAAAAATCAAACCTTAAGATACAAGTTCTACTATTTAGTCCGTAACTGAGAGGACGGACAGACTCATACTATTACAATAGAATCAACATAATTTTCAGATCTCGATAAGAAAGTCACAGGCAAGAAACAGGGGCAACTGAAATATCAATCAATTAATCAATAAACCCTGACCACATATATGAGGGAGTGCTGAAAAATTCTCATAGTGGACCAGATCCCAAAATCTGATAAATTTTGGTTAAGCTAACAGTTATGAAAACACCATAATTCTTTAAAAATATATAGTAGAATTTGTTTAAAAATGGGTCCAGAGTTTTATAAAATAACTGTCCCTACAATATCTTCAAAAGTTCAAGAAATTTTGTGCAAGGGTGAACCAAGGGCAATGAGCTGAGGAACAATTGTTTATGCTTTGTTTACACTGTGATTTGATTGACCTTTTTTATGGTTTGTCAACCCTATGGGAGTTATTTTTAAAAAAAGAAAAAAAAAAAGAAGAAAATTTGGATTGTAAGAATAATTCTTTTTTGCAAGGGAATATTGCATTGACAATTTTTTGAGAATAACAATTATTTTTTCCTGATACATGTACAACTATTTAACCCATAGCTAGGGGGTACATGGATTTTATACCGTTCCCAAAAGTATTTGTACTTTAGCGAATGTAATGAAACCAAGTGGAATTCGAACCTAGTTCTCCAATTTATCATTCCAAGCTGCTCTCTATTACACCACCTGCACATACTGTGTCAATGCTGGGAGAAACACATTTTCTTTTTCATTTATAAAATATATATAATCAGGAAAAAGTATCTCTTCCTGGAAAAATCAGATCTTAAAGTTATCTCAACAGATTTAACTGATCTTTATTATAACATTTAAGATTTGAAAATTTTTCCATGTGCTCATCATGAAACTACTACTTGTGTCAATGAAGAAGTTGTGTATTCACCCATGTTTGTCTGATTTCAATGTCACTGATAAGTAATTATTACAAGCTTTTGTCATGGCATAGTCTGGCATCTGTAACTTTACTGTTCAGTTTTACTGACAATGATGTTGGTAGAGGTATTCTCACAGAGTACTTTCATGTTTCATTATATTCCATTTCTGATGAACATATATACTAATTATTTCATTCTAAACAATTTCCTGTGTGGCTTGTGTTTTTAATAGTGTCCTCCTTTTACCACTCGATATTGTAACATATTCTGCAATGTAGCATGACCAAAGAAAAAAAACAATATAGATTCACATTCAGGATTTTCTTCCAAGCCATTTTATGTGATTGGAAGTGGTCAGATTTGAAGCAAACAACCTTGTTCAATTGAGATGATTTGAAATAAGGAAACGTCTTCTCTTGTTCCACCTATCTTTCTCTCCCCATTCTTTGTCCAACTAACTGGGGGGCTGCTATCAACCACAGAACAGCAAATTGTGTTTTGTTTTTCAACTAAAAAAAAAAATGATCATTTGTTGTTGCATAACCTGATTTTACTCCAAGACAATGAGGAGAATACAAGTTTGAATAAATTTGTAGATTCAGGAAAATGATTTGGTCTTCACAAGTTACACAAAATAAAATGTTTGGACAATGTACATTTCAAATAAGCAAATTCTTTTACTGATGTGCTTTCATGTGTTTTTCTAATGAAGCCTGCAAATGGAAATATCTGTCACAAACTTCACAAATGAACACATCAATTCCGTATTTTGTTATGAGAATTCAAATCACATTTACAAGAGAATTCCTTTCCACAAACTTTACAACTGTTATTTTCAGTATGAATTTTTATATGCATTCTTAAGTGAAACTTATTAAATAAAGCCTTGTCGCACACTTGGCACTTAAAGGGAGTCTCTCCAGTTTGTCTTTTCATATGAACTTTTAAGGCAATATTTGGAGCAAAAGATTTGTTACACAGTTCACATTGGTATGGTGTTTGACCTGTATGTGTCCTTACATGTTCTTGTGATAATGTTTCTGCATTATGACAAAAATAATAAATACTGTTTATTTACATTATTATGTTGTTTATTGGAATAGTTTGCAAAACATTGGCTAATTGCCAATTGATTCAAACTTTATAAAATGGTAAATAATAAGGATTTAGTTATAGTTAGTTCACATATTTTAATAATTTAGAAAATGTTTATAAATTTATGAATAAAAAATTGTTACATTTCTTTATAGATATTGCATTGTATTAGTTTTTAGAATGCTGTAAATACAAAAATTATTCTTGTGAATGAACAATCTAATAGTGTTTAATATTTTTGTTGTAAATTCTCAAGAACAAAAATGCATAAATTCTCTTTTGTTATATGTTTAGGTTTTATTACGATTCTAATCATCACTTTTTAAAGCAATAAACTGAAGAGAGAAGGTTAATAGTAGTGGTGTCAATGGAATAACCATCCTTCTGACATTCTGTTCCTTTGTGGGCACAATGGTCCAAGTTTGCTGAAAGACAAATAACAAATAAAAAATTAGAGTTCAATCAAGGAATACAAAAAAACAAACTAAACAACACGTATTGCCAGTGAGGTTGAAAGGAAAAAAGGCAGGAATTGTTGAGATAAAGTTCTTTGTATTGCTGATAGAGGATCATGGTGGTATGACTCTTTGTGAGTGAAAGAAGTGATCTGGGGAAAAATCATGAGGTCCTGGAATTGATGCTTTTGTCTGTTTGGTTGACCAAGTTGACTGATGATGACAGTCAACCTGCTGCTTTGCTGGTGTCGTGAGTGGCGTCCTTAAAAGCAGATCATGCCTCAGTGTTTGTTGGCATGCTTTTGATTTAGTGGCAATGTTCATGATTGGCTTCTTTCATATTGTAATTTATGTTAGGGGGGAGGGGGTTTTGTTTTGCAAGCTAGATGTGATGCTCAGAGCCTACATGTAGAGAACAACTTTTACTTTTGGAACATTCATATCCGGTTGACAGGTTTTGATGTAGAGCAAATCAGGAAGAGATCTAAGTTGAAGCAGCATATAACAGCTCCTCCAAATGTAAGGGATGATGTGGTTGCAGAAATTGTCTGACAGCCATGACCGAGTTCTCCTACTTGTGTGGCATTGTGCAGAATCATGTTGGCAGATATAGTCTTCCAGCAGCCACCCTCTTGACCCAGAGTAGCATTATCTACTCAAGGCACTTGATGTTGAATCTGAGGCTCTATGGGAAGATGAATGGAGGCATAACATTGCTATCAATAGTGATAGCTTCAAACAACATGATGTTGACTGGATATATCATCCAGCTGTTTCCGAATCCTCTGCACTGTTCTCAGATTGACACCCAAACACTCTGAAATTTTCATACTGGATTTTCTGGTATGAATGCCAAGCAATACAGTATGACGTTTCCAAATTTCTGGCAGAGTAAATTACGTCATGGTGCTCTTTTTCCTACAGATGGTGCCTAACTGACTCTACTGTGCAATTGACAAAATCCAAAACAATGCACATGAACGAATTTAGAAATATAAAATGGCTACAATTTACCCATCGTACACTGCATGTGAATAGAGAGATAGAACAAAATTATCTATTATAAAAATTTGGCTAACCTCATCATCAACAATAACTCACCCCAAGATCCAAATTACATAAGACCAACATTATTTATGATTTTACATGCGCCTTACAGAATTGCATTACTGACAAAAACAAATTCATGAATAATAATTATGTTGAAGATACCACTACATGATTATCAAGAAGACTTACTTTGCATTTCTTGGCTTATAGCTCCATTGGGACCCACTTAAACAAACACAGAGACCTACCAACCTCTGTCTGTAACATATATACTGATCCTAATAATTTCCACATGCAAAAAATGGCTATACAACATGCTGATCATCTTTGGAAATTAAAAAACATATATATATATATATATATATATATATATATATATATATATATATATATATTCAGTTTAATAAAACATCCTTAATAATGTCTTATAGATAAGCCAAAAGTGCTCAGACTCACACACTATTTAGACAGTTTTTACACATTATGTCCACAAAAGAGAATACTTGTACAAATCAAGAAAAATTTAATTAAAGCTTAATAATAATTGCAGTGCCTTGTCGTCTTCAATGAAACTTGTATAAAAGTGGGATTGCTACCCAAATGCACAATTATATATATATATATATATATATATATGACGTGATGCATCTGGCATTTGTTTACATTCATAAAAAAAATACACTAGAATTTCGCTTTCCCTCTGTCATGCACTGATAGCTCAAGGGTAGAAATTTTGAATGATGCCAAATCAGTCAGGCCTGTATGTGGATGACACATTTTATTTATATATATAGTTGTGTAACTCTACCGAGTGAAGATAGCTCTGACTGACACCAAATTAGTTGTGTTTCAATCCTGGCTTGAGGCATTCGGAAGTCTAGTCGCACTGAGGAGCTGTGATACAGCGAAACAGTACTGTCTGTGAATGACATAATTTAGCTCTTGAAAATCCATTTCAATTGAGCACTGTTGAGTGATAAGCTAATTCTATAAACAGCCACCTGCACTAATGCAAAGCTCTTCAGTAAAATGAATGGAGCACTTTGGCTGATGGGCATTTGTTTACATTTGTAAAAACAATACGCTAGATTTAGTTGTGTAACTCTACCGAGTGAAGATAGCTCTGACTGACACCAAATTAGTTGCGTTTCAATCCTGGCTTGAGGCATTCGAAAGTCTAGTCGCACTGAAGAGCTGTGATACAGCGAAACTACTGTCTGTGAATGACATTATATATATATATATATTATATATATATATATATATATATAAAATACAAAAGTGGCATTGAAGTCAGTTCACAGAGGTGACAGTCTTTCATGCTAAACACAATTGTCAGGTCATAACTCATTGACCTGAGGATTGCCTATTATTTTAACTACCTTCACTCCTTGGCAATGTTTACTGTTTTAAAAACAATGATTAGAATTTTAATAAAACCTAATATTTTAATAAAACACATGATAAAAGTGAATTCATACAATTTCTTTCTTTGAGAATTTACAACAAAAAATAATTAAAAATATATAAAAACTATTTATTAGATAGCTTATTTACAAGACTAATTTTATATTTCCAACATTCTAAAAACTAATAAAATTAAATCTAATGCAATATTTATCATTTACCAATTTATAAAGAAATAAATATGAAAACAATTTTTTATTAAAAAATTTATAAACATTTACTAAATTATTAAAATATATGAACCAACTATGAGGAAATCCTTATTATTTACCATTTTATGAAGTTTGTATCGATTGTCAATTAGCTGATGTTTTGCCAACCATTCCAATAAACAATGTAATAAATAGTGTTTATTATTTTTGTTTACAAGAATAAAGAAAATGCATGAATTCCCTTTCATATGTTTAGGTTTTATTGCAATTCTTATTATCACTTTTTAAAAACAATAAACATTGTCGAGTAGTGAAGTTAGTTAAAATAATATTGGTATCAAGGGAAAAAACCATCATTTTCACACTCCATTTTTTGCGGCCACGAATATCTAAATTTCCTGGTACAGCGATAAGCACGATATGCTGCCAGAAACTAAATCTTGTTATCAATTCATCACCATCATCACTTTGACTTGTAATCGTAGGCGGGGACCTGAATGCAGAAGCCACACTGAATCTCCTCCACAACAGTCTATCAATTCAAAAAATACCCAAACGTTTTGAAATATTCTGTCTTCAACATAATATCTACCCTTTCACATATTAAGGATTATGTTGATCAAAGGTAGACATGACATTTTTGGGAGGTTGGTATTCGTCATCTGAATGTAGGACTGTTCAAATTAGAACTTGAACATCTTTAGTTTTTCGTTGCTGAGTTTGTGTTTTATTAATATTTTGGTTACAGAAAGACTGAAAAAAAAAAAAATGGATGCGGGATAAAGTTTCCTTTACTTTCAGTTAAATCACCTAACCCCCACACATCCAATGCGGCCTAAGTGAAATCTCTTACCTTCCTGCTGATGTTGATGCCCAACCGGTAACCCCTCAATTCTGCTCTCTTCGACTGCTTGAATGTAGAACCTCTGATGGATTTTCCAGAACCTGCATCCTTTAGATATGCAGTGATCATCAGAAAGACTTATTTACATATTTTTTTTGTTTATGAGATGGGATCAAATATGGATTGGAATCTGACGGAATGATAAGATAAAGAACAGATTGGAAATGTTTATCAATCTAGTATATTTCACTTTTATTAAAACTTCATCAGAGAATGAAATATGGAGAAAAAGAAGAAAGAAATTCTGGCTTGATTAACTAATGAAAAGCATGATTAACCAATGAAAATCAAACAACACAAAAGTAAAAATACTAGAATTTCTTTCTTCGTTTTTCTCCATATCTCATTCTCCAATGAAGCTTTAATAAAAGTGAAACATGTTAGATTGATAAATGTTTCCTATTTGTGCTTTAACTTATCATATTTTTTATAATAAAGTTCACTCAATACAAGGCTCAAGAGTCACTCAATGTAGATAATTACTGCTATAAAGGTAATGATGATTGATGTGTGTGATGTGAGTAAAAGAGGAGTTGGTAGGAAGTGAGGATTATGAGGATAAGTGCTATAGCATACCTATGGACGATAATGGGTATGCCCCCATTTGCATAAATACAGTAGTAAATACTGTATGTTGGTCTGCAGTTGGAGATTAGACCCCAGCTGCGCTGGTCAAACTATCTACCTCCAGGCAGAGAGGATCCCCAGACGAGGCTATGTCGAAGGGCAGAGAGGATCCCCAGACGAAGCTCTGATGAAGGGCAGCGTCTCGTCTCAGGAAACAGCTACCTGACCCCATTTTATATGGGGGTCTACAGAGAATTTTGGGCTGAGCCTATGGGCTTGGATACCCCACATTAAATTTGGCCTTGTGCCGCAGTTGGTAAATATTCTGTAGTTGAAGATTCATTGTGGAATTCACTTGACTCACTTCTAGCAGTTGACTACTTCTTCTATGCACTGCTGCTAAATCTTATGCATTGTTCGTGTCCTAAGTATTATTGTTCATTACCAACCTTCATTTGATTGTTTTATTCAGTAACTTTCCCTAGGTTACAGCAGTAAGGAAGGTAGATAATGATTGACCATTGACTTGAAGATGTTATGGTTGTGTAATGTTCAGGGAAGCATCCATGCTTGAGCCTGTTACATATTTAAGTCATGTGATCAGATCATGCTGTTTTCATTGGATAATATCTAAAAACTGTCAAGCTATGTCATTGGATATATTACACTTGATAAAAAGTCTTTCATTTGTATTTCTTTCAACTAAAACCATTTAATTCATTTTCATTCTTGTATAGAATGATGAGAATTCTGGGCATTACACTTTTTTCTGTTTTCAGACTTGCATCATCATTGTCTGAATTCAGATTTGAAGCATTGTTTGGCTTTGAACAAATTTTTTTTTTATTTATCACATTTATAATAAAATTTTCAGCCACGTAGTTGCTGTAATATCATTTCTCATGTATTGCAGTGAATGCTGGACAATCTGATCACAGATGAAAAAGAGATGTGAAGCAACAGAATTGTGGTTCTACAGAAGGATACTGAGAATATACACTGAACATGTGAGCAACAACGGTTTTTGAGAAGAAAACAAAAAGGACTTGTATGTAGCATCAGAAAAGGATAGCTGAAATTTCTATGGCACATGAGAGAGGGTTTGGAAAATTTGACACTCACAGGACATATTGAAGGAAAGAGACAGAAGAATGTAGTGCATAACTTACCTAATGAACTGGTGTAAATGCCTGGCAGGGATTAGGAAAGAGAACAAAAAGACAAACCTTACTAAGAGCGAAAAAACACAGGTAATTGTGGAGAGCTATGATTGTCCACACCCTGAAAGGATATGGCACATAGAAGAAGAAACACCTGGCCTTCCTCAGATGTCTGTTTTGAAATGGGTTTTGCTCTGAGAAAGCAGGTGCTTTCTTTTCCTTTTCCATTCATGTCATGTCTGAGATTTGCAAATTCCTTTTCCGAATCATTGACCTAATAATCTGCAGAGACACTTTAAAAATGAGTTTGGCTGGCCGTGACTGAGGGAAAGAATCATGATAACAGAGAAAGAATACCAAGAGAATAAGGTTGAAAGAATGTGTGCACATACTGCACTTAAATATCCCAAACCAGCAGACCAAATCTAAGCATTAAGAATTTGGGGATTCAAGAAATATGGCCAGAGACATGAGAGTACTCGTGAAGTTCAATGGGTTTATTAGAAGGTTACAAGTTCAGCGGAATGGTTCCTAGAGGCAGAGACATGATAAATATAAGAGGAAAATTAACTGCAGACTAAATACTTTCTGGCGTTAAATAACCGGCAAAAGGTTGATAAACCATAAAAAAATGAATAAATCAATCAACCGTGGATTCTCATTTCTTACCGTGGATTCTTTCTTCTTGAGGCATATGATGCAAGAACTTAAAACAAAAAACATCTCTTCAGGAAGGCATTCTAGTTTGCTTTCTTAATTTTGTTAAATCCAGCATCTTTCTGAGGAATTTAAGGTTTGGTTTATTTTGTTTTACAGCATATCAAATCCTCAATGAGTCATTTAATGCTGACAAAATTTTTTATTGCTGGTAATATTTTGTTTTGTCAAAAATCTGTTTTTGGTAATATTTTTTCCTTCAAAATTGTATTGCTGGTAATAATTTTTTTTCAAAATAGTTTTGCTAGTAATAGTTAACTATTTGCCCATAGCTGGGAACCTAACAGGTGCAACCACCCCGGGTCAGGGTGGACTTGGGAACACCAACAATTAAGAGGTGGTTCCACGCTCCTCAAAACTTGATCAGAGGCCTTGCTGTTGGATGCAGTTTATTGTATTACCCAGGACGGGGAAAAAAATGTCAATATTTAATTTGTAAAGACATAATACTTGTAATAAATAATTTTTTTTACAAAGTATTTCTGGTATTAAAACCTGTTTTTACACTTTCATAGTGTTTTTACCCAAGTTTCAGGGTTAACTATTTGCTCATAGCTGGGACCGTAACAGGTGCTACCACCCCGGGTCAGGGTGGACTTGGGAACACCAACAATTAAGAGGTGGTTCCACGCTCCTCAAAACCTCCTGATCAGAGGCCTTGCTGTTGGACACAGTTTATCATCTTACCAAGGACCCCACGTAGTTTAACGTCTTACCCAGGACGAACGAGGAATTTAAGGAAGTCTGGAGAGAATGCAAGCTGAAAGCAACAAAGATGAAGATGCTAGTTTGCAAGAAAAAAAATCATTGAATAATAATTAATGCATTATTTTGAACATTAAGGCAAAAGTCTAAAAATGTTTGCAGTATAACAATGTTCACATTTCTTGTAAGTGCCAGAATGAAACCTTTCATCAATTTTCTCAAGTCATGATGAACGTTTGCACTATTAATGCTGCTGTCCACCTGTAGATCTCAGGTGGAACTGATACATACGAGCCATTGCTAAACATGTTGGAAAAAATGTCCAACTCTTTCATCCAGTCCAGAAAGTGCCTGACTCCTCCATCATAATTTATCTTTATCTGACTTAGATAAGACTAAAAATGGAGTAATGCTACCATATTTGGGTAGGATCCTCACTTTTCAGGTTTCAAAATTGTTTATGTTGTCTTGTGGGAGATGATTTATTTTCTGCTCTGCAGCTTCTTTCCCCACAGATGTAATGTCGCTACTCTATAGCTAATCCATATGGCAAATGTTCACAAGTGTAGTGCTGCCAGTTCAGACGCTTACAGCTAGAATTCACCATGCTATGTCCATGAAGTCGACTTATTCCCATTTCCTCCGTGTTCTAATTGTAAGAAGGAAATTTCATGCAAGCAACTTTTCCCCAAGAATCGCTACTTTGTGGAACAAACTAAGTTCTGTATTGGAATTCTAACTTAAGGTGGTAAATTGATTTTTGACAGCATTTTCTTTAACAGTTCTCTTATAAAAAGATAACTACAGCAATATTTTATCGAAAATGATCATTAAACAAAAAACAAAAAGGTAAATTGTTAAACTTAGACCTTAGTGCCTGATTTAAAATACAGTGTCAAAAGAACTTTTATTTTCCCTTGACACTGCTATTATTTTAACTACCTTCACTCTTTGGCAATGTTGTTTTAAAAAGCGATGATTAGAATCGTAATAAAACCGAAACATATGATGAAAGTGAATTTATACGTTTTCTTTGTTCTTGAGAAATTTTTACAAAAATAATAAACATTTTTTATTATATTGTTTACTAGAATGGTTGGCAAAACATTGGCTGACTGCTAGCTGATTCAAATTTTATAAAATGTTAAAAAATAAGGATTTCCTTATAGTTAGTTCACATATTTTAATTTAGTAAATGTTAAAAATAAATAAATTTATGAATAAAAAATTGTTTCCATATTTATTTATTTATAAATTGGTAAATGAAATTGCCTTGCATTAGTTTTAATTGTATTAATTTTTAGAATGTTGTAAATATAAAATTAATTTTGTAAATAAACAATCTAAGTGTTTAATATTTGTGTTGTAAATTCTCAAGAGCAAAGAAAATGTATAAATTTGCTTTCATCATGTTTAGATTTTATTACAATTCTAATCACCGCTTTTTAAAACAATATATGTTGCTGAAGAGTGGAGGTAATTAAAATAATAACAGTGTCAAGAAAAAAGTCGTCCTTTTGACATACCATTTTTTATGGGCATGAATGTCCAAATTTGATATTAATTCTTTATGATAATAAATATTGCATTAAAGTTGGTTCACATATTTTCATAATTTTGTACATATAAAATTTCTCTTGTAAATAAACAATCTAATAGTGTTTAATATTTTTGTTGTAAATTCTCAAGAACAAAGAAAATGTATAAATTCACGTTCATTATATGTTTAGATTTTATTACAATTCTAATCAGTTTTTTAAAACAATAAACATTGCCAAAGAAAGAAGGTAGTTTAAATAATAGCAGTGTCAATGGAAAATAAACATCCATGTTTTTCTGCAGGCATGAAGGTCCAAGATTACAAACAAAGCTATATTTCTGTTAGCCAAGTGATAGTAAGTTCTGTGTGTTTTGACTGACTTTATAAGAAGATTTCTCACATTTCATGTAAAAATATTTTGGATTTCCACATTTACAATAATTTTTATTAATTCAAATTATTTTTAGGAATTAAATATTTTTATCATGCAATTCTTTACTATTTCTCTTCAGCATGTATTCTCATGTGTGTTTTTAAATTGTCTTTGCGAGAGAAAGCTTTTCCACAGACTTCACAGTTAAAGGAAGTCTCTCCAGTATGTGTTTTCATATGTCTTTTTAGGTGTGAATTTAGGGAGAAAGATCTCTCACACACTTCACACTTGAAAGGAGTTTCACCAGTATGTATTCTCATATGTTTTTTCAAGTTACCACTTACAGAGAATGCTCGACCACAGAGAGTGCAATGAAAAGGTGTCTCTCCAGTATGCGTTCGCACGTGCTTTTTCCTGTTACTAATGTTAGAGAATGCTCTCCCACATATATCACAATTATATGGAGTTTCTCCAGTGTGAGTTCTCATGTGAGAAGCTAAATCACATTTTTGAGAGCAAACTTTGCCACACACTTCACATGGGAAAGATATTTCTGCTTTGTGGAATTTAACATGTGCTTTCAAGCATTTTTTTTCAGCAAAACCTTTCCCACATGTGTCACAGTGATATGGAGTTTCTCCTGTGTGAGTTCTCATGTGAGAAACTAAATCATTTTTCCGAGGACAAACTTTGCCACACACTTCACAGGGAAATGATGTCTTTTCTGTGTGGATAGTCATATGCATTTTCAAGTGATTGTATATTGAGAAATATTTTCCACATACTCCACAGTGATAGGGTGTCTCGTCTACGTGGGATTTCATGTGTTCATTCAAGTACATTTTTTCGGTAAAACCTTTCCCACAAAGTTTACAATGGTGAAGGACTTGATTAACATGAGTTCGTAAATGTGTTGTCAGTAGAACTTTTTTGGCAAATGATTTCCCACAAACTTCACATGGAAATTTCATATTTGTAGAAAATAATGATGTTTCCAAATTTGTTTTTTCAGACAGAAGAAATGTTCTTTTTTCACTTTGTATACAATGGTGAAATTTTGGTGAGCTGAAAAGAAAAACAAAAGAAATTAGCAATTACAAAGCAGGTAAAACTCCAATTGGTATATTTTAAATAGGCTTATATACAAAGCCTATCCCAAAAAGCATTCAGCTCTTTAATATTAATTGATAGCTAGCCTACCCAGGACAATGATGTCTCACTCCCTTTCAAAGTACCCACAGGATCCTTTCAATCAGGGTTCAAGATTAATGCTGTCCTCTCAACATGGGTCAACTGAACATTAGTTGTTGAAAAGCAGGTATATTCTTAATTCTCAAATACGACCAGTACATTTTGGCTGTGTTCATAGTTGATATTGTTAAGGAATGGTCCTTTTATTAATTTTTAGACATATTTTGTAGTTGGAAGTCTGCATTACATGTTCTTGATAAGTATGTTTCGTATTGAGGTAGGTACATTTCCATGATGGTTTAAATGTATACACATGGATTGATTTGTTTTTTATGGCTTATCAACCCTTTGTAGGTTATTTAAAGCCAGAAAAAATTTTTTACGTTGTAAGAATTTTGTTTCAGAGATAATAAAATTTGGTGATGCAAGTTAACCCATAGCCGGTGGGGAGAAGAAGTAGATTCATATCTTTTCCAAAGAGGATTAGCATGTAAGTAAATATAGCACACCCAACGAGAATTGGAACACACATCTGCAATTAACATTTCTGAGCCTTTATCCATTACACCACCTGCACACTCAAGTTCAGAGCATCTGCAGTCACCCATCTAGGTACTCAATGTTGCTTAAGTCTGGTGATCATATGGGAGCTGTTGTTTCAGCATGATATGGCTGAAAGCATTTGTACATGTGGAGCTATGGTATTAGACATCATTTACCCAAAACCCCTGAAAATGACTGATGAATTAACTGAAAGTGCTCAGAACAATCATTTGAAGAATTTTTATACTTCCTAATTTAAAAAGAAATAAAGCTTTTGTTTGCATACAAGAAAAATAGAAGTGCAAAATTTAACAGAAGTACCTTGTCAGTCATTTTTAATGAAACATGCATTAGGGAGGGACTGCAGTTCAAACACACAACTATGCTCTTTGGTTTGAGGTGTAAGTTTGTAAACAGTGACTATTTAAGCTAATATTGCACGACTCTTCGGCAGAATTGAGTCACTGTCAGTCACTGTGTGTTTATCTAAAAATAAACACGCTAAAATTCACCTTCATCCCTGCCGTGCGCCGACGGCTTACTGGTTCTTAGAAGTTCCGACCGACGCAAATTCAGTCGGGTTTCGATCCTAGCTAGAGGCAACCGGATGTCTAGCCACACTGATGAGCTGTGAAACAGCGAAACAGTCTGTCTGTGGATGACAAAAAAAAAAATATATATATATATATATATATATATATATATATATATATATAAAATAGTTGTGCATTTGGGCAGCTAACCCTCTTTAATACATGTTTCATTGAAGACTGAGAAGCTACATTTGTTTATTTTTTTAATTATATTCTTTGTATAAATACAAGTGTCTTCTTTTCTGGACTTAATCTTCAAAATCATCCAAAAGTTTATTGGTTCCAAAGACTTTTAATCAAACTGTTAGCCATTTTCAGGAATTATTTTTGGTAATACTTTCATCAGTTTTAAGCGCTTTTGTGAAGCATATATCACATTCATGTTCTCAATGAGCATGTTGTACATTGACGTTGGTACAATTCCATGCAGGTTTAAATGTGTCTGTAGTGAGCTCAATTTGGACAGATATCATGGCAGTTATCTTGACAGGTGGGTGATGTGTTCAACATAATTGTTTATAGGTGATACTTTATAGGTGATAGTTTTTTTTTTATGACTTAACATTTTTTTTTAAGGTTATTTAAGCATATTTTTGGATTGTAAGATTTTTTTTTTAGATAATAATGATTTAATGTCTTACTATTTCATCCATAGCTGGTAGGGCAAGAGGTGTATTCATACTTTCCCCAAAGGTATTTGCATGTAAGTGAATATAATGAACCTGATTGGAATTCGAACTCAGCTCTCCAAATTCTCATTCCAAGTGTTATTCATTACACCACCTGTACATCCCAAATCACATCACTTGGTATTCCCAAATGATCACCTATTTCTGGTGACTGGAGGAGAAACAGTGTTTCAATGTGATATGTCTGTCAGCATAATTATTTATGGGTTTGTGTTCATCAGGAACCTTGTTCGCTATAGGATATCTAAATTCATAAATAATTATGGTCCTTGTATAGTTTTGATTTTGCTGGCATGATGTTATTTCTGATGTTTTTACTTTTTATAGTAGTTAAATTAATATTTTCATTTTGTTCAACAGGCATCATATGTTTTTTGTTTTTTTTTATATAAAGTGCTTTAAAGCAAATTCATCCTGTTTGTAATTTTAAAAATGTTGAAAGCCCTTATTATAAAAAAAATAAGAAACCAGCCCATAATTAATGTACTGGCTGTATTTGTAAATTAAGAATATGTCTATTTTCAGCGAATTTTGTACCATCTCCAACAGCACATACACACCATTTACTATAGTAGTATAACAAAAAATAACCCTTGAAAATGGCTAACAGTTTAGCTGAAAGTGCCCCAAGCCAACAAATTAGACAATTTTTTATTTTAAGTCCAGAAAAGAAGACCATATGCATACAAGGAAAAAAGTTAGAAAATTAAACAAAAGTAACTTATCGGTCTTGATCAATGAAAGTGTATGTATATTAAAATTTTGCTTGCTGTAGCTATTGAGAAAGAGTGCTCACTATTGGAGATAGAATGCTTATAGATTGATAAAGTGTGGTGTGGACATAGTAATCAACACTGTAACAATGCAGTGTTGATTTCTATGTCCACATAATCTATAGATAAATAACATCATTCACATTTCAATAATCAATTACACAGGCAAAGCCTATTCCAAAATTGACCAGTTTTAGTTGATTTTTAAAAAGTGCTCAATATATAAACTGTAGACCAATTCTAAAAATGCTTCTTTTTAAAAAGGATCAAAGCATCAAAAATCTATGAGAAGTGTTCTACCACTATAATAATAGAAGCTATTTAGAAAATATTTTACAGGAAAAATTCAATTATGAAACTGACTAGTTCTAGCATATTTAAAACAAAAACAAAAAAACTGGTTCATTTTGGAAAAGAATTTTCCACATAACTAATTTAAGTAAATGAAGATTTTATAAATATTTCCTATTATTATAATAGCAGAGCACTTTCTTGTGGATTTTTGGTGCTTTGATCTTTTTTTAAGAGATAAGTTCTTATAAGTATTAGTTGTTTTAGAATAGTTATTTCTCATTAATGTCTATTGTTTTGTCGTGAGTGTGAAATAATAATTACTCCCTTCACCCACTTCCTTCAAATTTGGAAGGCTTAGGAAGAAGAAGGAAAGGAAGTCGTGAGCATATGCAAAATTGTTTTTAGGACTAATGAAACCCTTGCCTTCACAAAAATTAGTTGGTCAGTTGAGAAGAAAAAAGAAATTAGTGAGTCTATGTGAAATTCTTTTCAATATGAAATTAGGAGAAAAATTAAATTAACTTAACCAGAGAAGTTGTCTGAAGTGATGTGAAAGGTTTTCTTTCAGTACCTTGCGACCAGTGTTGAAGTACCCGTCAGTGTAAAATTACTCTCCAATTATATTATTGGCCTCTAACTACCATGCGGCACTTCAAAGAATTTTCTTTCAACAATCCAAGAAAGCTAAGTATTTTAAACTATCTTTCTTCATTTACTTTTGAATGTATGGGAACAATATAGCCCTGTGATGAGCAATGAACTCTCTAGCTTTTGTCTTAAACATTTTTTAATATTATTTTGTATCAGATCATATAATCTGGTGTATGAACATATGAAAGAAATGGCAACCTACTGCGGGAAAAAATCTGCCTCGTTAGTCATGTATTGAAAGGTACATGATTACCTAAGCGTGTATCAAGCATGGCATATAACTGACTGAATAGTTAGAAGTTAACTTCCTTCACTGATCTTTAATTTATAGGATGCTGCATGGTTTTTGGAGATATAGGAAAAAAATGTCTTATAAGCAACAAAAATATGGTATATTTAAAAGAATATATTTAAAATAAAAAGAATATATTTTCTATTTCTTTTAAAAAGTTATGTGTGCGATGAGAATATTTTGTTTTGACTTCCACTGGTGGATCAATTTACATAGAAAAATTGGAACACCTATTACACTTTTATTATAAAATCATTTTATTTTAATATTCCTGGTCTGAAGTGCTTATAGTAATATGAAAAAACAAAAAAACTGCAAAGAAATTATTTTTGATCACAGTGTGTGTGCGTAACTAATCGTAAATAAAGTCCAGATACAAAGTCAATAGAAAAAAAAAAAGTAAAACAAATAATCCAGCTAGATTTTTGAATGATCCAAAAAGAGCAACACATTTTTTTTTAAATATTGGTAACAATTACAAAAACAGAACATTATATCGGACACAAAGTCAGGGTCCAGTTTGACATTATAGTATATACATTGTTGTACGTAAACAATGAATTTTCTCGTTTTCCCCCTTATAAATTTTCATTTCCTCTAAAGAAACGCTAAAGTGAACAAAATCCCCAAATGTCATGTTCAGAAGGAGCAGACAAACAACATCGGGGAAAACATTGACTTTTTTAGGCTTGCTTGATATTTTACCAAAAAATGATTCTCCCTTTACCCTTTCTTTCTTTCTGTGTCATATCGCTTCGTGAGTGATCATGATTCTCCACGACTTCACACCAAAAAGTAAAAATAAATACCCTTCCTTTGCGAGTATTTTTTTAAAATCCAAAGTTAAGATCGGTTCAAGAGAATGTTAATTTTTTTTTTACTTATTTTATAGATACAAATTTGTCTAAATTACTTACCTTACAAATGTAGAATTTTAGCAAAACAGAAATAAAGACAACCACGTCTAAAATAAAATGGACAACATGACCTTCAATGATTCAGAAGTCGAGTAGACATGGTGGACGTCGAGAGAGCTTCTGAGTCTGAATGTAGTTTCTGCTACGAATTCTTTCTTGTTAGTTTTTTTTTTCGCATTGTATCACTCTTTCTGCTATTAATAGTAACAGCGTTGAAATTATAAAGACAAATATAGGAATCGTAAAAATAAATAAAAAATTCTATAAAAACAAATAAGAAAACAATGTTTGTCTTAAGACCTGATAAAAATATAACATACAAAAAAAGCTATGAAAAATACGGTGATAAGCTCTAACAGTCGCTACTGAAAAAATGGCCATGGAACTATAGATATCAATACGAGTAACGTCTATCCTACTTTTTCTTTGCCAGAAAAAAAATTAAAACAATAAACAATATTTCTTCAATTAATTGTACAATTAAATTCAACTTGATAGAAGGAGTGCCTTGATTACTAATTTACTACTGACCAGTCATTGGTATCTCATTTTTCTTGTGCAAAGTTTTCAAGCTTCTGCCTACAACTGTGGAAAAAAGAGTGCCAGATATTCTTGGTATTATTTTATCGGAAACTTTGGGATAACAACGAATTGACTGAAGGGTAAACAAATAATATTTATTTATTTATTTGATTTAGATTGGAGTGGCTCCTTTGATATTTGGTGTAGCAAAAGTTCGTTTTACTTTTTTATTAGTCCGATCGTAATAGCAGTCGGGATAAAGTCCGTTTCGGTAGGTGACGTTTTAGAAGTCAGATCTAGGTAATAGTTTTCATCTTAGAAACAGATTTGCTGTCCTTCCTCGGCTCTAAGAATGGCAAAGAAAATGTCTTTAAGCAGATGGCCGATTAACAGTATCCTTCACGCGACACGCATGGCTGGTTTCTCTGGCGGTCCCTTCTTCTGTTCAGGTTTTTCTGTCGATCCCTTCTCCTCTTCTGCCTCAGAGTAATCAGTTTATATCCTTTTGACCAGGCTCCCAGACTATTGGCGCGAACCTTGTTTTCGGCTAACATCAAAAGTTTTGTCTTGAGTTCCGACAAAAAATATAAAAATAATTCAAATTAAAACAAGGCACTTGTGCTTTCCTTTAAAACCCTTCTCTCTCTCTCTGAAATTCTCTTTCTATACATCTCTCAGCTAACGAGAAGGCAAGCTTCAAATAAAAAAGAAGAAGAAAAGTCTGAACCCGACCGCAAAATGGCGGAAGTTTGCAGGACCAGAGTCTAGTAATGTGTGACTGGAAACTACAAAAAATTAGGGAGACTCCACGCATAACTTCCGCAATATATATATAAAAAAAAAACTTTTTACAAAAGAACTCTGGGAAAATAAAATAATTTTGGCCAATCAAAAGAATTAGCACTAAGAGACTTTTGATGTTATTCGAAACGAAGGCTCTCACGCAAGAGTCTGGGAGCCTGGTCAAAAGGATATAACCTCACAGCTTTAAGTTAGACGAGGAGAAGGGTCAGCAATAGAAACTATGGAACAAGAGACTCTACCGCCAAAGAAACCAGCCATGCGTGACGCGCGAAGAAGTAGTTAAGAGATTATGATATTTTCGACCTTTCTAAGTCCGAGAAAAACACAGTAGATGGACGCTGACTATTTCTAAGATGACTACTTAACTACTATTATCAAGTTCTGACTTCTAAACTGTCAAATACCGAGCCGAAACAGACTTTCTCTCGACTGCGATCAACATCCGCCTTATAAACGAACATTCCACTACACCGAATATCAAATGACTCACTCTTCAACAAATAAATAAAAATATATTACTTATTTTATACCCTTGAGTAAGTACCAAGAACTCTCTGGCACAACTAAATGTCTTCATTAACCGTCGTGATCTCCTGACTTTTTCAGGTGTCTGTCGATCCAGATAACCTTCAGTGAATTTCGAACTGAACTGTTTAATTGAACGTCCATGTCTAGAGATATCTTCTTTCTTTTTTATTAATGGGATGCGCTATGGAAGAAATGAATATTCTCCCATTTTCGTTTCGCTTCATTATGTAATAACAACTTAATACACGGACGGAACGGAATAGCTGAAAGAAAAGGGATGACAAACGTGCTTTGTTTTTAGAAAGAGTTTTATACCGCTAACTTGTACACAAAATTATATATACATATTTACACGTGTCCCACACAGAGAAACTATAACATATATGAAACAAACTGTGTGAAAAGAGAACGACAAGACAGGGAATTAATTCCCAATGGGAGTGGAGCTGCGGAGATTCTTCTGTATTTCTGGAGAAGCCATATTTAGGTTTTCCAGATTCGAGCGTGACGGATTTGCCTGCTATGTCACTAGCGAGGTCATATTCCGCAAACGGGGAAACGCCTAATCATGGATTTTTTGCCAAATTGAGGACAGCTAACCGTAGATTTTTTTCTATATCTGTTGAAGTTATATTTCCATGTGTAAACGGCGCTAAGGGCTTGTAAATAGCCGGGGAGGCAGATTTAGCCGAGCGGCATGAACTAAAACGGCAACTGTCCGGTTTGACTCCTGGAAATTAACTGACTGAATAACCACTTTCGTCACACTATGAATTGACGTCACTAAGCGACCGCCACATGATCAACGTGACTTCTTCTCGACCAAAGGAAAATAATCGCATTTTGTATTCTTACATAATTATTATCATTTTAAAAATGTACCAGGGATGAAAGCTGACTAGAACAATTCCAAATCCAGGGCCGTCTCAGTCAATGTAGAAAGCCCTGCCTGATTAACCATGATTAACCAGACCTGGTCATTTGCGGCTTGCTGAGGATATTTAAACCAAATTTGGAGATTTTGAATTCAGAGTTGTCCTCCAAGTCCAGTTGACACCCAATGCCTAATGCTACAGGAACCAGTCTGTCCTGCTATTTCCCTATAACTTGTGGGAGAGGCGTATTTATACCTTTCCCAAGGATATATATATATATATATATATATATATATATATATATATAGTTTACGAAAAACTAGGTAATCCGTATGGGTAGACCCAAGGAGGATAAAATCCAGAGAGCTCAATGTAAATCAGAGCTAATAATTTAAATACAGACCACTTTATGGTTCCATGTAATAAATTATTTCACCACAGCTCTTTTAAAGGACCGCGGATAATCAGACTTTACTTCCAAAGGTTGAAACGAAAAGTGAAAAGAAATTTACACATTTATGACGGGCAGTACTAAGTATATGTAAATTAACGAAGTGAGTGGGGAGAGAGACATGATTGAGTTAGATATAACATTTCTATTCTTTCAAATTTAAATTGTTTGAGGAAATCCAGACATTGACACATTAAATCGGTTAACTTAACGGAAGTTATATATTGATATGGGAGAGGAGAAAAAGGCATAAAGAGAAAAAAAGAGAAAGAATTTATGAGAGAAAGTGTCATTAACTTTCTTTGGAATGAAAGGCCCGAAATAGGCGCTGTTGTTTTGCTTTACTTTGAGAGTTCATAAATATTATAATGTTTGATATAAGTTTGAATGTTTAAACAGAGCAAGGCTGACTTCAGCTACACCATTATAACTATGTTTATTCTTATTTATCTTCACTTCTGAACCAAAAAGTAAACGGACTTAATTAAGAGACGTTGAGAATTTTGTTTCACTGCAGTTTACATAACAAAAAGAGAGTAAACCGTTAGTGGTATAAAAAACACAAGTTTTTGTATGCTTCTTTTTTTAATTATTTCCATGTGAACACGCACCCACCTACAATATACACCAACACACAACCTTTAAATTCCATAATGTTCTGCATTTTATTCATAATTAACTTAAAAGTCGCATTCCGTGCATACTTTTAAGCTAGCTCCCCCAGAGGGCTAATTGGGATTCCGGCCCAAAACTAAGGGGACCTCTGGTACAGCATAGAAAACAGGATTGATGATTTTGAAGAAATAACTGTGAATTCCTCAATTTAATTCGTGGAACTTCAGAACCTCACTTTAACTCTGATTCTGTCCAAAAGACCGATTTGAACCGAAAGTCCGATTTGGCCCGAAATTCCAATTCAGGACGAAAACTGATTTCTTCAAATCACGAACTCCGGGGAACTTCAAAACCCCACATCACGAAACCTTTCACTTTAACTCTGATTCCTTGGCATTTTGAAGAAATAAAATTAATTTTCTCAATTCACAAACTTGAAGATACAGTGCAACCTCGGTTTTCGAACGTCTCACATGTCGAACAAATCGGTTTTCGAACAGAAAATTCGAGATGAAACGACAGTATTGGAATTGTTTGAGAAAAACAAAGACAATTGAAATATTGGAACGGTGTAGCCAGCCACTGGATATAGAAACTTGTCGAACTTCACTTCTACATTTCAGTGGATCACACACAAGTTTCCTTAATTCTGTCATTTAACAACGTCCTGATTGGACTATAAATATTAAAATTGTATTTTGTATATCTTCACGTACATAGTTCTCAAAAACCCAGCACAACTGAACATAATACAGGATCCAAACTGAGTTTTTGCAAAGACGCTTTCTGATTGGTTAACAAATATTAAAGAATACATTTCAGTGACATTTCACCTGTTCTCAACTAAATCCGAATCGAATCAATTTAGTTTCTGACCCGAGTTTAAAACACAAATCGCGCCAAGTAATTTAGAGCCTATCATGTCGTTCACATTAATTCTAAATACTTGAACATTTAGCATCCCGCTACCACTTTCTTATCAATGTTGAACTTAGTACAAATCCGCCCACGTACAAATATCTTTCCAGCGCGTGACCAAGTCAAGTTTTCCCGCCACGTTCTTTCGATCCTGTCACGTGATTATATTATTAATTATAAATAGCAGACACGAGCTTGCTCATTCTCTCTCTTTTCCTGCAAAGATGTAACCTTGTAGGATCCCGTCTCGACCAAGTGCGGTCAAACGTTAAAAATATATTCACGCATGCACGTACGTACGAAATGTTTCAAAACTACATCACAAACATACAAAGCAATTCCAAACAAGCAACAAGAACTTTTCTTTTTGAAATACTCTTCTAAAGCTATAGTTTATTCAGCATTTCTCAGCTTTATAATTCACTCAACTTTTGTGAGCTCAGATAAAAATATTGATTCAGCCAAAGGGACATAATGCCAAACCTCTACGCATGTACATCATTACACAAAAATAAATATAAATGTTATTGTTTTCAAACCATTTTGTTCCTTCTTGTGTTTCATATTTTGTGGTATTTTACGTTAAATATAAATCGTGTGGTCATGTTATTCACGCATCAATCAACAGACATCTATAAATGGCCATTCTTATTAACATACCACAACAAACACATCGTTTTGTATGATTGTTGTTATGCATAAATTCCATTTACTTAAGCAACTTTTGTTCAATGTTGTTATTGTTTTATGTCGTGGTATTTTGCGTAAATATAAATTAATTCGGGCATAGCCCCTACAAACTTTTTGGTAAAAGGGATAAAATTCAATTATATTAGGACCTAATTGAGAAAATTTGATAACACGATTTCTTTGAAAAAATAAACCTGCTAGACAGTTTATGCTAAAAAACGGCTTATATAATAAAAAAAAAACATGAATGAAAATTAATATCAAAAGATTTGAAAAAAAAGGAGGGCAACAAATTGATGCCATAAAAAACCTCACGAAAATGAATGCAGGCGGTTAAAACTTGGCAAAATTTTATAGGATGTGTCTAAGCAGCTCTTCCTTAATTCCCTAATTGTTCACTAGGAGTCGCTCTCCCTACACTATAAATACTGGGCAACTTCTTGCCTCGTTCTCTTTTTCATTTCTTCATTTCAGCAAACACATCTACAATGTAAGCTCTCACAGAAGATAGCGTCTTCCCATTTGTGGGAGACGCCGTGAACATTATACACACCTACACGTACGTACGAACATTCACCAAAATACAAACTCTTTACGTTCACACACAAACACAAATGTTCACACACAAACACAAATGTTGATGTCTTTGTCACTTGTAAATTTGTTTTTTAATACATATATTTGTTGATATATATATATATCGGTTTTGTTTGTTTTCTTTACATCTTCGGTTGGACTCAACTTGAGTCTGTATTGTTCTTGTAGTTAGACCTTCTAGCAGGAATAAACAGCACGTGTTTCTAACCTAACAACTCGCAAACCTACACGGTCCTCTACAGATGGACGCGGCTTTGATGCTTGCAAAATCAGCGAGATTTGAATTGAAAAGAGGCGCGGTTTGATTGAATGTTGAGTCTAGATTTTCAAAACCAGTGTGGATAAAAAAAGAAAAGAAAAGAAAGATTAGGCCCCTTACGGAATTAGTTTACGAGCCGGTTTAGTTCATGTGTTTGTTGTATAAGAGGGAAAGTTTTGACTGCAATGGCAGAAAAAGATAAACCAGAAATGGTTAGACTAACTCGGGTTGACCTGCGGAGAAAAGAATAGACCACTCTCAGGTGAAAAGCTGTGATCCAGAAAAAGATAGGTCAGAAAACGGTAGACTGACTCGGGTTGCTGCTGCTGCTGCAGAGAAAGAATTACGCCACTCGGGCGAAAGCCAATCATCAGATAGAAAAGCTTAATCGTTCACTGAAGCTGTGAACAGAAACAGATCACGTGGTGGTGGGGAAATATAAAATAAAATATTTTCACATTTTCTAAACTAAAGTATGCTGTGAAAAAAAGTTTTTACCTGTTAATGATTTCTTGGAAAATATTGTGGAATATTTTTAATCCTTCCCCTACATATAGTAATTTTAAGAATAGATTTTTTAAAACCCGACATTATTTATTATTAAGTTTTTACCAAAATTTTCTAAAAAAAATTCAAAAATAATTTAATTCATTTGTGAATAAGGCCTGAAAATTTCATTAAAATCGATTAATTATTTGATTTTTAGAAGAATTTCCAAATCAATGTGTTTTCAACAGAAAAAAGTCAATGTAATTAATGCCACCTCGATGACGTAAACATAAGTTTTAACCAAAATTTCAAATGTCTTAGAAAGGATTAAAAAATTTTAAAAATAATAAAAAAAATACTTTGGTCTTTCATACTTAATAATAAACATTTTGACGATAAAACTATTTTTATTAAGTTTCTGGCCTTTTTCATTACGCTATGCTGTTTTCCGCGAAAATGTGGAGGTACCTAACACAGGTAGAAAAAAATCACAGGAAGAAAAGAAACAGGACAAGATTAGCACACAGCGGACAAAATCCCAGCCTCTTATCCCAAAAGTGCACAAAATCACATTTACATAAATGAAATAAATTGAAAATTCAAGGAACTTTTAAATTTAATTGAAATTTAAAAATTTAATGAATGTCAAATTGAAGACTTTCTTTGAATAAAGACGGGTCATATGGGATATTAGAATTCCCGAAAGCCTAAATATGAAATACATTGAATTGAATATGTGACCCTAGCATTGTTAGAGAAAAAAGAATTTTTAGAGTTTGGGTCGATTTACTTACTATGCATTTTTGTTTAAAACAGACCGGACCAATAAACATGTAGTGGACGCCTACGCACACCACACCCACAAAATTACTCAATAGTAATTGGACAATAAATAAAAAGTACTTTTCGTAAAGACAATTTACGCATCGCACGAGCCGTATACAAATTTCTCGTGTTTTGTTTCACCAAACTTGCTATAGTAAAAAAATCAACAATTGGTCGATTTTTGGCCAATCACATAAATTGACACTTTCTTCAATATTCTTCCCGCGCTCGTTCTTGGAGCCTACCGTATTGTATATAAAGCAGAAATTTAAGGAAGAAACTTTAGTAGATTATTAAATTTCACAACCATAATCACGTACGTGTATTCTCCATCTTCTACTCAAACACACACACAGACATTAACTACATTCACACAACACAGTGAACGGTCTGTTATCAAAGCCAAGTGAACTATTCAGAACTTTAACATTCTTCTGCACAAACATCTAACTTTCAAATCCTAACATCAAACATTCTTAAACACTAAACAAATATGAACAAAGAAAGTCCTTACAACATACACTTGTATTTCCCACACGGTACAAGGGAAATCACTTTTTACGACTTAATCTTTATTGCCATTGTATATGTATTTGTTTCAATAAACATTTTACTTGTTGATCATTCAATCATCTCTTGTTCTTTTCTGTGTTTTCTTTGCAAATTGAATGTGGAGTGTTCAATTTCAAAAACGCAACCTTCGACAAAAACCTTCTGATAATTTCTTACCAACACCATTAGCGCCCCACAAACTCATAAAGAGCCTGACAGAAATAGATGACTTTATTACCCGCTACACGTGTTTGAGTTGACTGACAACACAGAGAAAATAGAAATCAAGGATTTTAACTCACACACGTGTACCCACTAAACTTTAGTAAAGATACAATGAATATGAGACGGAATGTTTTTAAAATCATGTAATGTTCAAACAACTTTTAATTTTAACTGTTGTGTAGTCTAAAGTGTAAAAAGACATTTTTGTCACTAAAAGAAATACATCATTACATTATTTCTTTTTTCTAAAGTCATATTATCGGAGTTATCTCCTCCGTTCCTTAATCCTTCAACAGGGGCTCTCTCCCCCGGAGATAAATACTGGCTGACCCTTCGCCTCGATCTCTCTTTTTCACTTAGGCCTTGGGCCGCCACCTCGCATGTAGGTGAGGTAAATCTCTTTTCAACTAACACCAATTTGTGACCTCTCACAGATACAGCGTTTCCCAAATTCTGGGAACACGCTAAGAACAATACACGTACGTACGAACACTCACAACACACACATAATTTCTCCATACAAACTCTATGTAACCGTCCATGTCTTTGTTTAATTTGTTATTAATATATATTTGTTTACATATATATCGGTCTTGTTTGTTTTCTTTGTCTTCTTTGGACTTAATTAAAATCCAACATTCTCATGTAGCTGGACCGGCTAGCAGGACAATTTAACCTTCTGGTATCTCTTCACATCTTCACCCCACGGTCCACTATAATATTTTCTAAAATATCTTTCAAGATTTATTTTAAATAAAGAGCGAAGAAATACGAACATTTGCATTTGTTTTATTTTTCTGAAAATTTTTAAAATAAGCAATCGCAATTGTTTGTCAGGAAAAATAGATTTTTTAAAAAAATATTTTTACCAAAAGATTTCTTGTCCTTAAAAATAGACAGATATGAATTTTTAAGTAAAGAACAAACGGATAAATACATATTTTAAACAAGCAATTATTTCTTAGGTGAAACATACTTTTACAAAAAATATTCCCTTCATTAAAGAACAAACAAATATATAAATATTTTGAAAGAACAAACGGATGCATAAATGTTTTGAAAGAACAAACAGATATATACGACGTGCGTTCAAAAAGTATCCGCCTTTATTTTTCCCTCACCAAAATTATGCTGTGTGGGCAGAATCCTTTTGGTAGGAAGTGACGCCACACTTCCTGTGCATATGCGAAAACTTTTGTGTCGGTAGGCTACTTTAGTTCCTAGCTGTTACGCCTAGAGTACAGACATGTAGTGCGTGCTCGTCGGATATTCGTTTTCACGCAAGATGACCGAACGGATCGAGCAGAGTTATTACATTAAGTTTACCATCCAGAAGGATTCAGCAGGCCTTTCGGGATGAGGCCGTGGGCAAAACTCAGATCAAGGAGTGGTATAACTGCTTCAAACATGGCCACACTTGAGTTGAGAGCGAGGCTCGCTCAGGCACGACATGCACAAGCCGAGTCGACGAGCCAATTGAGAAGGTTCAGTGAATAGTCGTGGAAGACTGTCGTGTGACAAACCATAAAATTGCCCGTAATGTGGGAATAGGCACACGATCGGTGCATCCCTTTTTAACGAGGGATTTGTGCATACGGAGAGTGTTCGTCCGCTCATTCCGCCCACATAATCCAAGATTTCCACACCACCTGTTCGACAGCCCCCACCCCATATTCTCCGGACTTGGTACCGTGTGACTTCTTGCCCTTCCCCAATTTGAAAAATACGCTAAAAGGGAAGGGATTTGAGTCGCGAAAGGAAATTATGAGAAAAGCAAAGTCAGAGCTGCATAGCATTCCAGAGGGGGCATTTCAGGGCGCATTGTTACCCGCAGTGGCAGAACCTCTGGGAGAAGTGTGTGAACTCCTACGGGGTGTATTTTGAAGGTGATTAAATAAAATTTGGGAAATGTAAACAATTGACTTTTTATGCCCAAACGTCAGATGCTTTGTGAAAGCACCTCGTACATATGTTTTTAAAGTTTCACCTGATAAACAATTGCTTGTTTAAAATGGGTAGATATCCGCTTGTCCTTTATTTAAAAGAAATCTTTTTATACAAAAAGTGCATTTTCATACGCAGATATCAATGATGTGAGCATAGTTTCGAACTTGACATCTGTAAATAAAAACAAGTAATAAGAGATAACTTTGTAAAAAAAGTCGGGGATTAATGTTACACTGTATGGATATTATCATCAAGACTTCCTTTACGAGGGTCGTTCAAAACTTCTCGCTCTCATCCAGAAGGAGTTGGAGAAACAAGGTAGTTTTTCAATATTTTTTCAATATCGTCCCCTGTTGTGGCCAGAAATAAAGACACAAAGAGAGGAATTGAATTAACAAATATATTAACAGAAAAACAGTAATACAATCATATAAAAACGAGCAAGAATGTTAAGTCCGACTGTCAGAGCTGACTGCTGGAAACTACACTCTAAAAGGCAGTACCTGCTTTTATTTTAACTGGGAGAGTCCATCTGTGCATGAGTAAATTACCATAACACCCCTCTTAACATCAATGCACTTAGTCCAACGATGCTTAAGTATTGCAATCCCACAACAGAAGAAGGTAGCATCCTGGTCCTCCAAAAACTCTTCCGCACTATATATGACCTCATCATTGTTTCCAAAATGGCGACCACGCACGTGGGATTTGAGTTTAGGAAACTTGAAGTCAGATAGAACTAAGGCTGGTGTGTAAGGGGGCTAGGGTAACAATTGAAAGTCACGGTTGGCTGCTTCAGCTACTACAATCTGAGCAGTGTAAACGGGCGCGTTACCTTAGAACAAGAACACACCTGCCCTCAGCTTCCCTCTGCGTTTCCACTTGATTGCTTCCTTCAATTATCTTAATTCTGATGTATAGAACTGGCCATTAATAGTTTTTTTCTTTTCCAGGTCATCTATCATGATCAGCCTTCAGAACAGAAGCCATTACCTTGCCAATAGATGCTGCCTGCTCGAATTTCTTCGGAGTGGGGAACCAGCGTGTTTCCATTCTTTTGTATTGAATCTTTGATTCAGGTTCGAAGTGGTGAACCCAAGTTTCATCTTGAGTTACTAATCTGCAGTGTAAATTCTCAGAGTCAGCCTGGAAGCGAGTCAGAAGAGACCTGAAAAGTCAACCCTTTTCAGCTTCTGCTTTGGTGTCAGCATTCTTGGGACCCCCTCCTCATTGCAGACAGCATGCTCATCCCCAAGATCTCAGTATGGATCAAACCAGAACCGAAGCCTATGAACTTAGCTCTCTGCTGGACAGTGAGGCTGTCATTCAAAACCATACGGTGAATGGCATCAACTTGTTTATCACTAGTTGAGGTGTATGATGTTCCTGCCCCGCTTGAATCCCGCAGCCCATTTCTTCACTGCTGCATAGGGAGGGGAGTCCCAAGTAAGTATCTGTACCGTGTCCTCATGGATTTCCTTGGCTGTCTTTCTTTTGCAGACACTTTATGACTGCTCGGGCCTCAGTTTTGTTCATTTTTAGATTTGTTGCACACCTCACACCTTTGTATGATTCTCACCTGCACAGAAATTAAGATAGAAATCTGAATTAGTTTTTTCTAGTTTCATAAGAAGTAGTGTGTTGCCGCAACAAGAATGTGCACGTATGGCTCTTCTTTCTGGGTGAGGCTTAGAACTTTTTCAACGACCCTCGTAAAATGATGAAAAGTTGATATATTTTTTATTCTGCCGCGCCTTGAGGAAGGTCTAACGGATGCTTATCTAGAAAAATTATATCCAAAAACATTTTTTACGAGCGGACCAGTCTACTTAAGTAGTTCCCTAAAAGATAATCATTTACATGAAAATATACGAATGTCAGCCACTATATTCCACTGTCACAATCAGCATTTTCCCCTGTCATTGCTGAAAGCAGCTTTCTAAGAAGTGTTACAGACAAAATAATTTAAACTCTTTACACTATTTACATTATTCGGACTGTTGTCCTCATATTTACTGTCACATTCTTGACATTTCGGCCGTTGTACACTCCAGCCTTCTTCAAGATATTTTTGTTGTCATTGAGGACAGTGGATAAAAGCGTTGGTTGATTGACTCAAAAAAGTGACTTGACCCAGAGTTGTCAGTTGAATTCCTGGAATCAGTAGAGAGAATAAAACCTTGAAGTTATAAGGGTGAATTAGCTAAAACTGAGATATCCAGTGGCGTGTTTATATGGAATTAGCACAATCTACTCCAGTGGACTGAAAAAAAGGATTCGACTGGAAATTTCAACAGATATCACCTGAAAAAGTCCTGAGCGTACAATAGCCGAAAAGTTGTGAATGTGAGAGTAAAAATGAGAACAACAGTCCGAACAATGTAAATAATGTAAATAGTTGGTATTACCTCATTTCAGCAATGTAGACATTTATTTTCATTATAGAGACATTTATTTTCATTATATAGACATTTTCATTATTACTCACAAAAAGTAATGGATTTTCATTTATTTTTATTTATTAATCTGACATATTTTCCGTTCTGGGTATGACGATAAACTACATCCGCGACCTGGGTAAGACGATAAACTACGTCCAACAGCCAGGCCTCTGATCAGGAGGGTTTGAGGAGCGTGGAACCACCTCTTAATTGCTGGTGTTCCCAGGTCCGCCCTGACCCGGGGAGGGGTAGCACCTGTCAGGGTTCCAGCTATGGGCAAATAGTTACAGCCCCACACACACCAAAGGGATCAAAACACTATGAAAGCATAAAAAATACTACCAATACTTTGTTAGAAAACTTATTACCAGCAGTACATTTTTTAAAATTATTATCAGCAATACGTTTTTGTAAAAAAATTACTACCAGCTATACATTTTTGAAAAAATACCAGCTATACATTAAAAAAAATATTATCATTATATATTACCCGCAATAAAAATCTTGTCAGCATTAAATAACCCATTGAGGTTGATATGCTGTAAAACAAACCGAACCAAACCAAACCAACTGACATATATTATTACTTTAAAAGTTATTTTTTAGTGGATACTCATATTTGAGTAGCTTCCCCGTTTATTTATTAAACAGTATATTTATTTTTGTCTACTATTTTTGATCGGCAAAAGTTCTACATAGCCGAGTCGTTCTAAACTTAAAGCACGTCGGGTTTAACGATGGTTCTATCTGCTCGGTGAAGGGACGCAATTTCGAATCTTGCCGGAGAGCGCATATTTTTCTTCAATAAGATTTATCAAATATTCAGGCCGACAGACATACGGTTGTATACTCCGACCTTCTTTAGGCGATATTTGTTGAAACCGGACCCTTTATTTACTCTACGGGGCTAGACAGTTTCAATTCCACGTTCCATGGCTTTGGATGTCTCAGTTTTAGTTAATTCGCCTAGATGATGAGTTTTTGTTTTTTTCCGCTCTCAATTTTTTGTTCTCCCTGCTGAGGCCAGAGACACATGACTTTACGGATAAAAGCGTTGGTTGATTGATCCAAAAAAGTGCTTTGACTCAGAGTGTTATGAGTTCAGTCCCTTGCTTAAGCAGAGAGAACAAAAACTTGAAGAGTTAGCAAGGCGAATTAACTAAAACTGAGATATTCAAAGGCATGGAACATGGAATTGTAACAATCTACCCCCGTGGACTAAATAAAGGTTTTGGTTTTAAATTCCATCAAAGATCACCTGAAGAAGGCCAGAGCGTACAATGGATGAAACATTGTGAATGTGACAGTAAAGATGAGGACAACAGTCTGAACAATGTAAATAGTATAAATAGTTACAATACCTCCTCTCAGAAATATAGACAGATTATTTTAAATCATGTATATTTCTTTTAATCCGAAAAACCCTACTCATTTAATATTAGTATCATTAGCATGTGTTTTCATATGCCTTTGTAAATTACATTTAAGAGAAAAAAATTTCTGACAAGTTTCACATTTAAAAGGAGTTTTACCAGTATGTGTTGCCATATGAGTCTTTAAATTGTCCTTGCGTGAAAAAGCTTTTCCACAAACTTCACAGCTAAAGGAACTCTCTCCAGTATGTGTTTTCATATGCCTTTTTAGATGAGTTTCTCGAGAGAAACACTTATCACAAATCTCACACTGAAAAGGAGTTTCGCCAGTGTGCGTTCTCATATGCATTTTTAGTGTATAATTACGAGGAAAAGATTTGTTACATACTTGACACTGAAAAGGAGTCTCTCCAGTATGTGTCCTCATGTGCATTTTTAAATTGGATTTTAGGGAGAAAGCCCTGCCACACACTTCACACTGAAATGGCGTCTCTCCAGTGTGCGTTCTTGTGTGTTTTTTGAAGTCAGATTTATGAGTGAAACATTTATCGCACACTTCACATTGGAATATAGTTTTTCCAGTATGTGTTCTCATGTGGACTTTTAAGGTAGCATTATTTGAGAATGGTTTCTCACACACTTTGCACTGTACAAAATTGGTATGTGTTTTCAGATGATTGGTTAAAAGGAGTTTTTCATTAAATGATTCCCCACAAACAGCACAGGAAAATTTCATATTTGAAAATTCAAACTGAGAATTTTCAGGGATGAATTTGTAGTTTCGACTCTTCAAGTCTGTGAATTCTTCCAAAAAAATGACAAAAACTCTATCTGAAACAAAAAAATGAAACTAATTTTAATAATTCAACGTAAATATGTTTTTTGCTCTTAAGCACAGCAGGGTATACTATTTAAATTTAATTTCAATACGAAGACCCAAAACTGCGAAAATACAGAAACTGGTTTCGTTTAGGTTTAAAAATAGTCTATTTTGAATCATTTCATTCCAAGAAAATAATGTTTTATCATATTATATAAGTACCAACTCTCAACAAAAAAAAAATTTTTTTTTTTAGTTTTATTAAATTATTTTTGTAAGAGTTAAGGAAAAGCTCAAGAGTTTCTCATTGGATATTGCATCACCACCACCACCACCATTACCAATTTTAAAAGTACAGTAGAACCTCGGTTTATGAATTTAATTTTTTCCTGAAGGCCGTTCGTAAACCGAAATGTTCGTAAACCGAAATGCTCGTAAACCGAAACTATTTTTCTAATAGTGATCAATGTAGAGAAAAAAGTCACAGTACAATAAAATTAGAAAAGAAAAGCATGGCGCAACACACGGCGGTTGACTTAGAAATTATTCCGTTCGGGTTAACTCGATTCGGCAATATTGTTCAAGAACCGAAATTTTTTTGTTCGATAACCGAGGCATTTTCATTTCAAATTTTCTGTTCGAAAACCGATTTGTTCGACATATGAGACGTTCGAGAACCGAGACTTTATCGAAAATGGCGCAAGGGGGTTCTAACAAAGTTTTCTAAGAAAATAACTCCTTGAGTATGCAATTCATGCATTAACGAATAAGTGCTGAAATTTCATTTAAATTAGATGATTCCCTGATTTTTGGTAGATTATTTGAAACGGGGTGAGCGTTTTTTAGTTTATATTTCGGAAAAACCGTATCCATTTTGGTGATATCTTTTAATAAAGAATCAAGAATCTTGAAAACTTAATATCTGATTCAGATACTCCACTTTTTACCGTGCACACTTTGATGAAGAGTTAAAAAAAAGACAAAATTCAGTCAGTTATGTGCCATGCGTAATACACACTTAGCTGATCATGTATCTTTTGATACATGACTGACGAGGCAGATTTTTTCCCACAGTAGTTGCCATTTCTTTCTGCAGTAGACCAGTTGCCATCCAAGGCTATAGAACCCGATCTATCCTACTATTTAACCATAGCTGGGGGGCGAGAAGAGGATTCATACCTTTTCTAAGGTGAATAGCACGTAAGTGAATATAATAGATTCGACTGGAATTCGAATGCTCTCCGATTCCTCAATCCGAACCGCAATTACTATCAATTACTCCAGAGGAAATCAAAATCTTTGTCAGCCAATGATTAAGTCATTCATTTTTAATTTTGTCATTGTTTTCCTAATGAATATTTTGTTATTTATTTGTTAAAAATAATATTTAAATTCACATAAAGCCATAAGACAACCTTTTTTCCTCTGTTATTTTTATCAAGTTAATATAAATAAAAAACAAAGCAAAACAATTCCTCAATCTGAGCTACTCCACCATGCCTCCTGAAGGGAGTAATGTGCCATGCGTGATACACGCTTAGGCGATCATGTATCTTTCAATACATAACTGACGAGGCAGATCCTTTTCTTGCAGGAGGTTGCCATTTCTTTCTTTCAAGGCTATAGAAACCGGTCTGTCCTGCTATTTACCCATAGCTAGAGGAAGAAGACGAGGATCCATACCTTTCCCAAGTGAATGTAATGGATTCGAATGAAATTCGAACTCTGCTCTCCGATTCCTCAATTCGAGCCGCTATCCATTACTCCACCGTGCCTCCTGAAGTCCGTAATGTGCCATCCGTGATACACGCTTAGGCGATCATGTATCTTTCGATACATGACTGACGAGGCAGTTATTTCCGCAGTAGGTTGACATTTTTTACTACGGTAGACCAGTTGCCATCCAAGTCTATAGAAACCGGTCTCTCCTGCTATTTGCCTATATAGCTGGAGAGAGAAGAAGGGAATTCATACCTTTCCCAAGGGTATTAATTCGTGAGTGAGTGTAATAATGGATTCAACTGGAATTCGAAATCGGGTCTCCGATTCCTCAGTCCGTGCCGCTATCCATTACTTCACCGTGCCCCCGAAGGCAAAATTCGAAATAAATAAAAGAAGTTCCTTCCTCCCTTAAAAGTGCCATAAATGATACATATTTTGACGATCATGCCTATTTCTGCTCGTGACTGACTTCGCAGAAGAATTCCCGCTGCCGTTACTTTCTGTGGCAGACTTGGTTTCCAGCCAATCTAGACTGTCCTGCTATTTAACCCATAGCTGGCTGGGGGAGAAGAGACGGATTTGTACATTTTCGAAGGGTATTTGCATGTAAGTGAATATAACGAACTCGACTCTTCCATTTCTTGTTCTGAGCATTACACCACCCGTACATCCAAGCTTACAGCTTTGTATTTCCAAATGGTCACCCATCTAGGTACTAAACAGGCTCGACGTTGCTTAACTTCGGTGATTGGACGAGAAACGGGGGTTCCAACGTGATATTAAGCTCAAAATAAATTAAAAATTAATTAGCAATCATGAGCCTTCGTGCATACAACTAAAAACGATGCGTCAAAAAGGCGGTTTTTCCCTTGACACCGCTATTATTTTAATTACGTTTCATCCTCGGCAATGTTTATATTTATTTTAAAAAGCGAATTGTAATAACAACTTGACATATAATGAAAATGAATTTATACATTTTCTGGGTCCTTGAGAATTTACAACAAAAATATTTAAACATTATTTATTTATTAGATTACTAGAGTTTATTTACAAGAATGATTTATATTTACGACATTCTAAAAACGTATACAATTGTATAATGCAATGCAATATTAATCATTTACCAATTTATAAAGTACTTAGCTAAATTAAATATGAAAACTATTTTTATTTATGTATAAATTTATAAACATTTACTAAATTATTAAAAATGAGAACCGACTATAAGGAAATCCTTACTATTTACCATTTTATAAAATTCGAATTGATTTTGCTAGCAATTCCAATAAACAATGTAAAAATCTAATAAATAAATAGCATTTATTATTTTTGTTGGAAATTCTTAAGGACATAGAAAATGTATAAATTCGCTTTCATATGTTTAAGTTTTATTACAATTCTAATAATCGCTTTTTAAAACAATAAACATTGCCGAGGAGTGAAGGTAATTAAAATAACAGCGGTGTAAAGCCTGGAAAAACATTGACATTCCGTTTTTTGTTTTTTTTTGCGTTCCAAGATTGCCACTTAATTTTTTTAATTAAAGAAGTCGTCTGCTACTTAAAAACAAACAAACAAGTGAGTTAATTACTATGTCATCCAAATTAAAAAAAGAAACATCTATATTCTTAGTTGTTTTTTTTTTCCTTTTTTAATTTGCTGTAACGAAATAACGCACTTGTTTTTGTTTTATGTAGCAGACGATTTTTTCAAAGCTCTTGATAGAAAGATTGCCAAAAGATTTTTAAAAATATATTTCTGTCTACCTACACGATTCAATTTCACAATGGCATAATGATTCATTTATTTATCTTATCTTTACTGATAACACTTAAGAAGATTACGCGTGCCGTCTTGTTGAAAAATAATGTACAATTATATAATTTCTTCTGGGACAAAAGCACTACGTGTATTTCCATTCCACCATTACAAGAATCATTATTCTACACGGGACTATCTGAGTAGTACACAAATTTTAATTGTCATTCACGTTCGTTTTTTCCCCTCTTTTTTGTTTAAAGTTAGTGGACAATTAGTTTATCGACAACACAAACAAGAAAAAATTATCGAATTTAAAAACGAATGAATATTCAATTTTCAAAAAGTAAATCTAATTTACAAAATTAAAAAAAAGTTAAAGATACACAAATGGCCATTATAGTCAATATACTATGAACAAAGGCACATTATCCAATTAATAAATGGTAAAAAACAAAAATGAAAAATAGAGAATATAATTTACCAAAATTCTGCCAGATCGTTCAGTAATCCAGGAAAACGGCGGTGTTAACGTAAAAACAGTACCCTCTAAAAAGCCTTCCAATAACCAAACATTTACATGGAACAACCATGTAACTGGCAGCCTCAGCGAACTAATCTGGTTGCAAGTTAATTCCTTAGTTGGTGGTCTTATGCTAAACTAAGCTAATCTGAGTGTAGCAATATAAAAATATCATCCGGTTCACACCCGACCCCAATGTGTTTTGTTTTTTTGTAAATTCCTGGTTCAAATTTTATTTTTATCGCTAAATTTTGTGTGGGATGAGCACCTTTTAATCCCGACATGCCAATCTATTTTTAACCTTGACGAAAACGTTTTTGATTCTGCTCTGCGATTGTTGAAATTTGGATTACAACTACCGTATATAACTGGCCTAACAGACCGAAAAAATGGAATCGGCATACAGCTGCGGTAGTTTGTGTTTAGTTTTTTACTTTGCGTTCAGTTAATCCTTTTGAAAAAGTTATTAATGAATATACATTAGAAGACAAGAAAAAGAGAAGTGAATTAAGTTCTTGCTTGATAGTTGAACTGGTCGTACGTAACTTGTCCATAATATGGCTAGCCCATGAACCTTTAGAGAAAATGAAAAGCTGTGTAGTAGACTTGCAGTCGTTCTCATAGATCCCTGGGGCGACTTGCATTTCCACTCGTTACGCAACGTATTTTTTCACAATTTGACGTGTGAATAAATTAAACCGGATCCATATATCCAGCTATAAAAAAGCATCATTAACCAAAAACATTGAATAAAATGAAAACACTGGGAAAAAGAATGCTGGGTAATGAAAATGTTTTGGAATTTAATCTGAGAACAGTATTTTTTTACAAGTTCACATTCTCGCTATTCTTTCTATCCTCACTCCAAACTCTTTTTTTTTTACTTTCAAAACCGACTCCCAAAGCCTTGATTCTTATCAGAGATAAGAATATATTTTCTAACTAACGAGAGAGAGCTGGAAAATATAAAAAGGAATTCCACCACCATTATTCTTTCCATAGTGCTATAAAGTCTGGGGGGAAACCTTACAGCTTGTTCACTCCAACCTGTTTTCATTACTTTCAAAACCGGCTCCCAGAGCCCTGATTCTTATCCGAGATAAGAATGTGTTTTCTAAAAAATAGAGGGCCCAGGAAATTTGTACAACGATTTTGGAGGGAAAAGTCCCCGATTCTTCTGAGCCTACTAAATCTCCATAAATTTAGAGTGTTGGGATCGCTATGAAATGAGTGTGTAATCAGAAGGTTTTTTGTTTTAAGATGATGAGTTTGAAAGCATGTTCTTCATATTAATCACAACAATATAAAGCATAGACATACAAGTTGAATAAATCAAAAGGCAAAATTGAACAAGAAACAACGGTAGTAGTGAATTCAATTAGAAAACATCGAATATTTATATACAATTAATACAATTGGAAAAAGCTTGTGTTTTGGTTATATGAAAGTTGACGAAGTGTGAATTAAGTATCTTAATGAATTACAGTTCAGCAATGTTCAATTGTTGAAGAAATGTTCAAATAGAATAAGAAAGGAAAATTTATCAAAAAGGTAATTTAGGTAGTAAATATGCGAGATTAAAGTAGGATTTGTTTTCTTATTCTTCCAGAGTTGTTTACCTTGGACTATCTTTTGTTTGTCTTTTGTTGAAACTACAATTTCTATTTAGTAGTGCAAATGAACACTTTTTAAGGAAGTTGTAATGGACTTAGAGAGAGAATGATGTTGGTGGTTGAGTCAGCAGTTGACGTGCGAAAAATTTCTTAAGTCAAAATAGTGACACGCGTGGATTCGTGTGGAATCTCTCTGAAGCTGAGTTATTGACTGGTGAATTGAACTGAAATTTGTCCTTTTATTTGTTTTGGGAAGTCAAAGTAGGCTCCAGCAAGCTTGGCGGGAAAGTAGATTTTCGACAATCGATACACATTTTGGTGTCGTCTCGACCAATAAAAAGTCGAGTTTTGCAATGTGAGGTGCTGATTGGTTAAAACTGATTCCAGTGGAAGAGTTTATTTTTTATGGAGGTGAGTAGAAAATATGGACGATTCTATAGGAGAATCTTTGCCTATTTGGCAGTGAAACTTCAGCCCACCGTCTGTAAGGTCGACGATAGGGAGCTCCAGTCAACTTCAGAACCACTTTCAACGAAAGAAGAAATTCCCGCCGGATTGGAGAGACAGACCGTCAGCACACTACTAAAGACCATTTGAAAGCTGCATCCCTTCACCACTCCTGTCGTGCTCACTGGACGCCTGTCGTCGACCTACGAACTCACTCAACCGCAAGATTCCTATATCTACCAACAATTTTCCTACTCGACAAGAACTGCGAGTGTTTCTAAACCTTAACAAAATTCTACTCGCTTAATGAATTTTTCAGGCGCTCAGAGAAATATTTTGAGCAAGCCTTTTTTCTGTTATGAACATTTTCTCTTCTCCCCTTTTTTCACTCCTAATTGTCTTTATACCTTTACCCTTTTTTCTGTATATGTAAATAAACACTTTCTTCTTTTATTGTTACACACCGAGCAGGAGTTTTTTCTTTATTCGTCCGCCTAAAAGAGAGAGTTTGTCCGCTCTAATCTTGCTGTTTTTTACTCGCGTTTTGTCGCAATTTTTAACCTCAACCCAATTTTTTAACTTCAACCCTTGGATGCGCGAAAGCCGGGACAGATTTCCCAGCAAATAGACAAAAGTTATAGATACTGAAGAAAGAAAAAATAGAACTGAATTTCGATGCAAGAGAAACAGCCTGAAGTCCGGTTGATACAATAAACAATTTAAAATATAAAAGACAGTACAATTCGGTAATGCTAATACCCTTGGGAAAGGTACGAATCCTAAATGCAATGCAATATTTGTCATTTACCAAATTATTAAAATCTATGAAATCCTTATTATTTATTCATTTTACAAAGTTTGAATCAATTGGCAATTAGCCAATGTTTTGCCAACCATATCAATGAATAATCTAATAGTGTTCACTATTTTTGTTGTCAATTCTCAGGAGGCAGTGTGGAGTAATGGATAGTGGCTCGGATTCCAGGTGAATCCATTACGTTCACTTACATGTTAATACCCTTGGAAAAGGCATGAATCCTCTTCTCCCCCCAGCTATGGGTAAATAGCAGGACAGACCGAGTTCGGCAGCCTTGTATGGCAACTGGTCTACTGCAGAAAGAAATAGCAACCTACTGCGGGAAAAAAATCTGCCTCGTCAGAAAGATACATGATTGCCTAAGCGTGTATCACATATGGCATATTACTGACTGTCTATTTAACTTTGCAGGAAGCAAAACAAAGAAAAGAATGTTTACCTAGTAGATGACATGTTTAATTTTAGTTCAGAATATTTAAATCTTAGACATTTTTATAAAGCAGTGATTTTGATTTTATAACTTCTAAATTGTTTCATAAACTGAAATGATATCAAAATGATAAACTTATATTTATTTTGATTGTTTTATTGTTATAATGCTGGTTATAAAAAGCTGTTTTTTAATTTTTTAAATTTTTATTCCGATCTTTTATGCGTTGATTTAGGGCGCATGGCGCTGAAAAGTTCACCGAACCGCCATCGGTTACCACTAATGTCTTCCTTGAGGTTTAACCAGTAAATGAACTATTCTCACAAACGGGTTGTCGCGTGGTCCTTAAGCAAATATGTCCTATAGAAAGAGAGATGATCGCTTTCCGTATCCTTGCAAATACATTTGCAGAGTGCAGCTAAATTTAGACTTGTTCCTGCTTATTGGTCTGTGGGCGGGTTTTTAGAATGCAGCGACAGAAATTCTTTTAAACATGTATTATTAATAAATAATGGAGTTAAATAACATCATGTCATGTCGGGAATATCACTGGATAATGGGTGAGCTATGGAAGAAAGGTTTATTCTCCCATTTTCATTTCCCCCATTGTGAACATTATTGTAGCGGGCCCCTAAACGGCGAGGTTTCCAAATATGATGCGGACGTGCATGTTGCGGGTCCCGCCACAGTTATTTTTATTTTGTCTAGGGAAGGTGTGGAAAGGATCACGCCATTATCCAATGTGGTGGTCACAATGCAATTTATATTTGACGTAAAATAGCACATGGTATAAAATACAAAACAGAATGTAGGGTTGAAAACATAACAACTGAATTTATTAAGTATTTGATGTACATGCATATAAGCTGAAAGGTTTGACGGAGTTACGTCTCTTTGACTAGGAAATATTTTTATTCGAGCTCATAAGGATTAAATTAACTATTAAATTGTAGTTTAGAAGAATGAGTATGTGTTGAGTATTTAGAATTGTGTCTTGTACAAGTTGGAAAGTTCAGAAAGTTAAGAGTTGTACTTGCGTGATTGTTGTAAAGTTCTTTTACGTCTGACTGGATTAGTCAAGACGGGAGTTCTTTAAGAGTCACATTTTGGCAGCAGAGGTGAGACGCACGAGTGAGTAAAATGAGACGCGAGAGAGAACAAAGAGTCGAAGAAAGCGAGAATTACTCGTGTCTGGTTTTTATAATCTGTTGTATCACGTGACAGGATCAGACTTAGTTGGCGCGAAAACAGCCCTGTCGCGTGGGGGTGATTTGATTGGTCAAAACTGACCAATCAGCGAGCTAGATTGAAGATGATTAACCAATGAATACTTGTTGCATATTTTCTATGTAAAATGGTGGTGGTGTTGGTTACCACATTATTATATCTATGATTTAATAACACCGTATTTCACGGACTGAACGGAATGGCTGAAAGGAATGACAAACATGCTTTGTTCTCGGAGAGAGTTTTGTTTCGAATATGAATCAATCCAAAACAAAGAAAAAGGCGAGAAAAGTTTTTAAAAGTAAAAATATAAAATATTTTTATTTTCATGTTCTTATAACTAATTTTTCTTAGTGTGTGTAAGTGCTAAAGTTCCTTGTTTGTAGCTGTTTGTTAAGATGAAAAGAAATGTGATTACTTTGCGTGTATGTGTGAGAAAAAGGAGGCAAGGGAGAAAGTGAAAAGAAAAGTGTAAGTGTCACATAGCTTGGTGAGGAAAAGTGTAAGTGTCACGTAGCTTGATGAAGTAGAGAGTACGTGTCACATAGCTTGGTGAGGAAGACGGGTGAATGAATAAGGGAAGTTTTGGTTAAGTTTTGGTGTCATGAATCTGTTGCAGTATTTTGTCACTCTTTCTCCTTCCTGGCGTGTCTGGCCTGATGACTTTGCTTATATACTGTTCAAAGGGATCATGAAGCATGTTTTTTTTTAAATGTCGGCGGGAACGCAACGCATTGGTTGAAAAATGTTAAATATTTATTTTCAAAGGATTAATTTATTAACCCGAATGATGCACAAATTCTCTGACTCAGAAAACATTTTTTTTGTTATTTGATAATTTACTGTTTTGGTGTTCGTTTCCGTCTTAGTTCCACAGTTTTATACCGCGAAGTCGTACATATAATTTGTCCCACACAGATAAATTCTAACATGAATGCGAGAACAAGCAGCGTGCAAAAAATGGGAGCCATACTTGTAATATTTCTCAAATGGAAAACTGGTGTCACAGCGGTTTCTCTATGAAACTGGTGAGCTTACGTGTTTTTTTGTTGTTTTTTTTTTTGGTGAGAGACGTCTTTTTCTCCGGGCTTTACATCGCAACTGTCCTTCTTCACTTTATACTCTGACGTCAGATCACCGGCTGTCACGTAACCCTCTGACTTTACCTTTTGTATTGTTGGGGATGTGTGGTGTGTTAGAAGGTAACAAAAGGTTAAATTGCTTGAAGATTTCAGAAATAGGTGTGTTCGATAATTTTTCATCCACAACAAATAAACAATGAGCATTTAAAGGCAATCAATTGCAAAGAAAATTCACGGAGAAACAATGGAATTAGAGGTTTCAACAATAACAGGCATTTATATAGGATTAACATACATATAGAGAATTTATGATTGATGTTTGAGTGTGACGTGATAGGAGAAAATGTATGGAATGACCATGTAATGATTTGGCGTCTAAGAGTTTACAGTTCAAGTTTGTTGATGAAATTAAACAAGTTCTGTAGGGTGAAAATTGTCACATATGTAAGTTCAAAAGTTAATGTGTATGCGTGTTTTAATAGTAATTGTTTGTTTAAAGTCTCATGGAGTTATGTACCTTTAAACTGTATTAATAATAGTTGGATGATGAATACAATTTCTACTTGGTAGTGAATATTATCACCTTTTTAGTAAATTGTACATAGAGTTCTAGAGAGAGAAATGGTGATTATTGAGTCAACAAGTTGACGCGCGAAAAGTTCGTTGGGTCAGTGTAATGACACGCGTGGAGTTGTTTAGCATTTCATGAAGATTATGTTACTGACTGTATGTTAGGAAATGTGAGTTGGAAAGGTTGGTAGAGTTCAGGAGAGTTCAAAGTTCGTACTTGCGTGAATGTCGGTAATTTATTTAACGTCTGACCGCAAGTTTAAGACGAGAGTTCTTGAAGATCACATTTTGGCAGCAAGGAATGAAACGCGAGAGAGAATGGCGAGAGACTGGAGAGAGAAAGAGAGAGAGCTTACTCGTGTTTTGTTTATATAAGATGGTTTATCACGTGATCGACTCCTAGAATGGTGAGCGGGAAAGCAGATTTGTCGCGTGCAGGCGATTTGATTGGTCGGAATTGACCAATCAGCGAGCTGGTTTTGAGGAGATTAGCCAATGAATGCTTGTCGTATGATCTGTATGTATGTATGTGTGTGATGGTGATGATTATCACCATACGGGAAGAGTGCATTTTCCCGCAGGGGGTAAGTGGCAAATATGGTGATTCCATCAGTATTACTACATTAAAATCAATAGACATTTTTGTATCTATTATATTTAATGAACTTTTTTTTCAAATGTACGAATACAATTTCGTTAATGTGTTTGCTGTGTATGTTTAAAAATCGGAGAAAAAAATCAATGCTATGTAGTCCCAAGATTTCGAATGGCGTTAGTCATCTTCGGGGGTGGGGATGAACAAAGAAGATTATGTTTAAAAGGAAGTCAATGCAACAAGTCATGTGATAGCAACGTGAAAAGGTGTTTGTATCCAAACACGTTAATTATTTGATTTCGTTTTCAAAAGATAGCAAGAAAAAAAGTAATTTCGGCAAGGGTGGAAAAATGATGTGATCGTAAATAAGACAGGGATGTCAAAAGGACGGTGTTTCCCATGATTCCACTTTTTTCACTCTTCTTCAGCAATGTTTATTGTTTAAAAAAACGATGATTAGAATTGTAATATTATAAAACTTAAAACATATAAAAGAGAATTTATTTATACATATTATTGGTTCTTGAGAATTGACAACAAAAATATTGTTTATTTACACTTTATTGATTATTGTTTATTGGAACGGTTGGCTAATTGCCAATTGATTCGAACTTTATAAAATGGTAAATAATAAGGATTTTTAGAGTTGTAGTTGGTTCACATATTTTAATAATTTAGTAAATTTTTATGTATATTGTTTTCACATTTATTTCTTTATAAATTGGTAAATGATAAATATTGTATTGCATTTTTAGTTTAGTTCTAAATAATTGTATTAGTTTTTTGTACTTTTTATTTAGTATGTTGTAAAAATATAAAATTATTCTTGTAAATAAAGAATCTGATAAATAAATATTGTTTAACTTTTTTTGTTGTAAGTTCTCAAGAGCAAAAAAAATGTATAGATTCACTTTCAATTTTCATCGTATGTTTTTAGAATTTCTTTTATTCCAATTCTAATCGTCGCTTTTGAAAACAATAACATAACATTGCCGAAGACTGGTGAAGGTAGTTAAAACAAAAGCGGTGTCAAAGGAAACACCATCCTTTTAACATTACATCTTAGTGAGAACACGTTTATCCATGTTTACCGTAATTTCTATTTTAGTGTTAAAGTTGCATTGAAATTATTGATGTTTGTAAAATATATGTAAGTAAGACAATGAAATTTATAGTAAAAATAAAAATGTGGGATATCTTTGATTTTACACCGTCTTCTTCCTGAATCGATTTTTCTGTCTTCCACGAACAAAGAACAGTGTATCATACCAAATACCATTTTCGGGTAAATTTATGTATTTTTACTTGCTTTTTATTTTCTTTTAGATGTTTGTATTCTGTGACACTAACAAGAGTATATATCTTTTTAGACGTTTAATACTCAGACGACTTTTATTAAAATTTTTACTTTTTTTGATGATAAATTTGACAATGTTTAGTTTCTCTTAGTCGATTTTTGCTCATAAATGTCCTATTTGTTTTGCAATTATTAAAGTAACTCAATGTTTTAAATTTAAATTAACTCTTGTGTATTTATTTTCTCTAAGTATGTACACTTTAAGTTTACGTAGGTTTACATTTTAATTTATATTTCTTGAGAAGATATTCATGACAGATGTGTTGTTTTGAAATCAGACGATTTTTCTGAAAAAGGTTTACACCGTTTTTGTTTATCTTCGAATGTTTTATAAATTATTCGTTTCGAAATATTTTTTTCATACTAACATAGTCTTAATAAATTTTTTACTTATAGAAAATGGCCTTTTTAACAATATAAGTAAACTGAAACTGTTCGTAAATATTTGTTTCAACTTTGTCCATTGATCAAAGAAGATCGTCCTGGTGTTAGACAGTATTTGGCTTTTTCAGTGTTTTTCACTTTCCTGGACATGTATGATGGTGTTTACTTTGCTCAGCAATTCATCTGCCATAATGTCATAACCATTACCGGGTTTATATACAGGCTGGTATGGGTTGCAGCCCAGTGGCCCCAAGACTAGATGGGCCTAAATCTAAAAAAAAAAAAAAATAAAGATATAAGAACAGAGGTTTGCTTATTTTCAGATTTATAGGGGCTCCTTTGAAATTTGAAACATTAGATACTCCCTCTTGCACGCTGAAAAAACAGCATAAAAAGCCCAAAACTTTAAATACAATGTTTTATCGTCAAAATAGCAATAGGAAAGACCAAAATATTTTTTATTATTTAAAATTTTTTTTAATCATTTTCTATACGTTCGAAATTTTGGTTAAAAATCTTTTTTTTTACGTCAGCGATTTAGCGCCTTTTTTCCGGTGAAAAACACATTGATTTAGAAATTCCTGCAAAAATCAAATATGTTGGAAACTATCAAGGCTTATACGCAAATGAATGAAATTATTTTTCTAGAAAATCATGGTAAAAAGTATTTCTTTTTTTTTTTTTTTTTACATATGTTACCGCACACTTGCTTAATTTTATGAAATTTCGAGAAATTAAATTTATCCTAGAAGTTTTATTTTTATTACTTAAAAGCAAGACACCTTGGAGAATGTAAATCATAATTATTGTTTTTTTTTCAAACTACTACTCATTTCCCGAAAATCTGCTCTGAATCATAAAATAAAAAATGATAAAACTATATGGCATTTCTAAATTTTTGAGAGTATTTGGTCCACTCTAGTTGGAGTGGGTCTTTTAAATTCGATGGGTCCCCTTATTTTTTTTAATATACATAGATATTTGTTGATGTAGCAAGGTTTTAGCAAATCAGAACAGTCTGTCATCATCATTATTTTTTGTTTTTAGGATGCGTTGCTAGTGAATACGAATGCCCTTCATTCTAGGTGCATTTCTGTAGGATGTAAAGTTTAGATAAAAAAAACATGAGTTGCAAATGAAATAAATTGGATGAGTTTGTGTGTAGTATGTTTTTGTACACATCGGGGTTACTAAAATGATCTGGGGTTACTCACATCATAGCAGCAGAAATAGCATCGTGTTCACAGAAAATAAAAACATACTTCACAGAAGTAAGAACTATTACTGAAATAACCATGAAGATATATTAAATTGTACATTAATATACAATTTATGTGTGTATTTTGGGTTACAATTGTTTTATGGTTGCATGTAATAAAAGGGAGAAGTTACTTCGTACTGTCACAAGCAATGTCTCATAGAGAGAAGTTAGGACGTGTGTTGACTGTCCCAAGGTTGATAATGAAGAGAGTGAATTTAATGTGTTTTGGTACGATGTCCGTTTTTGGTAGGAACAGTTTCTGTTGCATGCTGGGATAAATTTTTATTATTTTTTTTATTCAATTTATTTTGAACAAAGTTTTAATGTTACTATTTTATTTAATTTATAATTCTCATTATTATTGTTATTATTTTATAATGTCCCTACAAGTTCCAAAATAATTAAAAAAAATTTAGTTAAAGTGTTTAATTCGTTTATACCAAAAAAGCGTCATTTAAAAATATATATATTTTTTTTTAACCTACATAATGAAGGGGTTCCCTAAATTATATTAGCCTAGGGGCTTCTTAAGTCTTATATTTCGCCCTGGTCAAAACACAGAAATAATACCCTGCTTTTATTTCTATGTTTTGTGCCACTGGGACAGAGGCAATCATGACTCCACAGATTTCTATTCTTTTTATCTCTAAATTAATATAATTTTTTTTGTAGTGGTTTTTCTACAGTTTGAAATTCAGTGTTTTCCTTCATTTAGACAAGACCAGAGAGCCCAGTTTACTCTTTTATTTAGCCCATATCTAGGGAGAGAAGCGATAGTTTTATGCCTTTCCCAAACGTTGAAAGTAACCATAACAGACAGGAATTTAAATTCTTGTGCAGCAAAGTACCCAACTAACATGGAAAGTTCTTGCAAGTTTCAGTATGTTGTATTTTGATTGGGGAGATATGTGGCATTGTGGTGACATCACTGTAATGTCACAGTAAACTATTTTCCTGACCTAAAACTGACCACTCATCATCTCTCACATTGCCACAACATTATGGTGGTATAAAGTAGGGTAGCTAAAAAATCCCGCCCCGATCAAATAACATTGGAATACTTTTTCTTTACTTAACAATATGTATAGAAAATATAAAATTTCTTGGCAAACATGGACCTTTGTGCCCACAATAAAATGGAGTGTCAAAAGGACGTTTTTTTTCCCATAGCACCGCTTTTATTTTAACTACCTTCACTTTTTGGCAATATTTATCTTTTTAAAAGTGATGTTTAGAATTAGAATAAAAACCTAAACATATGAAAGTGAATTTATACATTTTCTTTGTTCTTGAAAACTGAGTCAGTTATGTGCCATGCGTGATATATGCTTAGGCGATCATTGATCTTTCAATACATGACTGATGAAGCAGATTTTTTCCCACAGTAGGTTGCCATTTCTTTCTGCAGTAGACCAATTTCCATCTAAGGTTATATAGAACCCAGTCTGTCCTGCTATTTACCCATAGCTGGGGGGAGAAGAGGATTCATGCCTTTTCCATGGGTATTAGCATGTAAGTGAACGTAATGGATTCACCTGGAATCCGAGCCACTATCCATTACTCCACACTGCCTCCTGAGAATTGACAACAAAAACAGTGATTATTAGATTATTCATTGATATGGTTGGCAAAACATTGGCTAATTGCCAATTGATTCAAACTTTGTAAAATGAATAAATAATAAGGATTTCATAGATTTTAATAATTTGGTAAATGACAAATATTGCTTTGCATTTAGTTCTAACTGTATTAGATTTTAGGATGTTGTAACTATAAAATTATACTATATTATTATCTAATGAATAAATAGCATTTAATATTTTTGTTATAAATTCTCAAGAACAAAAAAGGTATAAATTCACTTGCATCATGTGTTTAGATTTTATTCCAATTCTAATCATCGCTTTTTAAAACAACATTGCCAAAGTATGAAAGTAGTTAAAATAATAGCAGTGGCATAGGAAAAACTGTCCTTTTGACACTGTTTTATTGTGGGCATGTTTAACCATGTTTGCCAATTTCTTTCTTTTTTTTTTTAAATTAGGGATAACTAATTTACATGATGAATGCACATTCTAATATATTCCTGGAATTTACTACCCATTTTCTATTAGTGTCTCATTTCAAGGAAACATATTTGCTTTGTTACAAGTTCATCTTGTAGAGGGTCTACAAAAAACGTTTTTGCAACCTATTTAACATTGCAGAAATATCATTTTGTTAGGTGTGTATCATGCCATAAATTTTGTGGCTGACATACATAAATCAAATTTTTAAGAAAACTGATAGTTTATATCCATAACAGCCAAGCTGAAACTGAAAGCAAAACAGAATACTAAATTTTCCCCTCTTGGCCTTGGTCAATAACAATGCTATTATACCATGGGGACAAGTTATATAAGAGTTTTTCCCATGGTGCAATAGGTAATGACATTGTCCCTTGTTGATGTTGTGAAGCATTTTTTGCTCTGAGTAAATAGGTGAGGTAATGAGCACTTTAATTTACTGCGTAGGTAAGTGTTTGCCTTTCAGTCTTTTTTCTTTTCTTTCATTGGTTGGGATTTTTTCTCGTCTATGGTTTTAGGTTTTTGTTTTTTTGGCAATATTGTTCTTTTTTGTCATATATATATATATATATATATATATATATATATATATATATATATATATATATATATATATATATGCCATTTGCAGAGAGTACTGTTTCGCTGTATCACAGCTCCTCAGTACAACTAATCATCCGAATGCCTCAAGCCAGGATTGAAACCCAACCAATTTGTGTCAGTCAAAGTTTCTACCACTGAGCTATCTTCATTTGACAGAATGAGCTAGCTAAATCTAGTATAGTCTTTTTATGAATATAAACAAATGCCATTCATTTTACTGAAGAGCTTTGCATTAGCACAGGTGGCTGTTGTTTATAGAATTAGCTTGTCATTCAACAGTGCTCAATTGAAATATATTTTTCAAGAGCTAAATTATGTCATTCGCAGACAGTACTGTTTCGCTGTATCACAGCTCCTCGGTGCGACTAGACATACAAATGCCTCAAGCCAGGATTGAAACCCAACCAATTTGGTGTCAGTCAGAGTTTCTACCACTAACTCCAATATCCTTACTATTTCATCCATAATGCTAAAAGAAAAGCATGTAAAATCTGCAACAACAAAATGAGACCAGAATAATACTAACAAATCAGATGAAAATATACATACTCCTTAACATCTACTTTTCAAGATAACCTATCTAGTTTTAAGATAAAATTAATTACAGTTACACCCCAAATTATTATAGATATTTTTTGGTTCTGATCATAACAAGAGTTCAGAAGCAGGCATATATAAAATAAATTGTCACAGCTGTTCCTGATAATATAGTGGTGAAACTTGCAGAATTCTATAAAATAAATAATAATTCTGAATCCTCTAGTTGATCTTGTGACAGGTTTTAAAATACAGTGTGTAGAGTAATTGGCAGAAATGCCCAACAAACAGAATTGACTAAGTTTCTGATAAACAAAATAAAGCAAAGAACAGGGCAAAAATAATACTAAGCAAGCTATGAGTTAAGTAACGAAAATCTTGGTAATCCGTATGGATAATCCCAAGTAGGATGAAATCCTGAGAGCTCAATGTTAAGTCAGAGCGAATAATTTATTTTAAAGAAAAACAGACCACTTTAAGGCTCCATTAGTTATAATTTATTTCACCAGAGAATTTTATTTTTCTCTGGATCTTCAGACTTCACTTTCAAAGGTGAAAAGAACAATGAATTTAAAATTTACACTTTTGAAGGGCACTATTATGCTTATATAAGGTGACATAGAGGGTGGTGAGGAACAGTGTGAGAGACATGGTCGAGTTTAGAGAGGAAAGGGAGAGTTTAAAAAAAAAATATTTTTATTACAATACTTAATATTGAGGAAGAGCGGGTAAGGATCAGACAGTGACCTATTTAATCGGTCAACTCAATGGAAATGATATGGAAAAAAGGAAAAAAGAGAAAAAAGGGGAAAAGGAAAAAGGCGGAAAGTAAAGAGATAAGAGATGTACGTAGGGTTTTTGGAGGAAGGAGAGGGGTCAACTCAACAGAAATGATATGGGGAAAAGGGAAAAAAGTAGGAGATTAATATTGTATATATATAAATAAATCACCTACTGTTGCCGAATCAGTCGGGCTTCTATCCTGGCTTGTAGCAATCGGATGTCTAGCCACACTGATGAGCTGTGAAACAGCGAAACAGTCTGTCTGTGGATGTCATATATATATATATATATATATATATAAGACAAAAGTAGGAAAAGCAACAGTAATGAGTCAAAAATATTCACAAAGAATGGTGTCAACACACAAAAGGGATACAGACAAGTGATCGCAGCATTCTGACTTCAATACAAGAAAGAACAGAAATATGGAAGATGAAATCGAGAAGTGGTCTGTCTCATTGACTAGGAAGAAATCCCAGCATGCATCTGCATAATTTCTCTATAAATTTAGGGAGAGGGATGTTTTTGCAGTCATTCTCTTGTCATTGAAATCAACACTGATTCAGGCATCTCTTCTTTGGACAGTGTGTGCAACTTGTGGGTGTATCATGTCAATTCTGGCATTGGAAGGTTAAGGTACAAAACAGTCATCATGAAGTGGTTTCTATACTGTTTATATCCATAAACAGTTTTTTCCAATATTGAACACTCTTCTCAGAAAAACAAAACTATTTTTCTTGCCAGAATCTATCTTACATAATTATAAGTCTACCTTTCAGTCAGGTTTTGAATATTGCTGGCACATCTGGTCTGGGGTGTGTACTATATATTTAACGATTCTTGATAAAATCCAAAGAAGTATCTGAAATGTTATCAGTCCGGACATGGTATCTCGGCTTTTGTCACTTTCCCATCGCTGTAACATAGCTTCCCTGTGCCTATTTTTTATAAATAATTTCATACTAATTGTTCTGATGTGCTTACCTGTATGGTACCCCAATTTCATGAATTTAAATGCAGTACTAGATTGGCAGATAGGTCTCATCATTTTACAATTGAAATTGAATGCTTTACAATTGAATGCTTTACAATTGAAATTCTATGCTAACAGCTTCTCTCACACTTCTCACTTATGAAAAACTCTTCTGGCCACTTGCTTCCCAGTTAACATTGATCTTCAAAACTTTAAATGCAATATCAGTTGTTAACTTCAGTTTTCTGAATTCCTAGTCTATTTTGTTCTCTCAGTTTAATAATTTTTTTTTGTCATATTCTTTCACACTCAGTAACATTCTTGATAATGAGTAATAGAATAACCAAAAGTGCTCCGGTATATACAACATTTGGTCAGTTTTTACATATATTATGCCAAGAAAAGGAAACACTTATATATATATATATATATATATATATATATATATATATATATATATATATACGCGGAGTTAGACAAACTGGGAGGAAACAAAGGAAATACGATAAAAAAATACTATTTAATAGTAAAAAGGGAGAAAAAAATAAAAAGGGAAAAATGCCAAAAAACAGATGCACATACGGACACACAATGGAGAGAAACCATTCCAACATTCCAATATTATTTTTGGTGGCTTTATTGGTGAAATAATTAAAAAATAACACAAATTTTGAACTACATATATATATATACATAAATATATACATACATATATATACACATACATATATATATATACATACGTATGTGTGTGTGTATACATACGTGTGTGCATATATATATATATATATATATATATATATACATACGTGTGTGTATATATATATATATACACATACGTGTGTATATATATATATGTATATATACACACATACGTGTGTATATATATATGATTGTATGTATATATATATATACACGTGTGTATATATATATACGTATATATATATATACGTGTGTATATATATATATACGTGTGTGTGTATATATATATATATATACGTGTGTGTATGTATATATATATATACGTGTGTGTGTATATATATATATATATATACGTGTGTGTGTATATATATATATATATATACGTGTGTGTATATATATATATATATATACGTGTGTGTATATATATATATATATATACGTGTGTGTATGTGTATATATATATATACGTGTGTGTATAGATATATATACGTGACGTGTGTATATATATATATATAATTTATTTGAAAATTATTACATAAATATGTGATAAATTCGCTATGAAAATAGCCATTTTGTTTCAACACTTCTGGTATCTTACATTGAATAATGCTGACCATGTTTGGAAAATACAAAAACATTCGCATCACTATAGATTAAGATATATAAAAATCTACATGTTCACTTTGAAATTAAAATAAAAAACATCCTTTTTAATAGAATAACCAAAAGTGCTTGGATATATAGTACATTTTGTCAGTTCTTACAGATTTTCTGTCCAGAAAAAAACCCCTTATATGATCGCAAGATAAATTGAATGAAAAGCTTAATCACAGTACCTTGTCAGTTCTTTAATGAAAATTGTATAAAAGGATTGCTGCCCAAACATACGCACACACACACACATATATTTTTAATTTTTCCCCCCAAAACTAACCTTCTTTGGCCAACACCTCATCAGAAGATTCGTTGGTGACTAGTAATGTGCTAACGAGAATCGAAAGGTCATAGACAAACTTGGAGGAAGCAAGGAACTATGATAAAAATACTATTCAATATTAAAAAGGGAGAAAAAAAGTAAGAGGGGAAAAATGGCAAAAACTAGAATAAATAGTTCCAGTGAGTATAAAAAGAAAAATATAGACTGACAAGTGCCTCACTAAATAAAGAGAAAATATAAAAGACAGTCGGTATAATTTAATATGTATTGCCTATATATATATATATATATATATATATATATATATATATATATATATATATATATATATATATATATACACACATACCAACACTGTAATCCTGTGTGTATAAGGTGCAGGATTTTTCATCCCAAATCATGCTCAAATGTCTGCTGTGTTGTATATTTTAGTTTATAACTCAATCCCATTTTTCCAGGACTCAAAACAGACAAAATTGGGTTAAATTGGATTTATTTGTTTACTGGAAAGATCATATCTATCTAATAGCACATTGCAACAAAGGGAAATAAATATTTTATAATGTTTCTCCAAATTTTGTTAACCCTAGGCACCTTCATGTGTTTAGAGATCATTCACAGATAAAAATATTGTTTAATTTATGACAAAAAAAAATACAAAATGATGCATAATTTCAAAATAGTAATCATCAAAAACAATTTTTTATTGAAAGGCAATTAGTTTTTTTTTGTTTTTAGTTCATACTTAAACTGATTAAAGTTTGTTTATTCTAACTTCAGGTTTAATTTGATGTGGACGAAGAGTGGATAGAAAAAACCCTTCATCATTGTACTGAAATGGATTGTAACCCAAGGTTTCAACAAGTTGTTTCCTTTGTTCTTCCATTCGTTTTATTTTTCAATATAAAATCGAGAACAATGAAAGCCAGATACTTTCACTATTAAGTAAACATTTTCTCACCGAAAGCTACGTTTCATTGATCGAGATCTTTGATGGCGGACAAGAAGAGAAAAACAAATGGATGCAGTGGTACATATGAGTCCACTCTGCTGCGAGACTTGTCACAAAGAGTTTTGTTCAACTTCACAGCTAAAAGTACATTTGCGGATACATACCGGAGAGAAGCCATTCCATTGTGAGACTTGTGGCAAGAGCTTTGCTCATAATAAAAGCCTGAAGATGCACATACGGACACACACTGGAGAGAAGCCATTCCACTGTGAAACATGTGGCAAGGACTTCTCCCAGCATGGCAACCTGATGACGCACATGCGCATACATACAGGTGCGAAGCCGTTCAACTGTCAGCTTTGCAACAAGGATTTCTCCACTAAGTCACAGCTTGACCAACATGTACGGACTCACACAGGATATAAGCCATTCCACTGTGAAACGTGTGGCAAAGACTTTTCCCAAAAGGAGTATCTGAAACAACATGTGCGCACACACACTGGTGAGCGGCCATTCAGTTGTCATATCTGTGAAAAGACATTCGCTCAGCGAGATCATCTGAGGAAACACATGCTTACTCATACCGGGGAAAAGGCTTTTCATTGTAAGACCTGTGTGAAGTCGTTTTCACACAAGAGTGACCTGACACGGCATTTTCAAACTCACAGCGGGGACAAACCATTTCGCTGTGATTTTTGTGGAAAGGAGTTTTCCCGGCGAGACGTCCTGAAAAAGCACATGCGTTCTCATGGTGGGGAGGAAAAGACGACGTGAACGGTCTCTCCGCAGACAATGGAAGATCTCCGCAGGAAAATGCCAAGTTGAATTTTCAAAACTAACCTTTGCATTGCCAGAAATCAGCTTAGCATGGCTGAAGTGTTTGGTGTCTGGAAAATGCCAAGTTGAATTTTCAAAACTAACCTTTGCATTGCCAGAAATCAGCTTAGCATGGCTGAAGTGTTTGGTGTCTGGAAAATGTGGGGTTGCGGCTCCTTATCAGATGGCTTTTATTTATTCCTTGTAAAGACATGTTCTGAAATGTTTTTGTTTTTCTGCCAGTTTTGAATTCACGGCTATCTTTTAGGTTGAGTCGTAAATAATTTCTGTTTTCGTTCACTAATTTTATTATTCAAAAAATAAAATACAATTATGTTTCATTCAATTATATATAGTCACCATTATTTGCAATGACTTGTTGCCACTTATCAGGCAGCTCTCCAATATCTTTCAAGTAAAATTCCACAGGTTTTGATGTGAACATTTTTCAGTGGAATCTCAAATCTGGTTTTCATTAGAGAAAGTTTTCCCTGTCAAACGATTTTGCATCAATTGTAAAAGATAATAATCAGTTCGTGCAAGGTCAGGTAAATATGGTGGTCGGGGTAGAAACAAGAACAGATTATCCTATAGGCTAATACAGGCTGCAGTCTAGGGACCCTCAAACATTTTTTTAAAATTTTAGTTCAGAATTTTAAATCTTAGAAGCAGTGATTTTAATCTTTTAGATTTCTTAGCTTCTAAATAGTTTCATAAACTGAAATGATATCAATATGACAAACTCATATTTATTTGACTTTGCAGGAAGCAAATCAAAGAAAAGATATTTTATTTGTGTCATTGTGTTTCAAGTAGATAAGTGGTTTGATTTTTGCTCAGGACGTTTAAATCTTAAAATCTTTACAAAGGAGTGATTTCAATTATTATAACTCCGAAATAGTTTCTCAACTGAAATGATATCAACGTGACAAATGACATATTTTATTTCATTGTTATAATGCCGGTTATAAAAAAAAATTGTCTTTTTTTTTTCACTACAGTTGTTGAAATATGTGCTAATTTGATTTGCAACAAATAGTAAAATAGTGGTAAAGGGTGTTCCAATAACTTGGACCAATTTTAAATGTGAATTAATTTAAAGCACCTAGTGTTTTTTTTTTCTTTTTTCTTTCAGATTTAAGTCTGGCAATTTCAACCATGGAAATATTAACAATCAAACAACGTGTTAAAGTTATCAAAGCTTATTATGAAAATGGACGTTCAAACAGAAATGCATTTCGCACACTTTGCAATTTTTTGGTCAACATAATCGACCAACCGAGAGTGCAGTTGGAAACAATGTAGCATTGTTATGGAGAGGTTCAATTCTTACGATGATGAATAGAGGTGTCTGGATTTCCGGCCACATTCTCGTGCACTGCAGCAATGTTTTCAGCTGAACGGTGTAAACGAGCACGCAATGGCGTTTTCACATCTGCCACCGACCCGATTTGTTTGAATTTACGAAGAATTTTTCCAATTGCACTGTTGAAACTTTAACACGTTGCGTGATCGTTAATCTTTCCATAGTTGAAATTGCCAAAGACTTAAGTTGTTAAATCTGAAAGAAAAAGAAAAAAAAATCTTAAGATGCTTAAACTTAATTAACATTTAAAATCGGTCCAAGTTATTGGAACAGCCTTTATTTATTGAATATTTTTTATTAACAAACAAAAGATAGCTATTCTAGTTTATTTAAAGAATTTCCAATAAGCCATTTAAATGCAGCGAAAATATAACCCAAGTAAAAAATATTCAGGATTGCTGCAGGCGAGTTACAGAGTGGCTCCATCTTAGTGGAGTCCCATAATTTCATTAGCCTAGGGGCCCTGAAAGGTCATAATCTAGCCCTGGGTAGAACAGACCAACTGAAATCCACAATTTTTTCCAGTGTTATTCTTGCCTTGTGTTGTCAATGGAGGATAACAACATTTCCTTTTAATCCAGTCTATGCTGCCACAGGCATACAAAAGCTTAGATATGTTAGTGTACCTTAAATTTATTCTTAACTGCCATATATCATTTGTAGTTAGGGTGATACATTTGTAGTGGTCCAGTTGTTTCTCTTGCCCCGTTTCAGACGTCGGAGTTACCATTATGTAGTGATTTGGTAATAAGAATGGACAATTATAGGTGCCTGTTTATGGCTGCGTGAATAACATGACCACACACTTTATATTAAACGTAAAATTACCACATAATATGAAATACAAGAAGGAACAAAAATGGTTTTAAAAACATAACATTTGTATTTATTTGTGTGTTGATGTACATGCGTAAAAGTTAAAAATCTGTTGGAGTTATGTCTCTGAGACTGGGAATATTTTTATCTGAACCTACAAAAGTTGAATTAATTATAAAGCTGAGAAATGCTGAAATAAACTGTATTTTCAGAAGAATATTTCAAAGAGAAAAGTTCTTGTTGCATGTTTGGAAATGTTCTGTATGTTTGTAATGTAGGTTGGAAAAGTTTGTACGTACGCGCATGCGTGAATATGCTTTTAACATCTGACCGCCCATGGTCTAGACGAGAATCCTTAAGATCACATCTTCTTAGGCGAATGAAGAAAGGAGAGAGAGAGAAAGCAAGCTTGTGTCTGCTATTTATAGATAATGTATTCATGTGACAGGATCACAGAAAATGACAGGAAACTTGACTTGGTCACGCGACGGAAAAACATTTGTACATGGGTGGATTGCAACGCCCACTTGTGTGTTTATTGACCAATTAGAAGCTGATATTTCCTGAAAATATTTACTAAGCCGAGCAGGCTCTCTGATCCACTTTTCTGCACAAAAGTAGAAGAAAGTGGTAGCAGGATGCTACACATTCATCGTTATAATTGGTTTCCAAAAACGGAAATTGATTATGGTTCAGCCTAATGTTTGTCATTTTTAATGGCTCTTGTTTAAGATGAGTTTATACAAGAAACAAGAATTTACTGCCTTTGATGGTATGCAGATTCACCTTTCTTATGCAGAAATGTCTTTAAAAAAAATACAGATTGGCTATCACTAATCTGGCAATCCTTAAACCCATTCAGAAAGCCAGCACTAATTTCCACGAAAGCATTTTCAGTTTTTCCAGCCTGCTATTTCTGTTTGGTGATGCTGCTGTTGCATCAGCCATTTTTAGCGATTTCAAACACTGGTAAAGCATTTCTACACGTCTTTTGCACATTGTTATCATAATCTGTTGATGTTTAGCTCTAGTCATGGTGCCAAATGAAGTGCAAACTCTGTATAAAAAAAAATTATAAAAGAAAATTTGTTGTGTGCACATAAAATAACCAGATAAAATGTTAGGAAATTAATTAGCCTCTACCACCTGAAAAGACCTCAGTGGTTGAAACTATGGTAGGGCAAGTGGTTGATTTTCCTATTTTTTAATATATATATATATATATATATATATATATATATAAAACAACTGAAAAGTTGAAAATTTAAAACAAAAATTGAATGTTTTTTGTGTAAGTATATATATATATATATATATATATATATATATATATATAATGTGTGCGTGTGTGTGTGTGTGTGTATTTGATATTTCAGATCGACCCCGATCTTTCATCAGAAATAACTGTTTTCAGAAATTTGTTTACAAGTAGCGTCCGTCGCGAGACGCGGATGTCACGTGATATGGAATGCAACTGTGTTCGAATATTTCTAACGTAAATATTCTAACTGTAATAATATTTTAGATGTTGTTTAAAAAAATTTGTAACTATATCTAAAAAAAAATACTGGATTTTAAAATTAAATACATATAAACTAGGATTAAATAAAGACTTGGGTATTTTAAATCTTTATAAATATTTCAATAGTTAAACAAAAAATTTTTTTTTAGATATAGTCTCGCGACGGACGCTACTTGTAAACAAACTTCTGAAAACAGTTATTTCTGATGAAAGATCGGGGTCGATCTGAAATATATATATATATATATATATATATATATATATATATATATATATATATATATATATATATAAAAATTCAATTTTTTTGTTTGTTTTAAATTTGCAACTTTTCAGTTGTTTTTTCTATATATACATATTAAGAAAGTATACGTGGCTTCTCATATATATATATATATATATATATATATATATATATGAGAGATACTTATGAAAGTTAGGAACAAGATTAATAGTGACCTGTTAGATGAGTTTTGTAACACCAACTCTGTTGTGGTGCATACTAATTTCCTTTGAGATGAATCATTTTCATTTTAGAAAAAAAATGTTTGAAATTTTGTATTTTGGGGAATACAGTTTCAGAAATACATTACTGTCATATAGGAATAAAGTGTCACCGCTGACACTTGGGTTTGAAAACAGGTCACCTGAGAGCAAGTACAGTTGACCTCATCTTTGAAATAATTAGATCATAGGCGGGTAAAGGAAAAAATATATATGGGAATTAGCAGCATCTGACTGAGTATTGTTCGAAGGCGTCACTATTATTGTAGTGATTTTCCAAGTGTAGCTTAGATGTGGCATAAGGCCGAAAGCATGGGGCACCCAATGAGGATCGAACTCACTACTCAGTTGTAATTGTTCTAGCGAGACAAGCTTGCTAACTATTACACTGTCTCGAGGTGCCCATATATTGATTTTCCAAACATAGCTTAGATGTGGCACAAGGCCGAAATTAGAGGGTACTCAGTGAGGATCGAACTCACTACTCAGTCGTAATTGTTTTAGCGAGCCAAGCTTACTGACCATTACACAGCCTCGAGGTGCCCATTTTCGATTTTCCAAGCGTAGCTTAGATGTCGCACAAGGCCGAAAGTATGGGGCACCCAGTGAGGATGGAACTCACTACTCAGTCGTAATTGTTCCAGCGAGACAACCTTGCTAACCATTACACTACCTCAAGGTGCCCCGTCACTATTATTGTATCTGTGATTTACAAAGTCTCTCCTACAAATGGTCATTACAAAAATTACACGTTTATTTTATTTAATTTAAATAAAATTAGGGGAAATAAAAAAGTGGTGGTGAATTAAATTAAAAAAATTATAATAAAATTTAAATGGGTACATCCAAAGATTCACTCAAAAATAAACATACCATAATGAAAAGATGTGCAAAACATTATAATAAAATTTAAATGGGTACATCCAAAGATTCACTCAAAAATAAACATACCATAATGAAAAGATGTGCAAAACATTATAATAAAATTTAAATGGGTACATCCAAAGATTCACTCAAAAATAAACATACCATAATGAAAAGATGTGCAAAACATTATAATAAAATTTAAATGGGTACATCCAAAGATTCACTCAAAAATAAACATACCATAATGAAAAGATGTGCAAAACATTATAATAAAATTTAAATGGGTACATCCAAAGATTCACTCAAAAATAAACATACCATAATGAAAAGATGTGCAAAACATTATAATAAAATTTAAATGGGTACATCCAAAGATTCACTCAAAAATAAACATACCATAATGAAAAGATGTGCAAAACATTATAATAAAATTTAAATGGGTACATCCAAAGATTCACTCAAAAATAAACATACCATAATGAAAAGATGTGCAAAACATTATAATAAAATTTAAATGGGTACATCCAAAGATTCACTCAAAAATAAACATACCATAATGAAAAGATGTGCAAAACATTATAATAAAATTTAAATGGGTACATCCAAAGATTCACTCAAAAATAAACATACCATAATGAAAAGATGTGCAAAACATTATAATAAAATTTAAATGGGTACATCCAAAGATTCACTCAAAAATAAACATACCATAATGAAAAGATGTGCAAAACATTATAATAAAATTTAAATGGGTACATCCAAAGATTCACTCAAAAATAAACATACCATAATGAAAAGATGTGCAAAACATTATAATAAAATTTAAATGGGTACATCCAAAGATTCACTCAAAAATAAACATACCATAATGAAAAGATGTGCAAAACATTATAATAAAATTTAAATGGGTACATCCAAAGATTCACTCAAAAATAAACATACCATAATGAAAAGATGTGCAAAACATTATAATAAAATTTTATAATTCAGAAAATTTATAAAAGTTCAAATTCTGTGGAATTTCTGAAAAAAAAAAAAAAATTGATGCAGCATGTCTGTTTGAACAAAGCTCGGCTTGTCTCTAGTGAGAAAAATTGTTAATCTGTCATCCTACGGACCGGAATGCTGCTGGGTTGGTAATACTCAACCTGTACATGGATTTGAAGTGTCTGGTCAGGTAATGTTTAGCCTGCAGTATTTGTATTTACACAAATTCCATAGCATTGTAATATTGAACCTTTGTCACTCTGTTTTATTCACAAGAATTACTTCTTCTTTCACAGTATATTGAGGTTGCTAATTTGTGATTACAGTCAAGGCAGTTTTCACTGTTGCTATAGCAGGACATGACAACACAAACACAAAATTCAAACATACTCTCGCTCATCGATAGTAGTCATCTACAGTGGGGGGGGGAAGGAAAAACGGTTTTTCTTGTCAAGTGAAGTCGCCAACAGAGTGTTGAAGGTTTCAAATGTAAATAGGGACATTTTTATCTGCCACTGAAATATTGTAGTTGACATCTGTCCATATTTCCGAGATGAGGTATTATGTAAAATTATTTATATTATTCGGACTATTGTCCTCATCTTTGTCGCCATGTTTATCACAACGTTTCAGCCGTTGTACGCTCCGGCCTTCTTCAGGTGGTTGGAATGTCGAACTGAACCCTTTATTTCGCTCACTGGGGTAGACTGTTCTAGTTCCACGTGCCATGTTTAATGGATGTCAGTTATCAGTTATCTCCTACTTAATTCCCCTCTGAAAATTCTCCACTGCCTTAACCGGGTATTGAACTCACACTCTAACCAACGCCTTTATTACTTATCCACTGTCCCATGTGTCCTGTGATATCATCTGTGTATGAATTTCTGGGTATGATACTTCGCAGATATATCTCCCGAGTAAACCCCCATAGAGGAGAACATGACTAAAGACTGTGTACGCCATCCCGTGCAGCTGCGGAAAGAAATATAAAGGAGAGACAGGCCGCTCCCTTAAGGTGAGGCTTCAAGAACACCAGAAAGCTGTAACACAAGAGGAAGTGGAAAAATCAGGTGTGGCTGACCACATATGGAGAGAGAAGGGAGATCACTGCCCTCTGTGGGATCAGGTTGAGATCATAGACAAGGAACACCATTAGAAAATTCGTAAAACTTAAGGAATCAGCACATATGCTAGGCCACAAAAATCTCCTGAGCTGACCAAGCATAGAAATTAATACAATATGGGAACCAGTAATAAGGAGTGCCAGAGAAAAGCGATAATAACAGCAAAAATTGCAGTATGAGTTCTGGTAAAAATGGTTGCTGAAGACATTAGGTTTATAATACCCAGAAATTCATACACATATGTTCTCAAGGACACATGGCACAGTGGATAAGTAATAAAGGCGTTGGTTAGATCCAGTGATAGGACCCAAAGAGTGTGAGTTCAATACCCGGTTATGGCAGTGGAGAATTTTCAGAGGGAAATTAACAGGAGATAACTGATAACTGACATCTATTAAATATGGCACGTGGAACTAGAACAGTCTACCCCAGTGAGCGAAATAAATAAACTCAGTTTGACATTCCAACCACCTGAAGAAGGCTGAAACGTTGTGATAAACATGGCGACAAAGATGGGGACAATAGTCCGATTAACGTAAATAATGTAGTTGACATGTTCATTGTTTCCAATACATTTTTATTCACTGACTTTTAGAGGCACCTAAATGGACGAACAGATTTTTTTTATTTTTAAGTTTTTATAGAGCTAGGAAAATATTCGTTTCTAACTTTTAAAATGTTCTGGTAAAAGCAGTAATCAACCAAAATTAGAACAGGGCAAAGAAAGGGTATGTTGAAAAGGGTGTTGTTTTCTTGGCACGTCTATTACCGTGTATTCTTGCGGTCATTTTTATTGTTTTAAAAGGCTATTTTCAGAACTTAATTAAACCATAACATATGAAAACGAATTTATATTTATTTAGTTTTTTAAAAATACCTCTGCCCTCACTGTATTTTATGTTTTCAAAAAGGTATTTTTAGAATTTCAATAAATATTCTCACAGGGGTACAAAATTCTATTATAGCAATACAAACAGATATAATTAAAAGGACATTCATACCAAAAAATAAAACTGGAACAATTCATAAAAAAAAGAGAGCTATCAAAAAATATATATTACCTTAAGTTGGTAATATCAAAATATAACAATTAAAAATGGCTAAACTGGGGTTTATCAGTCATTTTTACCAGAGAAAAAATCAAGGATAAAATATATGGGTAAAAATCTGGACAGTTTAGGTTCTGCGATAGCTGAACAATTGATTAAAAACCTACAGCTCTGACATGTTCTTAGTGCTGGGTAAGTCTAAAACTGATTATCATTTGAAGCTTTTGGAATCGGTATATATTAAGTCTTACCAACCATCTCTCTGTAAACAGAAGTAGTGATTGGTGGGCTTAAAGGTAATTAGCATTTAATGTTATATTTTTTGTTTACGTATAAAATTAGTCTGTGCATAATTTTTATCTTTTTCAGGCACCGTGCACATTTTTTTGCTCAAATAAAAATTTCGATAAAAGCATAACATATGAAACTGAATTTATATATATATATATATATATTATGAAATGGACAAAGTCCGACAATTATTTTAAAACATTTTTATGTTTATACACTCTTTTTATAGATGACATTTACCGGCCTGAATGTCCGAGAAATTTTCATAGAAAATATGCATGCTCCAGCAGGAATCGAACTTGTATCCTATACGGAACCATCATATAGCCTGACATGCTTTACTGATTGAGCCACAGAGGAGTGTTTCGGTTAGCAAGGTCGATTTTACTGGGGTTTTTTTTTTAGGATACATTTAAGTAAGAATGTATAAACATCAAAAATGTCTTAATATACTTGTATTTTGATTGGTCATTCTGACTTATGTTACAACGTTTACCCCTAGCGAAGGATCGTTAATGAATTTGGAACTTTTTAAAACCATTTATTCTACATTCAACATCATCACTTGATAAGACACCGGGAGTGTTGAAACAAAATGGCTATTTTCGTAGTGATTTTCTAACATATTTATGTTATAATATTTAAATAAATAATTATATCTGCTCTACTCTGTATTGAGCACTCTTTAAAGAATAATAATTGTTGGTTATTGGAATTTACTCCGTATATACCAATCCCACACTTGTATATATATATGTATATATATATATATATATATATTATTGCTGTAATTAACCATAAATACCTCAGATTTATGGAAGTCATATCTAAATTATTTATGGAAGTCACATATCTAAATTATTTATGGAAGTCATATCTAAATTATTTATGGAAGTCACATATCTAAATTATTTATGGAAGTCACATATCTAAATTATTTATGTAAGTCACATATCTAAATTATTTATGGAAGTCATATCTAAATTATTTATGGAAGTCACATATCTAAATTATTTATGGAAGTCATATCTAAATTATTTATGGAAGTCACATATCTAAATTATTTATGGAAGTCACATATCTAAATTATTTATGGAAGTCATATCTAAATTATTTATGGAAGACATATCTAAATTATTTATGGAAGTCACATATCTAAATTATTTATGGAAGTCACATATCTAAATTATTTATGGAAGTCATATCTAAATTATTTATGGAAGACATATCTAAATTATTTATGGAAGTCACATATCTAAATTATTTATGGAAGTCACATATCTAAATTATTTATGGAAGTCATATCTAAATTATTTATGGAAGACATATCTAAATTATTTATGGAAGTCACATATCTAAATTATTTATGGAAGTCACATATCTAAATTATTTATGGAAGTCATATCTAAATTATTTATGGAAGTCACATATCTAAATTATTTATGGAAGTCACATATCTAAATTATTTATGGAAGTCACATATCTAAATTATTTATGGAAGTCATATCTAAATTATTTATGGAAGTCATATCTAAACTATTTATGGAAGTCACATATCTAAATTATTTATGGAAGTCATATCTAAATTATTTATGGAAGTCATATCTAAATTATTTATGGAAGTCATATCTAAATTATTTATGTATATGTGTGTTTGTGTGTGTGAAAAGATATATATATATATAGAGAGAGAGAGAGAGAGAAGCAAATACAGAAAACAATATACTCATCTATTATATTATGTATAAGATTTATATTATTATGCCTTTTACCTCAGATTAGTTCTTTTCAATTTCTATTATTAGGTTGGTGCAAAAATAATGTCGTTTTCTCACATGAAGTTGAACGTCAAAAAACGACTTTATTTTTGCACCAACCTAATATTATACATTCTTATTATACACAAAAATTCAGTTTCATATGTCTGGGTTTTATTAAAATTCTAAAATTCACTTTTTGAAACTAAATTACTGAAAGAATATATATTAATATCAGTGTCAAGAGAAAAATGTCCTTTTGACATACCAATTTTTTTTTCGTGGTCCTAAATTAAACTCTGTCAAGATATTGTTTTTATTGCAGATAATTATTCCATTTTTAAGGATATTTCATAAATGGGTTTTGTCTTGTTAATTGTTATATCTAATATCGCGTGTGCAAGACTTGAGTCTGCGCCCCCCCCAAATACATATTGCACGGTGACTCACTCTTAAAGTTATAAAACTAGTTTTTGTGTAGTAGGCTTTAAATGCACACCAACAAAGACTTAACTTTATTAGCAACAGTTGAAAGGCAGAAACAATATAAAGGGAAAAAAGAAGAAATAATCCAACAATATTTATTTGAACAAAGTATCTATAAACAATTTTCTTTTTTTTGCTATCCTCTACCAGCTGCAATGATGGAGAAAGCATTACCTGGCACCATCACCAGTGAGACATTCTGAAAGAGCCACTCCGTTTCATGAAGCTTGTTCCTTAATCGAGATATCATCCAGCCAACCCTCCAAAGGAACAACATCGAACGAGAGCCAATAACCCCAGAAGTTTCGACTGCCACAGTAGTAAAAAAAATAATCAGTCCGCAAGAGAAGAATGCTGAACTATATTCTTATCTCCGTGTCCCGAGTGACAGACCCCAGCTCAACAGCAAACCTGATCAAAATTTAAAAAAATTAATTAAAAAATTAGAAGTATTTTTATTTCTGAAATGAAAATTATAACTTTCTAACTTTTCTTGCTTTTTTGTTGGCAGATTCTTCAATGACATTGTCAAAAATTATTTCATCTGTTGTCACTCTCTAGACAGTTGATAGGCCAATATAAATGCCATAGTTTAAGTTACTCGAAAACCAAAAAGATACTTCAACTGTAAGTACTCTCCTGACATTAAAACTACTTTTATTTCAATACAGCCTATACAGTCTTATAGCCAACAGCAGACAGAAAAGTGCCACCTCCATAAAAGTACCACCCCACTCCAGTCCATCTAACTACACCACTCTCTAAATATCTGTTTTCTATTGTTAATGTTTTCATTAATTCCTAACCACTGCAAACACCTTTTTTGTTTATTGATTTTTCTATGAATTTTTGTCGTAAAATTTTCATAAACAATGCATTTTACATTATAAATACAGCCGCCCTATTCTGTCAGTAACGCTTGCATTAATTCCTGGTTCCTCAAAATCTGGTTTTCAATGTGTTATATAGGAGTAAAAAGTGTTGCTGCCGCCACTTGAGTTTGAACATAGATTGCCAGTTAGCAAATACAGGTGATCCCATTATTGAATTACGTAGACCACGTGACCATAGAGAAAAGACATAAGTAGAAAGTCGCGTGATGTCTAACTGATCGTTATTTCTACTTTATCTTCTATTACTATACAGACAACTATTCTCTACTCTATTCACTATACTATTTCTCTATTCAGATCACTACACGGGTTACTATTCGAGCGAGTATTATCGAGCAAGTACTATTAGTGTGAGTGATATTTGAAGGCGTCTGACACCAGCATTGTTAAACGGCGTTACTATAATTGTAGCTGTGATTACAAAGTCTCTACTACAACAAGCATTATGAAAGTGACAACAAGTCTTCGTTGGCATCACAAAAGTGGCAATGCGTGTTCGTTGACATCACAAAACAATGAATATCTATAGCCAAGTTATTTACAATGTTTTTCTCTAGTAAAATTATTTTTGATGCTTTTCCTATAGTAAAACCACTCACAATGCATTTGCATTATACAGGGTGTGGTAGAAATGCCTCTCATATAATGGTAAGACATTAGCTAGATGAAGATATTGCCACTAATGTCTTATTATGTGAGCGGTACTTGTGTGCCACACCCTGTACATATAATAGCCATGTTCTGTCATGTCTGTATTAATTACTGATCACTTAGAATATCTTTATTGATTTCCACTGGATTTTCTTTAGTAAAATCATTTACAAAAAATTCTTGTAGGAAAATCATAAGCAAGCCATTAATCTCACACATATTATAGTACTTTTCTGTCAGTAATGCTTGCATTAATAACTGGCCACTGATAACCTCACTCAGCTTTGGTTTTCATTGGATTACTATAGTAAATATATATATATATTCAGTACATTCTATAGTAAAATCATTAGCAATACATTTAAATGATACATATTACAGCCCTGTTCAGTCAGTAATGCTTGCATTAATACCTGACTACTGACAATCTCACTCATCTTTGTTTTTCATTGGGTTACTATAGTAAATATATATATATATATATGTAAGCAAATATGTGGATGTAGATCCGACGGTATGATGAAAAAATATGGAAAAGACAAAGCAAAATCCGAATATGTAAGTTTACTGTTTTAATTTTGTTTTGCTGTCGACGTCAGGACATGGTTATTGGAGACATTATTTATATTTAAGTTAACATGAATAGACGATAGACACTTGTGTCTGTCGTCTCTTCATGTTAACTTAAATATAAATATGTCTCCAATAACCATGTCCTGAAGATGGTCTACTAGACCGAAACGTCTGACGTCGACAGCAAAACAAAATTAAAACAGTAAACTTACATATTCGGATTTTGCTTTGTCTCTTCCATATTTTTTCATCATATATATATATATATATTCAGGGGGAAATGGAATACTGTGGTTTGAAAGCTTAAAATAAAATAAAAAATGAAAAAAGAAGCCAAGAGTGGGTGTATTAATGTCAAGTAAGTGGGGCTTGATAGTTCAGATCTCTGCTTCTCCCAGGATCTCTCCCGTCCTTCTTTTTTCTCAAATCTCCTCATTCCTCTGCATCTCTTACAACCTTTCTCGTATTTTCTTTTCTTCTTCTCCAACTAGCACATCGCTTCACCAAGTTCACCAAAACGAAAAAATCCCTGTCTCATATTTTTCGGCCGAGTTTTATAGTTTCTTTCTTCCTTCCCATAATTCATCCATTTCCCTGGTTTGCCGTAAATGTCTCTCTATAAAAGTCTTATATACCATACCCACAAACGCTAATGAATATGTCCCAATCCTCATCAATATGTCGGACACTATTGTAAGTGGAAGTAATATGCTGTCTGGAGGCACGGTGGAGTAATGGATAGCGGCTTGGATTGAGGAATCGGAGAGCCGAGTTCAAATTCCAGTCGAATCCATTACATTCACTTATGTGCTAATACCCTTGGGAAAGGTATGAATCCTCTTCTTCTTCCCCCAGCTATGGGTAAATAGCAGGACAGACCAGGTTCTATAGCCTTGGATAGCACAGAAATGGCAACCTACTACAGGAAAAAATCTGCCTCGTCAATTATGTATCAAAAGATACATGATCACCTAAGCGTGTATCACGCATGACACATAAAATGACATTATATACCGTACCCATAAACACTAATGGGTATGTTTCAGTCCTTATAAATACGTTGGACACTATTATAAGTGGGGGTAATATGCTGTCTAAGTAGTCCACCACTAGAAGTGGTTTACCTACTTCACGTCAGCGGCGTGAAGTAGGTAAACCACTGCTATTTTGTTGATGGTTTAAAGATTACCATTTCATTTCCAACCTCTGTTTTGGTTATTTCTCATTCAGTAAACCTTTCTAGGTTACAACAAAAATAAATCACCTGTCAACACTTCATCTTCTCCCCCACCATGTGGTAAGTGACATTCCATTTTTTATTCTTATTTCATTCAAACTACAGGCCACCATAATCCTAAAAGATCATTTCACACAACATACTCATGTCCAGGTTGGTGCTTTGCACTCTCTCTGCGGTCTTTGTGTTGGTGCTGTTTCATTTTCATATTCATCATTCACATCCTCATCGTCTGCATGGACCACTCACCTTGAATCCAAAATATACCATCAATGGTCAAGTTGTTAGGTGATTGCTTTCCAGTTATCACCCATCTTCCCCATTGCATCACCCAAACCTCTTCCTCTATCGGGATTCTGGCTGGTCGGTCCTCATCAGTATTTGGGGATATATATCTCGGGTGTCTTCACTTGTAGGTAAAAATTGATCTTTGTGGTACTGTCTTTATCTGTCTGACCTTAGGCACCATGTTGTTCCAAAACGTCACTTTGACAGGCGATATTCTTCCTCTCTTGGCTATTGCTGTCACCATCCAGTAGTGTCACTCCACTATTCCTTTTTCCTCTGGCCTATAGTTCCTTCTTATTTTCCATTTTTCAAGCATCACATGGAGGAGTACCGAGCAGAAAACCATGTTATTGTACCCATTACCAGCTCCTTTACTAGACCTCTTCAAGAATCACCTTCTCCAGTTCTTCTGCAACCGCATCTGTCATTTCCGCATGCAATTCCCTCCATATTGCCAGTCACCCAGCTCCACAGTCAATCGTTGACAAGTATGCACCCTGGCAATAATGTTACTTTGACAGCTAGCATCATCCGATTGTTTGTCATTCCAATCTCACCAGGATCATGCACGTTCGGGGTAGGATCAATTGATTGACATCTGATGCAATTCCTGACCACTCTCTGGACTGTCTCACTTTTTACAAGAAGGTCGACTTTTTGCACCAAATATAGAGTCCTGCTCACTCCCATACCATGCAATTCTTCTAGTTCTCCAGTCCCTAGACAGCATACTGGGGCCTCTTCCTTCCCCCCCCTGAAGACTAACCACTTTTTTGTTAGATTGCATTAATGCATCTACCTTATTTATTTCTGAAGATACAGTACTTTCATTTGTAATCCAAATTCAGATATCAGCTCTCCCAGTATTCCTAATCTTTGCTTTACTACCATTCCTCCAGCACCTTTTGTCCATATTTTTTTCTCTCCTCTTCAGCAGAGTTCACCCAACTTAGTAATGCAGGCCAAATCAGTCCCGACTTCCACCTCACTTGACCCTGACTTTAAAGCCAAATTAACGCCTCATAATTTATAACTATAGTTATAGTCACCCTTTTTTTCTCAGCCGTACTACATCTACCACCAAACCACCAATCTCCATGACTATGCCTGTAGCAATACTGCTAGCATCGCACCACACTACTCCTGTTTTCGTTTTAGGGAATGTGCTAAGTGCCAGTCATGGAGTCCTCTTTCTTTAGCTCAGCTAAGATCTCCTGTATTACAGCGACAGTTTCATTATCGACTTTACATTCCCAATCTATCCCTCTTTGTCTTCTTTTCCCATATCTGCATGCTGGTCATAGCACCCCAACAGCTTTCCACAGACTGAGAGCAATCCCCACCTACTCATCTCTCCTGTCACCTGTAGCACCTTATTGCCTCTTCCAAACACAAGTTCACCCACTTTTCCTTTATTCAACGTAAGACCCGGCACTGCCCCTCCTAAGGATTCTAGTGGCTTTACTGTCAATCTGAATTCCTTAAGATGATCCATCACTTCCTCCATTGATACCTTTGTTGCATCTATCATGATGTCGTCAATGTACGAATCAATAGCTTCTTTTGTCTTATTACCTTTCATCAGCACAGTTTTAGGAATGCTTCCATAGTTTTTGGTGCAGCACTGAGTCTGAACTCCAACCAAGTCAGGCAGTAATTTTTCCCCTTATAGCACACCAGTTGGTACTGCCATAGTGTAACTGCAGGTAGGCTGACTTAAGGGCCACAATCATAGTTCTTCCTGCCAACTGCCACCACTTTCTGATCTTTTGATCACACACATCAGTTATGACACTCTACATAACAGTTCAAACTTTCGAAAGTCTTGAACTTATCTAACTTTTCCTTTTGTAGCTTGAACCACTGACATCAACAGTAACACTCCTTTTACTTCACCCTTCCACAGTAAGAGAATACCTTCTGGAATCCATCTTTCCACCTCCTTCTCAAATTCTACTCTTTCTTTGTCTTCTTTCAGGGAATTCTTATAGTCCACCACCTTGTTTTTATAATGCTGGAGACTCTCCTATCCAATTCCATTCCACGGCCCATTTTTTTCCCATCAAACTCTGCTTGTCCACAATTTTGAAAGAGTTCAGAACAGTATACCTCTCCAAACATCACCTCACCATTTTTTAGTCACACCTCCCAGCTTATTGATCATGTCTATTTTGACAGCAATATTGATCCTATTGATGATGCAATGAACGATAATTGATAATTTTCATCCTCATTCCACATATTTTTATCTCCACTTGCTGGATTACTTTACATTTTAACTCCCTTCCATCAACTGCTTTCACAGTGTCACTCCTACTCCATCCACTCACAAACTTGGGATTAAGGAAAGTGGTTGTGTAGCTTGTCATATATATATATATATATATATATATATATATATATATATATATATATATATATATATATATATATATACAAGGTAACCCAAAAAATTCTGTCCGTTTTTTGATTAGTCATTGAATGAAGTTGAAATATATACGAAATGCGTGTAGCAATTGTTTTCAAATTCGGACAGCCGGTAGTAGGAACATCAGACGTTATAAAAAACACGTGTACCGTGCCCGGCCATCGGTTATAAGCCGGACAGCTGTGAGAAGGATGGAAGTGTCTAGAGATCTTGTTCGGGGCTGTTTGCTTTCCGACTTCAAAGTGGGCTTATCAGCAGCTGCATCAAGTCGCCGCATATGTTTGGGGATAGTGCTGTGGATGAATGTACTGCAAGGCATTGGTTTCAAAAATTCAAGTCGGGAGATTTGTCTCTTCATGATGAGCCTTGCAGTGGATGACCGCAGGTCTTGAATGACGGAGTCCTGAAGGCAGCCATTGACGAGGACAGTAGTCTAACTGCAAGACAGTTCAACATTTCTGATGAAACAGTTAGACTTCGCCTGCACCGCCTAGGTAAGACGTACAAACTGAGCAAGTGGGTTCTACAAACGCTGTTGGAGGTCCACAAGGGAAAACAAGTGGCAGCCTGTATATTGCTGCTTTCTCGCCACCGTACCGCATCCTTATTCAATCGAGTGCTTACCAATGATGAAAAGTGGGTTCTGTACGAAACTCCCAAGCATTCCAGACATTGGTTGTCTCCTCAGAATGCTGTCCCTCACACCGCAAGACCACCTATGCACCCATGCAAGATTATGCTTTGTGTCTGGTGGACAGGTCGTCAAGTGGTTCATTATGAACTGCTACCAACGGGCCAAACGGTCACTGGAGACCTATACTCGCAGCAATTGAAACGTGTGCAACAGGCATTGCGCCAGAAGGAGCCAGCACTGGTGAATCGCAAAGGTGTGCTTTTCCTCCATGACAACGCCAGGCCGCATGTTGTGCGAGTGGTCAGGGATACCATATAGCAAATTGGGTGGGAGACTTTGTGCCATCCACCTTATTCACCTGACCTTGCGCCATCCGATTACCACCTCTTCCACTCCCTGGATAATCATCTTCGTGGGAAATCCTTCACCAATGAAGCAGACTTGTGCAAGCTCTCACGGACTTCTTTGTGTCAACCCCCCCCCCCCCCGAGTTCTACCGCAAGGACATTGAACAGCTGGAGACACGTTGGCAGAAGGTGCTGGATGCCGATAGCGATTACTTCGAAGACTAAATATAAGTTACACATACTGTGAAGCGTTTTCTTTTTTTTCCTTTAAAAACGGACAGAACTTTTTTGGTTACCTTGTATATATATATATATATATATATATATCCATTTTCATCTTATGTTTAGGTTTTATTCCAATTCTAATCATCACTTTTTAAAACTACATTGCCAAAGAATAAAGGTAGTTAAAGAAGTGGGGGTCATGGTGAAAAACTATCTTTTTGGCACTATGTCTTATTGTGAGTGCATAAATTTATGATTATTATTATTATTATTTATTCATCGCCCAATGATCAACTTTAGCTCCTTGAAACAAAAACAACACTTCCCAACAATGGGCTTATAAAAATTCTTCTGTGAGGGTTTCTTACAAAATATGTATTCTTTTTATTGTTGAGACATACTTCACAAGTTAATGTTTTGCTTAAGTTTCTCTCTCAAAAGATTAGTATTCACATTATTTATCTAATGTCGTCTTTGTTGTTTTGTCTGTTTTGCACTCCAGCCTTCTTCAGGTGTCTCTCAGTCTGGGTAACTTTCAGTAAATTTCAAACTGAACCCTTTATTTAAACTACAGGGCTGGATTGTTCTCATTCCACATCTAGTGATATCTTGTTCTTTTTAGTATTGCTCAGTTATTGTTCACCCTGTTAACCCACTAGGCTGTTGTATAAAGCAGTGGTTCCCAAATCTTTTCAGTTTGCCGCCCCCTTGCATACTAAGACACAATCCTAAGACACACCCAAATGTATAGTCAGCCTGTGATTGGATTTTTTTTTACACTAGTATTGCATGTAAAATGAGTATCTTCCTGTTTCCTGTAAAGGGAAGGCAAGATGCGCTTCAGGTACAATGTGCCTATGGCTATCCACTTTATTTGTGAGAAAACATGAGTGATTTACAGTGACTTACTGAAGCAGAAACCAGGCACTACAACAAACTTAGACTCACAAGATTCATTTGAAGCCAGTCATGGCTGGTTTGATAAGTTTAGGAAGGGGTCTGGCATTTACTAAAACGTGAGGCAGCAAGTTTTGATAAGAAGGCAGCAGGAGAATACGTAAAAACGTTTGCTGAATTGATTGAGGTGGAATGATACACCCTCAGCAAGTTTTCAACTTTGACAAGACAGGGTTATGTTGGGGAAAAAATGCAGAAAAATATTATTTTAGGGATGTGGGAGGATTTTGTGGTCTTTATAGAAAAAACATCAAGAAAAAATAGCTAGCTATGCATTGGTGCTGTATAATGAAACTTGCCTAACGCATTTCAGAAAAATTCTAAAGGGAAGGAAGAAACAATCATGGATATGTTTTTATTGAAACTGTTGTGACCTTGTTAGGGCCAGAAATAAAGACACAAAGAGAAGAATTGAGTTAAACAAATATCTTAACAGAAACAGTAATACAAACATATACAAACGAGAGTGTTACAGCAAGAATGTTTGGTTCGACTGTCAGAGCTGACTGCTGGAAACTTCCCTCTCCAAAAGGCAGTACCTGCTCCTATTTATAGCTGGGAGAGTCCATGTGTGCATGGGTAAATTACCATAGAAATGATCTTTAGTTCAAAGTCAAGAAAGCATTTCAAAACAATAAAAAATTTGTCAAGAAGATATGAACGTCATTGATGACCTTGAAAAAATCAGAGACGAAGATTAAGTGTTAAGTAAAATAATAATGTACGTAATTTTAAGTTTAGTGCTAAGTAAAAAAAAAAAAAAGACTCTAGCAATTAAATGTACATATGTAATGGCAAAGGCAATAAAAAAATTGAAAAAATATTTAGCAACTAAGTTCATTGATAAAGTGAATTAAAAAAAATATAAATAAATTGTACCAATTAGTATTGGTAAGTTTTATGAGCCAACAAAAATACTCCTCCATCTATCTTCTAAGGGACCCACACTTCAACATCTGCCACTTCCCAGTTCATTCTGTTGACGATCCTCTACAGTAAATTGTGAGGAAATGACATGTGTTGTACACACATGTCATTTCCTCACAATATGACTCCAGATACAGTGTGAAATAATTAAAAGCAATGACAATAAAAACGAACTTGTAAAAAAAAAAAGTGAATGTAATTGTAATATTAGCTGTTTCCTGACAAGGAATCTTTCGAAACTCATTTGCCAAGCAGCCAGTGCTACCATCAGTTGAAATTTATCAAATCTTTCTATTAAAACCTATTTTTTTTTTCTGGAAAATAGGTTTCTCAAATCCAGTAACTGTTATCACTTTCTGCAGTATTGCTGGCGGTTTTCTTCCTAATTTTTTATTTAAAGTTGTGTGGAATGACAACATCTTGATTATGTCATCAGTTGTTATTGTTGAAATTCCTTAAGTGATGTAGTTTCTGTTATTGGGTTACAGTTCTTTGTGATTCCTTAGTGCCAGTCCATGATGTTCAAAAATCGATGGTCTTTGCGAAGACCCACAGACTTCATGCACTCAAAGCCATTTTTAACCCTTGATCTTGGGAAGCAAATGTATACAACTGACAGTTTAAATATTTCTAAACGACTTCAGTGCCATGCATGACATCCATATGAAAATCTCGATCTGACCAGGCTTTTTAAGTACGTGTCTTGTGTTTTCTCGTTACTGTTTTGGTTTTGTAGCAATAAGTAGTGTTGGGCGAAACTACTCCCAGCACAGCCTGTTCTATGTACATTTTTCTTACCTTTCATACTAAATTTGTTATAACTGATCCATACACTCAGTTAGGACTCAAGATTAATGTAATTCTGAGGACTATAGGACATTAGTTAAGGAGTTAGGGCTGTGCGTATACAGGGCCAGTGCAAGGGTTTTACGCCCTCTGAACCTATGATATCCCCACACTCTACTATATCTCAATTTTCATAAGATAATATTCGTATAAAATACAAATAAAATTGAATATAAATACAAATTAGAGACATGTCATAATAGATCATTTCATCTTAAATAAATCAACAATATTTTGAAGCAATTTTTCTCATCAACATGAGATTTTTCTTGGTAAAAAGGTAAACGATTTTAAGACATTGAACATTATGGATAAAAAAAAAATAGTGAATTTGATATAGTACTTTTTTTTTCAAGACTTAGCATGAGCAAAACAAATTCATGGATTTGGACAAAAAAAAAAACCCAACCCCAGAATGACATCAAAATCTATTTAAAATTATTTTTCACCCTTTAATTAATAGTCAGTTGGGCTTAGTTTAATTTATAATGTATATAAATGTAGGTAGAAAAAAAGCAGATGATGATAAGATGGTGAGGGTCACAAAGTGCAACCCAGGGCCCCCCAATCAGCACTTCTCTCCATTGCAGGGGATCAGGGGTAGTAGACACCATTCCTGTGCATGTATTTATAATTATTTATGAGAGTTATACATGTGTAGATGTGTATATATATATATATAATATATATACAAAATGCATAAAAAAATTCTCACTTTAAATATTTAAAATTTAGCGTCGCGATTTGCACGCTCCAACACCATATAACCGTTAACAAATAGCTCATTCTTAAAAACATCTTTCGGTTGGATAAACACATTTAATTCGTCTCCCAGTTTTGATTCTGATGGAAAAATAAAGCCTGATGATGAATTGCGCGAAGCATTCAAAAGTACTAGCAGAAATAAAAAAAATACACCATATCCATTTTATTTATTTATGAGGATCTCATCATTCAGAGGATTATCAGTAGTATAATGCTTATGTTTATGTCTACTAGCGAAGTGATTTCGCCAATAATCTCATTCATATTGCAGATTGCTGATTGATTCAAGGTATGATTGACTCTTTGTAATGTAAATATATATATATATATATATATATATATATATATATATATATATATTTGAATTGGACAAAGTCCGACAATTTATTTAAAGACATTTATGATATGTTTAACGTTCTTTTTTATAAAAAAGAACGTTAAACATATCATAAATGTCTTTAAATATATATATATATATATGTAATAAAAGCCCACTATGGGGACAATGATCACACACCTGCCATACTTTATACATTAAAAGAGAAGGATACTACATACACCCCACAAAACATAGACATTACTATACCGACATTTGAAATAGCCGTAGCAAATGACATAAAGAAAACAATAGCACGTAAGCTGCCACGTAACAATATTACTGAAGGGGAACGTATAGCCCTTGACACACTGACACATAGAGATGACCTAATCATAACACAGGCTTACAAAGTGGGTGCCACAGTGACCTGGGGAATCAAAGAATACATGAATGAGGCCAACAATCAGCTAAACGACAAAGAAACCTATAAAATCCTCTTTTTATACAGATCCTCTTCCCAAATACCAAAAAGAATTAACCAGCTCACTAAACATAATGCTTCGCAATAATCTAATCGACAAGGAAACATGCACAACACTTACACCTACAAACATCACACCTGCTCGCTTCTATCTCCTTCCTAAAATATACAAAAGTAACAACCCAGGAAGGCCGGTCATTTCATCATTCAACTGCCACACGATCAAAATTTTCAAATACGTAGACCATTACATACAACCCCTAGCTAAGGAAGTAAAATCCTACATCAGAGACACAACAGATCTACTTAACAAAATTAACCACATACAGACAGTTCCAGAGAATGCTATTCTAGTGACTATGGATGTAAGATCACTCTATTCAAACATTAAACACATCGAAGGGCTAACCGCCCTTCAGGAAGCACTTACTAAAAGAAGAAAACAATACCCCCCCCCAAAGTTATCAGAAAAAGTTTTAGAGCATATTCTTACATTGAATACTTTCAACTTCAATGGAGCACATTACCTGCAAGTAAGAGGCTGTGCCATGGGCACCATTGCAGCCCCATCATATGCTACAATATTGATGGGAAAATTTGAGGTGATCCACATCTATACCCTCATCGGTAGCGACTGCGTATTCTATGCAAGATATATCAATGATATATTCTTTGTATACATGGGCAGTGACGATAAACTTATCCAATTCCTTATGACCCTAAACACAGTGCACGACTCAATTAAGTTTGATTATGAAAAATCCACAAGATTGGTAACATTTTTAGACACCTGCATTTATATAGATGAAAACAGGAAACTACAAATGACACTAAACACTAAAATCACCGACACCCACAACTATCTACACTAAGTCTTCCCACCCTAAACACCTCAAAGAGAACCTCCCCTATTCACAAGAACTTAGAATCAGAAGGATATGTTCCAACAATGAAGAACTAAATAAACACATTGAAAATCTGGAGCATCAATTCACAACACGGGGGCTATAAACAACACCTAATCAGGGAACAAATAAATAAAGCAATTTCCACACCTTGAGAAGACACCCTAATGTACAAGATTAAAAATAAACCCAGCCACATCCCTCTAGTAACTACTTTTAACCCCACTCTGCCTCCACTATCCCAAATAATCAAAAGTCACTGGGAAATACTACACCTCAAACCAGACCTAAAAAAAATTGTTTGAGGAACCTGGTCTTCTTTCATATCGTAGACCTAAGAACCTAAAAGAAATCATAGGTAGTAACCACATTTCAGGGGACAAGGTAATCCATAATAAACCAACAACAAAACAACAGGATTTTCCCAACCATGTAACAACACAAGAAGCTTATGCTGCCACCACATTAAACACACGAATTCATTCACTAGCTCAGTCACTAAATCTACTTTCAAAATCTACCATGACTCTATCTGTAGAAGTCATAACATAATTTACTTCCTAGAAACAATATATGCCAGAAACAATATGTAGGAAAATCTGAATGGCCCTTTCACTACAGAATTAATAATTATCGCAATCGAATTAAGTCGACTCCCCATGAAAGATTATTACCCGTAGAACAACATTTCCGCCTAGAAAAACACAATTTTAAAACCCATGCCAAATTCACTATAATTGAGAGAATAGAAAAGCCCACAGCAGATAACATTAGAAAGATTTTAGAGTTGCATGAAAATAAGTGGATACAACGTTTAAAAACGTATTATCCAGCTGGGCTTAATCATAAATTTAACAACATAGATAGTATTAATATATAACCCTACAAATCAAAACCTACCCACATTTCTCACCCACACAAGACAGATATGCTTACAGAGATGTTGAGCCCTCACACTTATACACACACCCACATGTATATACACACTTACACACATCATACTCACTCACTCCCTAATGAGCCAAATGATAACACACACCCATAGTAATATACACGCTTACACACATCATACTCACTCACCCCCTAAGAACCAAATAACACACACACACACACACTTAACAGAGACACATCCCCTTTCCAGGAACCAATAAATCTGTCAAAATGACCAAGGGAATTCAAAGCAGCATGAATCCATCCAGCTCTTATCTCAAATAACAACTTAAAAGAGACTGTTTGACCAACACAAGGACTGACCAAAAGTCTAGATAAAAAAAAAAAAAAACAAATGAAAACTACAGGCATAAGTTCATTTTCTCCATCAAGATATTTATTTCTGTAGTTCACTGCTACCAGCAAGCATAAAATTATTTTTCTCCTGATGATGCCCATGTTGGCCAAAACTAGTCGAGGAATCTAAATGAAATAATAATAATAAAAACGAAGGAATATTAATATACAACCCAGTGTGTCTGAAGATTTTATTTTTTTAATATTTTTATTGTTCAAAATATATATATATATATATATATATATATATATATATATATATATATACACACACACACACTATGAAATGGGCAAAGTCAGACAATTATTTTAATATATTTTATTGCTATAGATTATTAACATAGATTTCAGTAAATGCTCTGTTTATAATAAACAGTATTAACAACATTTATAATTATGTCACATATGCATAATTTACAGTTAAGATATAAACATTGGATATATTGGGATTTGTATATACATGTATATGTGTATATTAAGGAAAAAGACAATAGAAAAACTTCTTTTAGCCAACGTGTTTTGTTCAATGTGGACTTTTTCAAGACAAAAATGAAATGAATTTATTGAAACAAATTATCTATAAACAACAAACAATGTTGTTAGCAACTAGAAGAATCTAGAAACATTATTGTATATTCATGTGGTCAACTGAAAAATTACATCAATTACTTTATGTTTGAAGAGAATATTTCCATGTATAGAAATATTGTTTGTATTATTGTGCTGTCAGATGCCTTTCTTGCATTGTGGATGAAATGATATAGGCATTGTAGGTTTTTGAATGTGGTTTCTATGTATGTTTCTTTTTTAGGTAAATATTGGAGGCTGCAGATTCTTAATGCTCTCAAATAGAAATTCCAGATTTAATTTTAGAAGAGTGGTTTGAGTAGAAATTGACCAGGTCATTTTTTTGGTAGCTTTTCCATAAATGTCAAAATTGAGAAATATCCTTTCATCCACAATGCAAGAAGAAAGGCATACAAAATACACAACCGCAACAAAAATAACAACATCATCCGTAATAATAAATTATATGAGAACAGATACATAATACTATCAACCAACTCAGTCATGTTCACTATCCAGAACAACCTATTCCATCAAAATAATCACAAACATTTCCAAAACCATTATGGATATAATCAGATCCTCAAACACCCATAGCAATAATATTTGTGAAGCAGGCATATATAAGAGGTTGGCTCTTCCATGATATCCAGCCTTAAAGAGCTCCCGACGAACAGTTTTAGTAGAAACTGAACTATTCAGATGATTATTCAACTCAGCAGTCACTTTGGCCACAGTAGTCTGATGATTTTTTGCCACATTACATTTCAATGCACATCGGTCCCTGTTAGTAAGTTTGCAAGTCCGGCCCGAATTGCTACGGTTGCTTGAGGTTTTGTCCTTTTTCTCGAATTGCGTCATAGTTCTTGATATGGTAGCTCTTGAAAAAACAATCATGGAAGAGCCGCCATAAGGAAACCTCTTCTTTCCACTCACAACATTCAAAATAGGTTGAAGTGGTGCAGAGATTACAATGCTTGGTCTGTAGACCAATGGAAGCAAGTCATATTCTCAGACGAGTCCAGTTTTTCTCTTTTCCCAAGTTCAGGGTGAGTTTATGTTTGCAGGCAGCCCAAAGAAACTTACAACCCTGACTGCCTTCTTCCAACATTGAAACATGGAGGTGGATCAGTGATAGTTTGGGCAGCCATATCATAGAAATGTCTCAGTCCAATAGTTGCCCTGCATGGTAGAATCAACAGCAAAGATTACCTGAACACTTTGGGAGATCATGTTCATCCAATGGCCCCGACTTTATTCCCTGATGGTGACTGCATCTACCAAGACGATAATGCTCCAATATATACCACTCGAGTGGTTAAGAATTGGTATGAAGAGCATGAAAGTGAGCTAGAATACATGGAGTGGCCTCCCCAATCTCCAGATATCAATATTATTGAATATTTGTGGTGCATTTTGGAGTGACAAGTTAGGAGCCACTATCCTCGACTGTTGTGTCTTAAAGAGCTAGAGCAGGTATTAATGGAAGAATGGCTGAAAATTCCTCTGGATGAAGTCAGGAAGCTGTATGATTCCATTCCTAGACACATTAAATCTGTATGTGAGGCTAACGGAGGGCCAACTCCATATTAAATAAATTTTCTTTGAATTTAACAAGTGTTTCAATTATTTTATCCAACTCCTGTATGTGCAGCCAACCAATTTCAAAGAATTGCCACATCTCATAATAATGCAAACTGTGAAAGAGTGTTTTCAAGTCATTGTTGAATCCATGCCAAGATGAACTGAAGTGGGTCTAAAAACAAAAGCGGTCCAACTTGGCACTACAAGAGTATAACAAATAAAGTGATTGTCAAGTATGCACATATAGATATATATCATAAAGAAACAATTTATACAAAAAATTAAATAGCAATGTTAATGTGTCAATGGAAAAACTGTCCTTTCGACACACTGCTATTTTAATTATCTTATAATTTACAGAAAAAGATAACAATTACATGGGAATTTGAAAAAAAATATATCACTTTATTAATTTGCAAACTTTCATTTTAAAAGCATGTATTTTCGGTTCTCAGCTTTTCACTTTTTTGAACATGACTAGAGGTTTATCACTTGTTTCCTGTTGGGGATAGGTTTTCTGGTTCCTTCTAAAATCTTTACATTCTCTTTCACTCCTAGTTGCTCTTTGCGTCTTAGTGGCATTAATACCTTGCTTGAGGTGAATTGATTAAAAAAAGATTCCATATAAAAGCTGAAGACCATTGAAACATGTAAATTATTTCTGGTTCCTTCTAAAATCTTCAAATCTTTACTTCTAACATCTCCACCTAAACTCTGAAAATTTGTTTACTAATTATTTATTTACTTTTTCTCCTCAATAGGTGTAGGTAGGTTTGCCTGTCATCTGGTTCAGACTCCTCCCCGGTCTTTTGAACAGGAGTAGAGGTTTATCTCTTCTTTCCTGTTTAGGATTGGCTTTTCGGTTCCTTCTAAAGTCTTTCTCACTCTCTTTCACTTGCAGTAGCACTTTTGTGTCTTAGTTGCATTATCACCTTGCTTGGGATGAATTGATTATAAAAAAATGTATAGTTGTTAAGTTATTAGAAAGTTTATATCCTTCAAGAATAAAGCTGACCATTTAATCTGTTAAGTATTTGCACGTATTCTTATGTTTACTACTATGTCTGTACACCAGATGTAAAAAAGACAACATATCAAGTAGTTGGTGTGAGTAATAGTCAGAGTTAAAGTAGTAAGAAGAGTTAGTAAGAAATATTCCAGTGTCTCATATATTTCTTGTTGTATGAAAACTATCTTCATAAAAAGAAAATGAATTAAAAAAAATGAATATTTTTACACGGTCAAATTTTTTTTACCAAGATTTTCTAAAAAAGAAACATTTCTAAAATAATTTTATTCATTTGTGAATAACTCCTGAAAGTTTCATTAAAATTATTTGATTTTTTGTAAGAATTTCCAAATCAATTTGTCAAAAAAAAAAAATGTTAATGTAATTTTTTTTTACTCTTTGCACCCACTCCACTGCTGACGCAAGAAAAACAAGATTTTTAACCAAAATTTCTAATGTCATTATATGAAAATCAAAAAATTTAATAATCAAAAAACCCTTTGTCTTTTCTTTACTTTTTTAAGTTAATTAAGATTTTGATTTGAACCTTGTTTTTTAAGTTTGGTCGTTTTTGTTTTTTTTATCTAATTTTTAGCGAATCTAGGGAAGTATCAAATAAAGTTATTGATGAATTCTTGGTTAAAATATTAGATTTTGGGGTGGGTAAAGATTTTTTGGTTGAGCCGAAAACTTTTTTTTCTATCCTTTTTTTTTATTATTTAGTGTGCATAGGAATTTTTCAAGACAGTAATTCCTGTTTTTATTATTATTATTATTTTTTTTTTTTTTTTATTCACGGGAGATTTTTTTCTTCTTACACCGTCAACTTCCTCTTCTATTTTCTCTGTGTTTCTGGAGTTCTACAAGAAGTGGCATTTTCTTTCCAAGGTAAAAGTCCTTTTATTTATATATAGTTTTTCGCTTTTCTTTCATTCGCTGAAGTAAATCAAACAGACAAATACATGTCGCTCGCTTTCTTTGTCTTTCTAATTGTCGTATGATTTGTTGATTAATATTCTTAAATATCCTTGTGCCCCTGTGAGAAAACACCGGATTTCTTTTAAAAATTGTGTTCTTTTGCTTCTTTATTATTATCATCATCAGAGTTTATTATATTTTTTATTATTTATTTAACTGGATTAATATTAAACTTAACTTGAATCTCCGCGCCAATTGATTGTTCTTTTTTAAAATTACATTAAATATTTTTTCTATCAAGCTGTCATAAAAACGGCGAGCGGCGTTTTAGAATAGAGTTCCGTTAGTAATAATGCTTTTTTTTCATTAAGTCCTCAAGATCACTTAATATAAAATTACATAAAAATTAAAAGTGGGATGTATCCATTTGTTTTTCAAAACATTTTTTACCTCTAAAGATTTGCTAAAAAATGAGCATAGATGATGAAAAAGAATGCCCGAAACTTAATAAAAACAAAGTTTTATCGGCAAACAAAATCTTATCTTTATTTTATTATTATTAAGAAGAAAGATCAAAGTTTTTTTTATTATTAAATTATAAAATTATGAAAACTTTCAAACTTCTGGTAAAAACCTTGTTTTTCTTGCGTCAATGGATGACCATAGTATGGAAAATTTTGTGTTTCGTGTCTTTGACTTGGAAATTCTTGCAAAAATCAGATAATTTTCGGACTTTAACGAAACTTTTAGAACGGCTTCTTTTTTAGAAAATCTTCATGAATTTTTTTTCTTTCTGTTACTCACCTCTTCGTCAATAAAATTTCGAGAAATTAATTTTTATAGAGCTTAATGTTAATTTAAAAGTTATAGGTACTTCTACAAATTCGCGATACCTACGGTTTAAATTTTTTTAAATGATTTAAAAAAAAACTGTTGAAGCTCTTATTTTAGTTTTAATTTAAAGCTAATTAATTAGAATTAATATTTCCAATAAGCAAAATATTTTGTTGTATTTTTTGAAACTATTAAATAGTTTTAAAAAAATATACAACAAAGTATTTTGCTTGAAATCTTGATAACGCACACAAAGTTAGGCTGTAAAGTGAAAATCAATGGAATTAACCAACAGAAAGTGTAGCAAAAAATTGCTAAAAATCAGTGATTCCAGTGTATTTGTCAGCATAACATTATTTATCTTTATTAAAAAAATCTTTCACACAAAGTATATTTCTTTGAAGCTTTATTTGAGGAAGATTAGCTGATTTAAAGTTTAATTAATCAGATTTGAAACAAATATTACTCACTTTAAGTTTAAAATATTGCAGAAAAGCATTTTTGAACATAGACGTGGGTGTTTTGATGAGGTGTTGACAACTCTCTTGATAGAATTATGTTTGGGATTTTTTTCTACAAGGGACATAATTGTAAAAACTACTTGAATATAACATGAGAACCTTTTTTATTGAATGCTTTTTAACTGCCCAGTAATCTTGAAAATTTAAGAATACATTCTCAGTAGTTTTATTAAATTTTAAGTACTATGGATTTGTATTCTTATTTATGAAGGCATTTGTTGAGGAAATGTTAAAAAATTACCAATCAATTTTAAATCTACTATAGTTACCACTCTTATTTTCTGATAATGTTGTGAATGGATGTCCTTATTTACAAATATGGGCAGATTTATACACAAATATCTCTTAAAACAATAGTGTCCATAATATAACTTATTCATAAAAGCAATTAGAAACTTCTCTAATTAAATAATGTCTTAGTTTTATTTCCTCATTTATTTTATGATTCAGAACAGGTTTTCTGTAACTGGGAGTCCTGTTTGGCAAAAAGATTGCATGTTTGCTAAAAAATGAGAATACATGATGAAAAAAAGTAATTGATGTTCATTTAAGAAGCATCTCAGGGAAATCTACAAGACATAGAGAAAACTATCCACTTAAAGGTTATAATAATAATAATAATAAACAAATAATTAAATAGTGAGTAATAAGTTAACAAACCACACTATAAAATAGCTACAAATAACTGCATTCCAATCCACAAATATTTCTAAATAGCTTCTAGAATACATAACTGTTAGGATAATACAATAGACCTTATTAATCATAATGCACCATTGACCGACATATATAAATAGTCAATCCAACACATATGTGAAGTGAACATTATGTTCAAGCATGAAATAGACTGTCACTGCTTGGTGTTGACCTCAGTGTTTGCTTAACACTCACTCTCTCTCTCATATATATATATATATATATATATATATATATATATATATATATAATGATGAAAGGAAAACTTTTCTTTGCTGATGTATTTCATCCCCTGATGGACTTCAATGTAAAAAGTTTTCCTTTTATTTTTTTTCATATCTCAAAATGCTCAATTAAAAAAAACAAAAAAACAGGAGGGCACCCACAGGTGAGACTCCTTTTCAGTATCAGGTGTGTGATAAATCATTTTCTTTAAAAGATAACTTGAAATGGCATTTGAAAACTCGTACTGGAGTGACATCATTTCATTGTGAAGAGTGTGGAATAGCTTTCTCTGATAGTAGCAAGTTGAAAAGTCACTTGAGAATACATAATGGAAAAACATACTTTCAGCATGAAATATGTGAGATGTCTCATTAAAAAGCCCTATAAAAACATATAATGTTGAGATTTCCTAAGCACTTTTTAAACTGGTGAATGAAAAATTAAGGTTGAAGGACTTCAATTTGGATATTTCTATTAGTAATCTAAATGTGAAAAACTTCAGGATCTAATTGTAAGAAAATTATATTTTCTTTCTGTCAATTTTTGCTTAAAAATTTTGAATGAACCCTTAACAAACATTTTTATTTTTTCTGCTCATCACGAACTAAATTGAAAATACAAGGGAGAATTTTTTTTAAAATGATAAATGGGGAAATTTAGTCACAATGTGAGGCAGGTAATTGTAAATATAATTTTGTTTTTTTATTGTGAATAGTTTGAATGTTCTGATATTCTTTATGTAAAAAATGAATGTATAGAGAACAATTCTTAAAATTTGTTCAGTAAAAGTTACTTTAAGCATGGAAATGAATTGATAAGAACATTTATGTGTAAAATTATTCAAGTTGATTTAGCCGAATATTCAAATAAAAGTTGTGATTTTTATAAAAAAGATTTTGTAAAATTTAACTAATTTCTCTTTGCATTTACTCATTTTTAAAACTTTAATATTTTGCCAATGTTTATACCCACAAAAAATGCCAATGTTTGTTTTTTTTTTTTTTTTTGTGGGTACAATGTGTAAAAAGGATGGTTATTCCCTTGATGCCACTATTACTGTATACATTTTTAACTTGGGAATGCTTGTTTTAAAAAGTGATGATTAGAATTTTAATAAAACCAAAACACATGGAAATGGATCTATACTTTTTTTATTCTTGTGAATTGACAATAGAGATATTAAACACTATTAATTAGGCTGAATAAAAAAACTTGTTTTCATAGTTATTTATAAAATGGTAAATAATAAATTTTGCATTGTAGTTGGTTTACATATTTTGATAATTTTATATATTGTGACAGAGAACACGAAGTGGAAAGATCATATCAAATCAATTGCTTGGAAAATTGGTTCACTGTGTCGTGCTAGACAGTTTTTCTTGTCAGAATCTAATTTACATATTTCTAGGTCTACCATTCATCCATGCATTAAATATGCCACACATTAGTATCTGTGACGCTAAAGCATCTATATGAAATAAATGTCAACCCTCCCCTGATACAATTTGTTTTAATGTCAAGGTAACAGGCTAGTAATACTCAGAAAAGATTAACTTTGAAATATTTCAGTTTTTTTATTTTCATTTTACATTTGTAAATGTTTTAATGCATTATGCTCATTTGAAACAACACAAACTAAACCTGTTTCTTTGAATTTTTATTAGATTTTCAAAAGAAAACTTAAACAGACTGGTCCATGCCAAAAATAAATAGGGAATTTTTTTTTTTTTTAAATAACTTTTGTAGATTAGCATTTCTTTGGCTGTGACATTTGTCAGAATAGCAAAATTATCATTACACTATTTACATTAGGACAATAGTCTCAACAAAGATGGAGAGTTTTCATTACATTTATCACTTTGTTTTGAACTTTTACTTTAGTCCTGGGCATGATAATAAACTACATTTAGTAGCATGTCCTCTGATTAGGAGATTGGATGGAGGTTTTGAGAAAAGTGGAATTGTTGTTGTTCCCAGAGCCACCCTGTTAGGTCCCAGCCATAGGCAAATCAGTGAACACACAAACAAAAATCAACAGTACATTTTTATAGTGAAATTACCAACAATGCATTTTTATAGCAAAATAACAATCAATAGAACATTAAAAAAAAGTAGGAAATACATTTTTATAGTAAAATTACCTGCAATGCATTTTTTAAAAAATTACTAATACATTTTGTCATCTACAAATTACATATCTCAAAAACACAACGATCCGGCAAAGTGTGGGAAATCGTGGGGGTGGATTAATGGATAGCAGCTTGGATTGAAGAACCAGAGAGCCGAGTTCGAATTCCAGTCAAATCCATTACATTCACTTACGTGTTAATACCCTTGGGAAAGGTATGAATTCTCTTCTTCTCTCTCCAGCTATGGGAAAATAGCAGGACAAACCAGGTTCTATAACTCTGGATAGTAACTGGTCTACTGCAGAAAGAAATGGCAATCTACTACGGGAAAACCTCTGCCTTGTCAGTCATATATCGAAAGATACATGATCACCTAATCATGTATCTCGCATGGCACATGACTGACAAAATATCTGTAGTCGGAGGCATACAATTGTGTACCAAATATTTAGATTTCAACATTAAATAACCCATGTGCATTAAATGAAATCAATCAACTATTTAGGAGCATATTGTATCTTGAACACCTGCCAAGTGCAATTCCAAATTTCATTAAAATTAGACTAGAGGTTCTTTAGCTAAGGCCGTTTTTCTGTTTTCATGTCATTTTTTTTATAGGAAATTTAGTATATTTTTGATATACATTCTTATATCCGTGTATATGAACAAACACTTACATATTATATTTCAATTATTACATGTCTGAAAAACAATAAACATTCATAATACATTATAATAATAAATAAATTTCAATATGCATGATGCAACATATAATTATGCATTACACTACACTACATTAGAACTTTTTGTTATAAACAACTACTTGAAAGGTGAAGAGGCTGTATGTGTCACTTGATGGTAAACAATTAGATACACACTGATTTGCTGCCGTTATGTATTTTGACATAAATGTGAGGAAGAAACACGTATGTATAATAAAGAATGTGCTTATTATTTCCAAAAAGACTACACCTATTTTAAACGATGTGTTAACTATGAAGCCCAGCAGAACAATAAATCTTACCATCTTTAGTATTAATTTTGTTTTCAAAAGTACATTTGGTGGAAGAAATGTCTCTTTTAATGAAAAGAAGTAAAACATATATCTATTGATGTCATGAAATAATTTATCTTCATACTGAAAATCGGTGGTTCTCAACCTTTTTTTATACATGGACCACTTTTAATTTAATTTTTTTTTTTTTTTTGTGAACCCCCGTAAACATTTGATGGAAAAAGTGCTTATTTTATTTCTTACTAATAGATATGTTTAGGAATTGAATTCTAGAACTAGTTAATGCGTATGCTTTATTTTCAAGTAAAACTAATTTAATGAAAATAAACTTGCATTTAACAACTAAATTCTATGGAACATTTATGTACACTAATAAAATAACCTATTGTTGTGTCGGAAACCTACCACCCCTCTTGAAGATGAACTTGTCTGCTAGCAAAGACTTTATATAGTGGCACGTCGAGAGACAGAGGGCGAGAGAAAGTTCTTGGCTGAGCTAGTTAGAGACTACTCAGGCGATATCTGTACCTTTTACCAACTAATAAAACCCTTTTTATTGTTACGTGTTATTTGTCGTTTGTCTCTACAAACCCCAAACCAACATCATAACACCTATAATAAACCATTTAAAATGTTTTACAATCAAAACATCCAATAGAGTAAAAGGGATGCTAAATTACATTGCTTGATCTTGTTTTCTGTTAGTTTTAGACGTGTTTTTCTAATTTTAGTATTTTAATATGGCATAGATCACTGTAGGAATTTCAATTCTCATTTGTAACAACTGTTTTGAAGTGAAATTTCTCTATGGGACACTAAAATATTACCATGGAGTCCCAATTTAATTTTTTTTTGTATGTGTGAACCACCAGTAATGTTACATGGACCCCAGTTGAGAACCACCACTTTAAATCGTGATATATTTGCATTAAGATGTTTTGAGAGCTTTTCATTGTTACCTCCAATGTTAGCAGACAGTTTTCTTATGTTTTATCTTCTACCATAATATTGTTACCTCATCATTTTATATTATGAACTGCTTTTAAGCGAAACCCAACAACTGAAGACATGGCGTACATAGTCAAAAAATAAAAAAAAACAATTTACTACGATTAATCTCATTTCTTGTAAGTACAAATAAGTTTTCACTCTGCATTTGATTTTGTAAGATTATTTAGTTAAAAAAATGCAGCTAAGTAATTTAATCATGAAATAATGTCATTCTCTTGAATTAGATGTAAAGTTTGGATTTTCAGTAAACTTAGACCTTCATGCCCACAAAAAAAAAACTGTGTCAAGAAGACAGTTTTCTCCTTGACACCACTATTATTTTAACTATCTTTGCTTCTTGGCAATGTTTATTTTTTTTAAAAAGCAATGATTGTAATTGTAATAAAACCTAAACATATGAGGAGAGTGAATTTATATATTTCTTTTTGTTCTTGAGAATTTACAATGAAAATATTAAACACTATTAGATTGTTTATTTACAAGAATAATTTTATATTTAGAACATTATAAAAAAAATAATACAATTAAACTAATGCAATATTTATCAATATTTATCTAGAGAAACAAAATATGAAAATCTTTTATTCATAAATTTATTAAACTATTAAAATATGCAAACCAACTATAAGGAAATCATTATTTACTATTTTATAAAGTATGAATTGATTGGGAATTAGCTAATGTTTTGCCAAGCATTCAAATGAACAATATAATAAATAAATAGTGTAAATCTGTTCACTGAATGATAGTGTTTTTATTTTGAATGACAGTCTCTTCTTTTTGAATAAAATTCTCTTTAATTTGAATAGAGCTATCTAGATTATTGAATAAGTGTGGAAATACTTCTCTCAAATCAATTCTTATATTAAAATCCTGACATATCAACACTTCTCTAAATTCTCAAATAAAAAATCAACACTATTTGTTAGCATCTTTGCAACAAATATGATTTTGGACAATTCTCTCTTTCAATTCAATTCAGATGCATTGCTAATTTTTCTGTGACTGAATCAGAGGCCGCACAACCAATTCACAGGTAATAAACCACCTTATTACTGAAATTTCCCCTATTCTGAAATATACCTGAAATCTCATCTGCTATAAATGTTCCATTAATATTCTTTAATTACCAATTCCTTCACAATATCCCAGTAGACAATCTCATTTGCTTCTCCATTATCACCAATTTTGCTTGTTTCCTGTTTTGGATTGGGTTGGTTCTCCTAAAGTCTTCAGAGCTTGGCCCCCAGGTTTTCTGTCTAGATTTACTTCCATGGCCTTTTACGTGTTTGGACACAACTGCAAGGCAATAGAGATTTAAAATCAGGATTTGTCTTCCCCTAGATGAACAGCCTTCCTGGGCTGTTGAGCTCCATCTATCCAAAAAAGTATATTTATGGAGCAAGTATTTATCCAAACAAGTTTGATCAAGAAGAACCAACAAGGTCTGTCTCTTTAATTTTTATTGTATTTTTCTACATAACGCCTCAATGGAAAAATGAACTGAAAAAAATCTTGTTGGTTCTTTTTTAATCAAACATGTTTATATATATATATATATATATATATATATATATATATATATATATATACTAGACCACCCATGACCTGTTGGTTCAACCTTGTTGTGTTTACTGTTTACATTTAGTTTCATGAAGAATTTGTGAAAGTAGAGATATTTTAAAAATACATTTATTTGCAGTTAGTTTAGGAAACATATAATACATTTTATTAAACTTTATATTTATTTAAAAAACACTTTTATTTACAATATGTTTTGTTCATTGAAAGTACACTACCCATGACCCGTTGAGTCACTGAAGTTTTGGATTATAAAACATTGAAGTTGCTTTCAACATTAAAAAAATTCTCTGTTTGAAGAAAGTTGAAATAAAAATACTTACTGTATAAACAAATCATATTTTTAAGTCATATATATTACCTGTGACCCATTGAGTCACTGAAGGTTCAGATTATAAAACATTGAAGTTGCTTTCAACATTAAAAAAAAATTCTCTGTTTGAAAAAAGTTGAAATAAAAATATTTAAAATATTGTTTGTTTAAAGAAAGCTGAAATATAAATAAGCATGCATGCAGTCATGTGGTGGTGGAAGAAGAGAGCGTTTTTTTCTCCATTTCCTGCTCTCCCCGCCTTCCTACATGATAATAAATTTGCATCTTTCTTTTCCCACTCTCTATATATATGACTTCTGGCAAACACAAGCAACGTTCACAGATTTTTATAATAATAATGACAGATGTGTCTAATAGTGGTTCAGAATGAGAAATTGGAGAACTGGGTTTGTTACATTCACTTATGCACAAATACTCTTGGGAAAGGTATGAGTCCATCTCCCCCTTCCAACTATGGGTAAATAGCAGAGCTGACTGGGCTCTATAGCCTTGGTTTTCAACCAGTCTATGAGAAGGACAACTCTGAAGTCAAAACCTGAGAAGGGTTGTTTTGGAGACCTTGTCGCACAGGATGTGCAGTAGTCCTCTTTATCATTTCTTCTAAAAAATGTAGCTGGTTCTGCACGGGCCTTCACCATAATAATCAAACCATATGTGCCAGTAGTCTGGCTGTTTGGGTCTAAGATTTTGGCTACTTTAATTTTCTAAATTGTTCATATTTACTTAGATTTTGAAATTCTAATTTTCTATTTATTTTGATTTTTGAGCCCATTATTTTTTTTTCTTTCTGTTTTTAGATTGCGACAGTTCTAAAATTACCACTTGGAATAACTTGGCAAGCCACATGAAAACAACGGATTTACCAATATACAAATATGGACTTCCCATGTGAGTTTTGTGAAGAAACTTTTGGCCAAAAAGTACTGCTAATTGCTCATTTAAAAATGCATACAAATCCTACACTTCATTGTAAACACTGTGGAAAGGATTTTACGGAAAAGGATCTCTTAATGGAACACCTGAAATCCCACCCAGAAGTGTCAGTTTACCAGTGCAACATGTGTGAAAAATCATTTTCCTTAGCTCATCATTTGAAAGCACACATGAAAACACATTTGCCTCGGAAACGTTTTGATTGTAACATTTGTGGGAAATCATTCTCTGTTAATGGTCAGTTGAAAAACCATATTAGAACACACACTGGAGAAACTCCCTTTCAGTGTCAAGTATGTGACAAACGTTTCTCTCAGAAAGATAACTTAAAAAAGCATATGAGAATTCATACAGGAGTGACTCCATTTCATTGTGAAGTTTGTGAAAAGGCTTTCTCTGACAGTAGTAACTTAAAAAGTCACATGAGAATTCACACAGGAGAAACACCTTTTTACTGTAGTGTCTGTGGAAAAGGTTTCACTCAAAATGGTCACTTAAAAAATCACATGCGAACACACACAGGTGAGACTCCTTTTCAGTGTGAAGTGTGTAATAAATCATTTTCTTTAAAAGATAAATTGAAAAGGCATATGAGAATCCACACTGGAGTGACACCCTTTCATTGTGAAATTTGTGGAAAAGCTTTCTCTGATAGTAGTAATTTAAAAAGTCACATGAGAACTCACACAGGAGAGACTCCCTTTCACTGTAATGTTTGTGGAAAAGGCTTCTGTCAAAGTGGTCATTTGAAAAATCATATGAGAACACATACAGGTGAGACTCCCTTTCAGTGTCAAGTGTGTGATAAATCATTTTCATTAAAAGATAACTTAAAAAGGCATTTGAGAACTCATACTGGAGTAACTCCATTCCATTGTGAAGTGTGTGGAAAAGCTTTCTCTGATAGTACAAGCTTAAAATTTCACATGAAAATGCATAATCGTGAAGCTAAATTTCAGTGTGAAATGTGTAGTCAGTCATTCCTTTACAGTGCACAGTTAAAAAGCCATTTAAAATCTCATAATGTTGAGACTTCCCATTCTTGTTAAATGCAGGGAAATTGTTTATCAATCATATTGGAGGAGAGTGAAAATCATTTTGCAATATATCCTTGAAAGAATTTGCAATTTTTATCTTTGGCTGCATTTTTTTTAACAATCACAAAAACCACTCCATGCAATTTTCACTATTTACATTTGGCATATTGTCCTTATCTTTCTTGTTGTCATCAAGTGTTTTTGGCCTTTATCTTGTATATCAATCTGTGTAATCTACATGGAATTCTGAACTGAACCCTTTATTTAATCTATGGGAGTAGACCATTCTTGCTCCACTACCTTTGTGTAAGGATATCTTGTCTAGTTCTTATTTTTAGTACTGCTCAGTTATTGCTCACCCATTTCCACTGAGTCCTAGTACACACTGCCTGACCCAGAATCACTAGGCTATGGGACAATAGTTCATGAATTTGGTGACATATTAATTGTGAGTTCAATCCCCAGGTTGGGCAGTGTGTACTTAAACTCAGTGGAAACAGGGCGAGTAATAACTGAGCAGTACTAAAAATAAAAAATAAACATGGACAATGGAGCAAGGACAGTCTACCCACATAGATTAAATAAAGGGTTCAGTTTGAAATTCCATACGGGTTACCCCAGATCCCTATATGCTCGATAAGGCACAACAGCCGAAACGTTATGATAAGAACAATAGTTTGAATGTAAATCATGTTAATAATTATAACTCCTCAATTCTGGGAATTCAGACAGAAACCTCATATAAATTATTTTATTATTATTATGACAATGACTCTTCCGTCATCCCTCTGCTAGGTTTTCCATCCTCACCATTCAAGGTCAGTGATGGTAGTTGGGATGTTACCTTGAACCCCAGAGCAGCCTTTGTAAACTCCTCCTCCCCCATCGGGTCCTTTAGTCCTCACATGTGAGGGAGCGTCTCTTGGTTTCTGTCACACTGCTTTGATGATTCTGGAATTACAGTCACATCTCTTTGAAACACCAGTTCCCATGCAATCACCGAAGTTAAGCAATGTCAAGTCTGGTGAGTACCTAGATGGGTGACCCCTTGGGAATACCAGGTACTGTAAGCTTGGATATGTGGGTGGTGTAATGGATAATGGCACAGAATTGTTAATCAGAGCTGAGTTCCAATTCCTGGTGGTTTCGTTATATTCACTTCCACAAAAATACTCTATCTCAACGCCCCCCCCCCCCGATATGGGTTAATTATTAAGACTTGTATCACTAAAACCATTATTATCACCCTTCTCCCCTCACAAAAAAAAGAAAAAGGTGTAAAAAAAATATTTAAATTTCAGCATTAAATAACCCATAGAGGTGTTGATATGCTGCTAAAGGAAAACAACCAACCAACATTTATTATTCTGGTTAGATGACATGTGTTCACTTTGAACAATTCAGGAAAGAAAATACTAGTGTATTTACTTTTCTGGATTGTCTATCTTCTTAACCCTAGAACACTAACCATCAATTACAGTTACACCACTACTAACCATGGGTATATCATACCCGATTTTGAAAATATCAAAAAAAATATTAAATATAAATCTTTATTTGAAATATTTTACATGCAGGTACTTCAAACTTTGTACTTTGAGTTAACATTAATAGGAATGGAAAAACATTTAAGAAAATCAGGTACTGAAAATTGTAATTAAAAATAGGAAAATTTGCGCTGGGTACTATATGCCCATGGTTAGTGTTCTAGGGTTAAGTGTGCTAGCTATAAATGTTTTCTGGTAGCTGCCTGTTAGGCATATGAACGTTAGAGTAACACCTAAGGAGGCTATCCCATCAGCAAGTGTGTAATATCGGGGACATTGCATTGCTGATTTTATGAATGGGATTTGGGCCATGCAGTAGTTTCCGGTGGGGCCACTCATGCCATGTTGAAGTGTACAATTGTGACAACTGATTTATTTAGTTTTTGAACATAGTCCTTGAGGGCATTGATGTTTCACTACCTCTTCACCATTTCAGTATTCTGATATATCTAGTTGTGTCCTTATAATGTACTTTATCTTCTTCCTCTTAACTTCCATACACCAACCTCATTTAGGTACACTCTACCTTGAGTGGCTCTTGGGCAAACATTTAGGGAAAAAATACATGAAATTAATCTCACTTCAAGAGTGTTTCATGGAAGCAATGGTTAGCGGGTAAGTCTATGCATATTTACATTTGGACGAATATCCTCATTGTTTTATGCTTTCTGACTTTCTCCAGATGTCTGTTGATCTTCAGTGAAAACAAGGCAAGCAATAATTGAGCAGTGCTGAAAAAAAAAAGGAGATATCTTTAGACATGGGACAAGAACAATCTATGCCTGTAGATTAAATAAAGGGCACAGTACTAGATCGGTGGCAAGATCTCATCAATTCACAGTTGAAAATTGGCTAAACGCAACCATAAGTTATATGCTAATGGTTTCTTCTGCCACACTTCTCAATTGTGGAACTCTCTTCCAGCTCTATGCTTTCCAGCCAACTTTGATCTTCAAAACTTTGAATGCAATGTCACTCATTATCTACTGTCTTCTTGATTACTTTCTCTATTGTTCTCGCTCCTTAAAGATGTTTCTCTTTTTTTCTCATTCTTTCATACTCAATAAACCTTGTGTCTTAGTGGCTTTACTACCTTGCATGAGGTGATATGATTTAAAAAAAAAAAAAAGTTTGAAATTCCCTGAAGGTTATTTGGATGCTCTGAAGGAGGTCAGAGAGCACAACAGCCAGAACATTCTGATAACAAAAAGTTTGTTCATCCAGATGACCTTAAGAGGTGAACCCATTATTTAATCTCTGGCATTGGAGGAATGCCTGTTCTCATTTCTGCTATCCATATCTAAAACTGTATAGTACCTGACCTAGGGATTGAACTCACAATTACTATGTCACCAAATTCATGAAGCAACACTAGGCTATGGATTAAAGTGTTGCTTCCTAAATTTGGTGACATTTGGTGAGTTCAATCCATTGGCTGGGTAGTGTATACTTGGAATCAGTGGAAACGGTGAACAATGAGCAGTACTAAAAATAAGCCCTAGACATAGGCAGTGGACCAAGAACGGTCTGCCTCTGTAAATTAAAGGGTTCAGTTCGGAATTCCCTGATCGATATACACCTAATGAAGGCCAGACGGTACAATGGCAAATGTGATAACAACAAGAAAGATGAGAACAATATCTGAAATGAGGTATTATGTACACTATTTACATTATTCAGACTATTGTCCTCACCTTTGTCACCATATTTATTATGTTTCAGCCGTTGTACGCTCCGACCTTCTTCAGGTGGTTGGAATGTCAAACTGAACCCTTTATTTCGCTCCCTGTGGTAGACTGTTCTAGTTCCACATGCCATGTTTAATGGATGTCTCCAAGTTCTCTAATGCCTTAACCAGGTATTGAACTCACATTCTTTAGGTCCTATCACTGGATCTAACCAATGCCTTTATCCACTGTGCTATGTGTCCTTGAGGGTATCTGTGTATGAATTTCTGGGTATTATAAACCTAATGTCTCAGCAATCACTTTTTTACCATATTGCAATTTTTTGCTATTATCAATGCATGTTTTTACCAGAGCTCATATTGCAATTTTTGTTGTTATTATCGCTTTTCTCTGGCACTCTTTATTACTGGTCCCCATATTGTATTCATTTCTATGCTTGGTCGGCTCAGGAGATTTTTGTGGCCCAGCATATGTGCCGATTCCTTAAGTTTACAAATTTTCCAATGGTCTGAATGTAAATAGTGTATATAATGATAACTCCTGATCTGGTAGTAAACTTCGAACTTAAAGCAGGTATGGGTAACCCTTTTCCGTCCAATGAGCTGCATGAAATGAATTCAAGCTGATATATTTTTTTTTTTTTTTTTTTTTAATTTTTATTGGTGGTACCACTGCCATTATGAAAACAATGAAAAACACTTGAGGAGCAAGAACAATAAAAGAACCGGAATTAAGAAGACAGAAGCTAACGATTGACATTGGATTTGGATTTTTGAAGATCAATTAAAGTTAATTTCTACCACAGAATATCAAACGTGTAAGCATCTGCTTTAGAAATAGGGGGAAGAGTAGATTCTTTTTTTTTGTTTTTTGTTTTTTTTCCTTCATCTTCTTTGGAGAAAAAGATTAGTTTGATAATTAAAAACTGAAGTCTTGAAATATTATTATCCCTGGTGATAAATGTGATTAACAGAAGCTGCTGTGTGTGATTCATTTCCAATTTATTCATTTGAGTATCCAAACACATTTTTAAGTATATTTCTTCTCCAGAGGAAAAAAAAAAACATGAAGGTTTCTTGCTTTTACTGTAGTTTGCTCATGACTGACTTAACCCTAGCATTCTTTGCCGCTGCCATGCTTGACTGTATACAATTTTTTTTAATCCTTTCACCTCAAGCAAGGCAATAAAGCCACTAAGAGGCAAAGGGGTTACTGAGTGTTAGGGAATATGAGAAAACAAGAAACACTATTACAGAGAGAGAACTATAAAAGAACAGGAATTAAGAAGACAGAATATAACGCTGTTGCTGCATACTTTGCTGAATGCCACTCTTACTCTGGTCAGTGTCCATTGGTTTGTCTCTGGCGTGCGAGCTCTGCACGAATCCTACGCCCCCACATTGTGTTTCAGTATAGGCATGGATATCGGTGAAGAACTGTCGAAGGTCAGGCTTGACTCTGTCCTGGTTATGCTTGAGACAACTTCAACAACACTCGTTAACAAGTGTAAAAAAAAACTTTTATTTATGGTACTACGATTGGTTAACATCATGAATACATATGTGCCGGGGCCGCTTGCCTGCTGTCTTTGGTCAGGATCGATCCTGGTATCGGAGAACAAGCCGTCAGCCCACACTCATCGGTGGTGTTTGACACTGCAGCTGGTCTTTAAGTTGAACTTTTCAACTATGACCTCTCTTACTCATGTTGTGATTTTTGATCTTAAGAGGGTCAAGCTGAATTATCACCGGGGTATCTCAACCAAGCTAAACCAAGGAGTTGAATATGTGCACACAAAATTGAAAAATAAAATGGACGCCGCCCAAATAAGTCACAATATGATGTTTATATCAAAATAACAAAAAAATATTTACAGTTCTTTCTTTGTTCTTTTTCTTCTTTTCCCAACCCATTTCTTATATTTGGCGACGGAATGAAAATTTCAGCTAACTTCTCTAAGGATGGCTGGATTTGACAACTGGATTTCTTCAAGTACTGTCGATTGTACTTTCAAGGACGGCACAAGGATATCGTCAGAGTCTTTCTTCAGCAGATAATTATTATTATCATGAGGTTGGCAAAACAGCGTAATGGCAAAAATCTCAACTCCCCGTCCGCGTAACTCGCTGCAACTCCAGAATGCAATCCCAACTACTTTAGCTCCCGTGGGCACTTGTATTTATGGATGTCCATTCCAACTCGTATGGTGAAGGCGCGTAAGGGGGGGGGTATGCAAATATCCTAAAATTCAACCAGTCTCCTTCATTCGTTCTCTGTTTCACACTTACAATTTTGAAGATCCCCCCCTCCTCTGGGAGGAGCCATTATATGACGTCAGTCTTCCTGACGTCTCCCTAAATTGCTCATTCTGTCTTCACAATTATAATTTTCTTTCTCAGTATGTAGACATTGACACCTTTCAACAGTCGACTTTAACCTCTGGCCCCTGAACCTGCCAGTAACAATCGTATTTTGTATATTTTTCCAGAGAATTCATACACCTGTTCTCAATATCCTGGGAAAATGAGTCCCTTTCTGATAAAAAAAAATAAAATCGTTTTTTAACCCTTTTCGTCTGTATGCCATGTTAAATATTGTTACACATAAACTTGTAGAAGTTTCCCCTGTATAAGGAATTCTTAAACTGGGTGGAAGAGGTTGACTGGCGGTTGCAGTTATGGTTAAACAGCCCAGAGTCTTTCAACTATTTAAATGAAGGCAGTTGATTGAGGGAATTCAAAAAAAGCTGTGCAGAGAACAGGACTTTAGCTGATTGAGGCATTACAATCATCTGGTAGGTAGAGTGTTGGTCTACTAACAGTGAGACCAGTTCAATCTTACTTCTGCTCTTTTGGCAACTGCTTTTATGGGGGTGCAAACCCCATTTGCACTGTTCTGATTGACTAGCTAATAATAATGCTTGACCAGCTAATAATAATGCTTGACCAATGGTCTTGTGTCATATGCCTTGAAGGGAAGGAAGGAAGCCCCCCCCGAACCCAATATGATTGGTGGTCCAATCAAAATAATGGCCCTGTGTTGTAAGTATCAGAGGGGGAGATGAAATACTTCATCCCAGCTCTTCTCTCACTGGCGAGCCAATCAAAATTGTGGCCTTGCATTGCTCATATCCACTCTCAGTGGAACATTTTCCATGTTTTAGAATCTCACCGTCATTTGACCCAATTATCATAGGCGTTATCATCAATTCTATCTGAAAATGTGTATCTGATCTATAAAGATGTGCTTTGTGTCACTTATTCTAACGAACAATTCCTTTATCAAATGAACGCTTAAGTTAAACAGACCGAAGACTGTACCTAATGACCAATCCCACTTTTCATACGATACTCCATAAATAACACAAACCAAATAATTCATCGTATTGCATTGTTTTAGCATGAAAATATTTTTCTTTCTTTAGAAATAAGATGTAGATCACCAGTTGACCTTTGGCATCATAAGAAGATAACGACTGACATTGATCTTTTAAAAATTCAAAAGCAAAGCAAACTGGAAAGCAAGAAGCTGGAAGAAAGTGTAGAACTTTTGGTTGCATCTAGCCATTTCCAGTGTAAAAGGGTGAAACCTAGCCGCCAATCTAATACTGTGCTTAAATTTAACTGCTATTAAGGAAAAAGAAGAATTAAGAAAACAGAGGATAACAACAGACATTACATTTAAATTTTTGAAGATCAAAGTTGACGGGAAAGCAAGAATCCAGAAGAGAGAGTTCCACACGCAAGAAGTGCAGTAGAAGAAACTTAGCATAGAACTAATGGTTACATTTTGCCATTTCAACTGTAAAATGATGAGACCTTGCCGGCAATCTAGAACTATGCTTGAATCCATAAAGTCGAGTTACCACAGAGGAAAGTTCATCAGAACAATTGTCCTGAAAGTATTTATAGAAAAGGCATAGAGAAGCTACGTTATGGTGGTGGAAAGGGACTGAAGCAGAGATGTTAGGTTAGAGCCAATAAGATTGCAGATTCTTTTTTTGGGATTTTATCAAGAATCTCTAAATGTATAGCAGGAGCACCAGACCATATGTGGCAACAATATTCAATGCATGGATGAATCGTAGACTTCTAAATGTGTAAGATGGGTTCTGGCGAGAAAGAATGTCTACTGCGATACAGTGAACTGACTTTCATAGCAGCAGACCTTGCAATTGATTCAATATACACTTTCCACTTCATGTCAGCAGAAAACATTTGTTTGTTTGTTTTTTTTCATCCTCCTTTCTCTTTTCTTACTGTTGTCGAGGCCTCTTTATTTATTAAAGGCTCAATCTACCTGCGTCGATTACATAAAAGATTCATTTCAAAATTCACTGAAGGTTTCCCAGATCAGCAGAAAATCACAAAGATGAATGTAAATAACGACAACAACAATCAAATAAATTCAGACAGAAATTGCTGCAATATGCTCAAGACTAATTGGGTGCTCTGCACATCGGCCCTTGTACCAGGCTATGTTAAGCTAAATTAATATCAAATTACGCTTTGGCTTTCTGCCATATCGTGTTGAAACACTGGTTCTTGAACAATCACTGAAGTTAAGCAACGCTGAACCTAGTCAGTACCTAGATAGGTGACCGCTTGGAAATAACAGGTGGTGTAATGGATAACGGCTTGGAACTGGAAATTTCAAAAGTGATGAATCGAAAAAGCTAACCAGTTTTTGCTGTCTTGTCTTCAATGTTCAATTGAAGACAAAGCATAAATATGTGCACAAGTAAACAAAGGGGGAGAGGAATAAAAAAAATACTACCTGAGAATCAGCAATCTTTTCAGATTACATTTACGCCCAGCAAAGGGAAGGCGGCTCAGACTTAATATAAATGGTCTCAAGAATTCTCAGATGGTAATCAGAATGCCGTCAATTGATCTCTGAAGAGCGAGTAGTGATAACTGATAAACATTTTTGTTGTAAATAATTTTTTAAATTAGTTTAAAAACTTACTCTTGGAAGAGAAGGCGGAAATGATAGCTTTATGGCTCTCTAAACCCTATCAGTCCTTAATTGCTAAAAAATCCGAATATGTGATGTTAAGGAAACTAAATTGACATGTCGCAAAAACTGTTGGAAATCCATTGTTATAAGTTGAATTTATATTAATGTAAATTGATTTCTCTTGTCGAATGATACCGAATTTAGCCACCTCAGCAATTACTCATTACAAGTTATAGATTTCTGGCACTTCTAGTTGCTTATTTGGTGAGTGTTAACATTGTATATTGAAATATAGTGGGCATACCACTGTATTTTAATATGCAATGTGAACACTCACCACTTTTGGCTATACTTTTAGCCATTATCAAGGATGATTTTATTTTTTTTCAATTGGGTATGTGTATTGTGTGTATGTTTTTAGTGTTATAGAGACGTTTTATTTTCTGAACACAGCACATTGGGGCCGTGTTCGTAGTTAATGCTATTAAGTGTTGGCTTTTTCTTTTTTATTATTAAGGCTGCCATTATTTTTAATCTTTTTTTTATATGTGGATGAGGTTATTATGTTTGTATTTTCTACTAGTATGTTTTGGATGGAGACTGGTAAGTTTGTGTGTTTAAATGGGCTCTAATAGAGCTGTGGTCAGATAAGTGTAACATAAGCCATCTGGATAGGCATATAGTAGTGTGACCTATGTAATTATTTATGAATTGCAGACAGTTTCATGTGCTTCCTGACTGTAAATGTGTTAAACTTATAGGTGCTGCTCGCTCTAAAGCATTAATGGCCAAAGTGGTTATGGTGATGTCAGTGAAAATGAGCTTCAGTTTATTACCAAGAAATTATTGACAAATTTTGTTTGTGCCTGTTCTTTTAATAAACAAGCCAGTGTCCTTCATAATGTTCTATTGTTAGAGCAAGCCACATTTTGAACAATGAGCAGTCATGAACCTCATCCTACTTTCAAAATGTCAGCCTTGCTGAAATAAGTTGCTGTCTTTGGTTCCTGTTTATAGATACTTTGTGATTTGACATTTAAAGCAAAACAAACAAAAACAAAAAAAAAAAAACTCCAGATAATTTTTATGCATCCTCACCAATTTCAACCTGTTAATTTGCTAGCTTCAAAAATGCCTCTCTTTTGATTCTAAAAATACTTCATGAGATAATGTTTATCAAAATGGTGCCATAGCTGACAGTGTATTGTTTGTAAGTAGTTTGCTAGCTTCAGAAGTAGATATTTTGTTCTGGATGACCAAAAATGTTTCAGCAAGCCTGCGGTTGTTGATAACCAAAATAAAGTGCTGATTTTAAAAAAAAATAATAACGTGGTACATTGCAGATTGTAAAGTATTTGAAAATACATTGATACCTGAATCACTGTTATGTTTCACAATTTATCAGAAAAAAATTTAAATGGGCCACATTTTCATCTGCAATTCTCTGCTCAAATGCAACAAAAAATGAATCATCTTTAAAAAGTCTGATACTGGACAATGGAAAACAGATTGTTTCCAACAGTGTGGATTAAAAAAAATATGTCCTGTGAAAATGAGAAGTGCTATTAACCAATTAAAAAAAAAAAAATATGGTCTAAATCTGAAAAAGGTAATGTATGTCTTCCACAAAATCAGACAATTACTGTTTCTAATTGGACTGATTGAAGCCAGCCATCAATGGCAAGCATCTGGAACTGGTCAATCAGATGAGTGTCGTCTTCCATCAGGACAATATCAAAACTAGAGTCTTTTTGCAGACCTGTCAGAAATTGGTGCTGCTTAGCTGGGATGTCCTACTCTGTTCATCTGACTTTACATTTTTGGATTACCACTACAAAACTCTGGTTCTCTGGAAATCTGGTCCTGTGCTTCTGCTATGCATTTAGAGATTAATCAGTCCTGACCTGACATCTTGGCTTCAGTCACATTCCCACCACCATAACGTAGCCTCCCTGTACCTCTTCTATAAATATTGTCATGGTAATTGTTCTGATCAGCTTTCCTCTTTCGTACTTAAACTTCATGAATGTAAGCGCAGTGTTGGCTGGCGACAATATCTGATCATTTTACAGTTGAAATGGCTAGATGTAACCGTAAGTTCTCTGCTAACAGTTTCTTCTCATGCACATATCTCTTGTGGAACTCTCTTCCAGGTTCTTGCTTTCAAATCAACTTTGATATTGCCTTTAAATTTTTGAAGATCAGTCGTTAAATTCCTGTTATTTTATTGTTCTTTCTCCTATATTCTATTCTCTCCCATTCTGTAATTCTTTGAATCTTATTGGCTTTATTGCTCTGCTTTGGGTGAAAAGATTAAAAAAAACACTTTAAAAACCACTTAGACCCATTCATTCTCCCAAAAGATGCCAAGTTCTAGGAAGATGGAATTATGAAATGGCTGTGGTTGAACAAATGTCATCTATAAAATTCAATACCCACTTTTGTTCTGACCCAATATTATAGATATTGAATTAAAGCATTCACTCATCGACCAAAGTGTAAGTATTCAGGTCTTGTTTATGTTCTGCTTTTGTAGTTGTTACTATTTAAAATAGTACGACTGCATATTTTGCTGTTAAAACAAAGGCCGTCTTCCTTTTTTCTTTTTTGTAATGATGAAATTCTTATTATTTGCAACAAGATTTATTCACTTAGAGATGCAAAGGTTATTTCTGTTTTTCCAAACCTAGAAAGGAAATTTTTTAATTGAGAAAAATATTTTAATTTGCCATGAGACTTATCTTTATAAAATTATAGTACAAATGGACCATCAGCCAGAAATGAACAAGTCAGCTTGGCAAGAGCTGAAGCTTTATTTGCAAAAGGTTAATTTTGACAGTCTGTTAAAATCAGTTGTGTCACAGTATCTTATTTTTTCCACATTTCTCCTGTCCAAAAGAATGATTTTAAAATAACTGTCTTGTCTATTTCTGCCCAACAGATCATTTGTCCGGTGCAAGTTGAAAGCCTGAATGTAATACAATTTCAGCCTATATTTTTTTTTTAAATAATAAAAAACAAAATATTTATAAAAAGTCACATTTGTGAAGTTATTTTCATTTTAGAACAAAAACTGATTAATAAATTTAATCAACATAAAATGTTTATTTTTTTTTAATGTGGTTGGTGCAATGGATAGTGGTCCAGAATGAGATGTCGGGTATACAAGTTAGAATTCCAGTTGAATTTGTTTACATTCACTTACACACACAAATACCCTTGTGGAAAGGTATCAATCCATCTCTTTCCCTCCAGCTATGGGTTAAATAGTAAAAGTTGTATCTGGAAAAAAATCATTATCTGCCAAAATATTATTGATGCAATATTCATTTGCAAAAGACAAACAAAAAAACATTCTTAAAATCCAAAATTTGTTTCCACTTAAATAAGCCATAAGAAATTTTGAAAAAAGTTGGAAATCCAGTTGGATTCATTACATTTACTTACCCCCCCCCCCCACAAGGATATTTGTGTGTATTAATGTATCTTATCCCCAAGCTATGGGTTAAATAAAGGACTAGTACCGTGGAGGAAAATAAAAAACATTATCTCCCCAAAAATTTGTTGATGGATTATTCACTCACAAATAAAGTTAAATCTGATCTTCCATTTCCCAACTGTCTATTGATAAAACTCAGGGAGGCGGGGAGTCTGTTCTCTTCATTACCAATGCATTTTAAAGTCTCAGAAATATAGTGTCTTTCTACACTTCCCATGGAGCAAATTTAGTTTGAATTCAAAAGCATTCAGACGGTTTAAAAAACAAAAAACAAACTGGGGGCCACATTTTGGAACTAATTTTTGCTGTAAGATTTGTATTTGCTTCACATTTGGAAATAAAGCTTTCAGTGCATTGTTTTGAAAAGCTTCTTATTTAAATGACTTGCATGCTATAAATTCCCTATAGTCTTGCTTGTAACCTTTTCACCGAGAGAAAATTATTGATATGCATTTGTGTTGAAGACTGTTTATATTGTTGATTACCTGACTAGTGAAAAACACACACACAATCTGCACAAAAAAGTATTGGGACTGGTACTATAAAAAGAAAACTACAAAACATCAATTTTGCATTTAATCTCCCTTCACGTTGTCCCCTTTTGAAGCCACATGCTTCATCTAGCATTGTTTCTATTGATGGAAGCATTCCTGGAACTCCTTTTTTGGGATAATAACCAGTTGCCTCATCGCATTCTCTTGGATCTTCCATGACGCCCTGAAATCTTGTTCCTTTCAAGTGGGATTTGATTTTTGAAGCAGAAAAAACTGCAAGGGACGAGATCTGGGGGAATGTTGTTCTTGGTCCAAAACTGCAGTACAAGCCATGGTCAATGATGGAACCTCTTTGGTGTTGTGAGATGGCCACACTCTACACACTTTCCTTCCAAACAAGACCTGCTGTAAAGTGAGTGAGAACATTGTCTAGCATGCCCATTAAGTTATAGAGTTCAAGGTCTATTTGTGCCAAGTAGCTTCACTCTACGTACTTTGCCTCCAGCACCATAACAACAGTCCTGATACTTTTTCACCAGACCTTGTGTGTGCATATATATACAGGATGTAACAGCATAACTGTTGTCCATCCCACAAAATGTTTAATATCTAAAAAAAAACAAAAAACTAATTGAGTTTCTTTTTTCCAGGTTTTCAGATAAGACATTTAGCCCTCTTGACACCATTTGTAGTAAGAATCACTGAAAAACCATTTGAGTTATTCAGCTAGAAAGAGAACAGGTTAAAATTGTTTGTGTCAGCCCCACTGTCTTCTCAACTGAGCAATGGTGAGAGGAAAAAGATCATTCAGGCTTTCAGTAATGGTACCAACATTCATACTCTGGCTTCCATCTTGAAAGTCCATTCAAGAACCAGCAAGAGAACGGTGAATAAGTTTAAAAAAGAGGGAACATTAGAGAGGAAAACTGGATCAGGAGGTCACAACAAGAAGAGGGAACATCATTTCAACTTAGAGCTAAAGAGATCAATTAAAAAAAGATCCAACTCAATCCATAAGACGTTTGGCATGTGAGAGAGGAGTTTCAACTATGACAGTCCAAAGAGCAGTAAAAAAAAAAAGACTTGAAAATGAAATTGTACATGAAACCTGTTAGGCACCTTATTACTCCAGGACAGAAAGTTAGAAGGTTAGAGAGGGTGAAGATCATTCTGAATAAGTTGGAAAATGACCCTGGAATAATATATATATATATATATATATATATATATATAAAAGGGTGTTTCATTAATATGGATCAAAGTCAGCAGTAAATAAATCAGTGTTATTGGTAAAAATGTATTTATTTCTCTATTGGATCATGTTATTTAAGTCATGGCAATTATGTGTGAAAAATAATATCGCCCAAATGTCTGTCAAATCTGAAAGAAAAAGAAAAAATCATTAGACGCTTAAACTTAATTGACATCAAAATTGGTCCAAGTTATTGGAATACCCTTCATATATATATATATATATATATATATATATATATATAAGTGGACATGGAAGTCAGCACTTAGAGGCGACAGTCTGTTTCATGCTAGTGCAATCGCATGAAACAGACTGTCGCCTCTAAGTGCTGACTTCCATGTCCACTTTTATATTTACACACGCTCTATCTCTGATATTGAGCACTTTATCCCATAAATATAGCACACTTTAAAACTATATTTCTTTTTATATATATATATATATATATGAACTTTATTTCAATCCTTCATGAGCTTCCTATCCTTATCAATGATTAATTAATAATGAACATGTCATTTTCGTTTATGATCGATTTCATCACAATTCTCCTGTTAAGCTTGGAAAGTAATTATACATTCTTATTGCTCAAAGTAGAGTCCAATAGTGTTAGAAAAAACTTCCGAGGATCCCAGTAAGATATCTTTAATTATTTCTAAAATACAATAGTTCAAATCTTAATCTAACAATTAGAGAATTTTGCTTTTACACTCTGTGTGTGTATGTATATATATATATATTTATATTTATTTATGCATGTTTGATTAAAGATGAGACAATTGTGATTAAGCTTTTTATTTAATTTTTCTTTTGTTTTAACAAGTTTTATTTGTTGTTCCAGCTTTAAATAATCCAAAACAGGATGATAAGCAAAAAGTAAATCCGTCACTCTTATCTTATTTGTAGATTATGCAGAGAAGTAAGTAGCTGGAGTAATGATGGATAGTGGCTCGAATTGAGGAATCGGAGAGCCAAGTTCAAATTCCAGTCAAATCCATTACATTTACTTACTTGGGAAAGGTATGAATCCTCTTCTTCTAAGCTATGGGCAAATAGCAGGACAGACTGGGTTCTATAGCCTTGGATGGCAACGGGTCTACTGAAGAAAGAAACGGCAAACTACTGCGGGGAAAAAATCTGCCGCGTCAGTCATGTATTGAAAGATACATGATCGCCTAAGTGTGTATCATGTATGGCACATAACTGACTGGTATTATGCATAGGTGTGCTCAGTTTGGAATATTTTTAAGTCATCCGTTTACAGATATTTTCTTTTTTCAAAATGGCCATTTGATTACAGTGGGGGGTAAAAATAAGTATTTCATCCCCTGCTGATTTTTCTACCTTACAAAAATAGGAATGGTCTGTAATTTTCAGGGTATGTCCATCGTGAAAGTGAGAGATAGAATATAAGAAAATTTCTAGAAAATCACGCTATATTAATTTTTGAACATTTATTTCTTTTTTTATTAAAAGAAAATAAATATTTCATAATACCAACCAGCAATGATTCAGGCTCCACAGATCAGTTATGTGACCAGGAGGCATACAGACAAGTCCTATTACTCAGTTGTTACTCTTAATCAAGTAGTCATTACCTGTATAAAAAACACTAGTTAACAGAATCCTTCAATGAATCAGAATCTAATCTCTCCACAATGGGCAAGATGACAGAATTGTCTAAGGACATTGGGGACAAAATTGTATACCTGGAATGGGCTATAAGATGATTGGCAAGCAGCTAGGTGAGAAGGAGTCAACTGTCGGTACGATAATATCTCCCAACATGGAGTGAACCTGATGATGAGAAACATGAGAAAAGCACCAAGAACTTTGCAGCAAGAGCTTGTTAATGATCTCAAGGCAGCTGGGACCACAGTCACCGAGATGACCATTAGTAACACACTACGTCGTAGTGGATTGAAATCATGTAGTGCCTGCAAGGTCCCCCTACTCAAGAAGGCACACGTACATGCCCATCAGAAGTTTGCAAATAAACATCTGGATGATTCAGAGGAGGGTTGGAAGAAAGTGCTGTGGTCGGACGAGACTAAAATTGAGCTTTTTGGCATCAAACTCAACTCACTGTGTTTGGAGGGGAAAAAAAATGCTGACTTAGACCCCAAGAACACCATCTCAACCATTAAGCATGGTGGTGGAAACATTATCCTTTGGAGCTGTTTCTCTGCAAAGGGGATGGGGACATTTACACCGGGTTGAGGAAAAGAAGGATGGGGGCCCAAGTACAGGAAAATCTTGAATGAAAACCTCCTTGCCTCAGCCAGGACACTGAAGATGGGTCGTGGATGAGTGTTCCAGCATGACAATGACCCAAAGCATATGGCTAAAGCAACAAAACAATATGCTAGATTTGGCTGACTCGATTTGTCGAGTGAAGATAACTCAAGAAGAAGCACATTAAAGTGATGGGGTGACCTGATCAGACTCCGGGCTTTAATCCATTATAGAATCCATAGAGGGAGCTGAAGCTTCGAGTTGCCCAAAGACAGCCTACAAACCTTAAGGATTTGGAGAAGATCTGCAAAGAAGAGTGGGCCAAAATCGCCACCTGGGATCTGTAAAAACTTGGTAACCAACTATAAGTAACTTCTGGCTGCTGCGCTTGCCAACAAGGTTTTCTTCACCAAATACTGAGTTATTTTTGGCTACGGGGTGAAATATTTATTTTTTCAATAAAAAAGAAATAAATGTTCAAAAATTAATATATATGTGATTTTCTAGAATTTTTTTTTTTTTTTATATTCTATCTCTCACTTTCAAGACGGACATACCCTGAAAATTATAGGTAATTCCTATTTTTGTAAAGTGGCAAACTCAGAAAATCAGCAGGGGATGAAATACTTATTTTTACCCCCACTGTACTTTGGACACTCTCAACAGTTTGAAACAATTTCATAAACTATTAATGTTTTTGAGTTCTGTGATTTTTTGAGTTTCTCCTCCCTACAGTGGCTGCAATTTTTTCCTTTGTTTCTTTTCTTTCGTCATTTTTATTTGATGCAATGTGCTATATTTAATCATTACCACACTGGAGGTAAAAATTGTCGCCATATAGTTCTCTCCTCTTGCTGCTCTAGGCATTGTTCTGTTGTTATAAAACAACGTTTTCAACCATTTTACCCTCGCGTAACCCTTAAAATAAATTACACGTCTCAAGGAACCCCTGCGCAAAAGCAAAATTATATGCCATGTCTTTCTCATTTTATTTTCATCGTAGTTCACGTGATAAATATCATAATATATATTTTTTTTGAAAAACTGGTTTAAGGAAAAATTCATAACTTCTTTGTCAAATTTTTTGGTAATGCTAAATAAAATTCATACTGTTCGTTTATTAATAAGGGAGTTTTCATTCACACAAAAAAAAATTCTAAACTCAAACGTAAAAAATAAACATAAGTAACCAATATCATATACCTATAATATAAATGTAAAACAGAACGAAAACAGATAATTGCTGCATCAGTTTTTTTTAAGTTTTTTAATCCTTTACTGGCAATGTTGAAAAGACATAAGGTAAATCAAGGCAACATTTCCTGTGAACCAATAAATGGGTTGAGAAAATGTGACTTTCAGAGCCATTTGATAAAGGAAAACTTCCTTCTCTAATGTGAAGCCTGTGCCTGTCTTTTACTACACAAATACTTAATTCAAGGTCAAACTTTAGATAAACACACAGAATTCATTCTCAGTTGAGAGAAGATTTCTCTTTGCTCTTGATACTTGTTAAATAAGATCTTTAAGTACAGGTCCTGTTCACTGAGGGGCACTCAATAGTGAAGGTGGTTTCACACTGGCGTCGTACAGACATCACTAAATATATTCCCAATGACTGTTATATTTTTTAATAACATAATAGATTAGATAGGATAATGTCTATATTACAATAACCAAGAATATATTGTCTGTGTTTAGTAATATTACGTATATAAATTAAATAAAAAGTCAAAAGTGCATTAGCTTATCTCACCTGTTCTTGCGGAACCCTTGGAGACCTTTTGCGGAATCTTAGAGTTCCAGGGAACCCTGGTTGAGAAACGCTGCTATAAATAAACACTTGTTATTTCCGGTATTTTAAGCTGAAAATTGCCTACTACTACTTTGGAATGAGGCTAAACTTCCATTTTCCAATACCATTTTGAATTCTTCTAGCCTCTTCACGAGGGGTAACATCAATTAAACCCATGTTAATTTTTTCGTGATTTTTGTAAACAAAAATGACCACATCAACATCCAACAAAGCCTTTATTCAAGAGTTTTCTTTGATTCAGACTCCAATGATGATTTTGAAGGTTTTACTGGAGTGGATATTGACGGTGAAGTGGTCGAAGGTAATAACCATGCTAGTGATGTGGAGGCTACTATCATTCATGCCTGACTAATTTTATCGGAGCTACTGGCAACCATCGATGTACCTGATAGCCTTTTTGAAGACGAATTATTTCACATATTTATAAATGATAAAATAATAATTTTATTTGTCAATGAGACAAATAAATATGCTAGTCACAGGTTTTTATATAATTTATTATCCGAAAAGAAAAAATTATTAGATCACATGAGAAATTGTATAAAAAACTAAATCAAAGAACCTTGTCTGTTGTATTCAATGAAATGTGCATATATGATTAATATATATAGCTAATCCTAAAAACAACAGCTGCATTAATGTGAAGCTCTTCAGTAAAATGAATGGAGCACTTCGGTTGTTCGGCATTTGTTTACATTTGTAAAAACAATACACTAGATTTGGCTGACTCGATTTGTCGAGTGAAGATAACTCAGTGGTATTGACTCTGACTGACACCAAATAGGTTGGGTTTCAATCCGGGCTTGATGCATTCGGTCGTCTAGTCGCACTGAAGAGCTGTGATACAGCGAAACAGTACTGCCTGCGAATGACACGCACACACATATATATATATATATATATATATATATTATATCTCATGGATTTTTTTCAAGCGTAGTTTAGATCTGGCACAAGGCCGAAAGTATGCGGTATCCAGTGAGGATTGAACTCGCGAGACAAACTTGCTAACCCTTACACTGCCTCGAGGTGCCCATAGTGATTTTCCAAGTGTACCTTAGATGTGGCACAAGGCCAAAAGTATGAGGCACCCAGTGAGGATTGAACTCACTACTCAGTCATAATTGTTCTAGCGAGACAAGCTTGCTAACCATTACACCACCTCGAGGTGCCGTGTGTGTGTGTCCAACCTGCTGTTCCGCAAAATATTCATGTGAACCGAAACGATCGACAATGTTCAGTCTGTGGTTAAACTTGCTACAGTTTGGCGGGTTTGAAAAGTCATCTATGGGTGCATACAAGTTGAAATAAGGAAGGAAAGAGGAGAAAACGTAAAACTCGAGGGGTGATCACACTCAAAACTGAGACAACAGCCACCACATGATTAATAGAAATATAAAATTTGTCACTTACCTGATCGATGTTATGTTCAGCACCCCGACTCCCATGTATCACAGATGAACCTTTGTGTAATTGTTTGGTCCACGTGTCAGGAGGTATCAGCAATTGTTTGCTGATTTTCTCATTTTTATGTTAAAAAAAATTTGTTTTTTTTTGTGTGTGTGTGTGTGCCTGTACATGTATATATGTGGACTTGTGTAGCATATCTCCTTATAGTCTTTCAATGTTCTTTTTCCTCCCTCCTCTCTCTTTCTCACCACAGAGTGTCAAAGATAATGTAGCAATGTTATTCCCAGTGTCATAGACAGGGCTTTTATTTAGGCTAATTTTCTCAAATATTCTAGGGTTTTTTAAGTTTCGAAAATATAGATGTGTTCTGTTTTATACGCATGGCTGGGAGCTCTCGCTAGTAAGCGTGCACCCAGTAGAGGGCAGCCAAACCTGTGACCAGAAATCTTCCGTGGCCTGTTTGTTGTCACTTGTTTCCAAAAGTTTTATTTATCTGTTATTTTATTCTTTTTTGCTCAAGTGGGTGGGCACTTTGAAGATCACCCCACCCACTTTCAGACTTTGCTGCTGGCAATAAAAGTACAAAACACTTAAGGCTGAGATAAAAATCACTCACCACCCCTATGTGGATGTCAAAAATAGTTTGATAAACTGAAAGAATGAAATTATTTCAAATTGTCAACATGCTGATGCATTCCTTGTAAAAAAAATAAATAAATAAAAATACATAATATGATCTCAGGAGAATCTAAGAGAAAAAAAAAAATGTAATCTACATAAATGCAAATGTTACTCTGTGTCAGATTTTTTCAACTTTACTCCTAGAAGCTGTAGCCCAACATATACCATTTTGGAATCAGGCCAACTCCGTGAGGAAATTAAGAACATTCCAGGCTGAATCCAGACCTGCAATCCTGAAATTTGGGATTCCCAAGTTTTCATTATTGCAATTTTTTTTTTTTTTTTTTTCATGACAAATTTTTTTTGTACAATAACAATTTTTATAACTTGGAAATAAATTCGGGAATAATCAAAATTGTGAAATCCAGCGAAAGTCACCCATGAAATAATGATTGTTTGTACGAAAAGAAAGGACCTACGTACATCAAATTGCTTTTAAATTAAATGGCAGCAGAAGAATTATTGTTGATCTTTTAAAAGATTAGCTTAAAAATTAATGCAATACTTAAATGCACCCATCAATTTTGAGTTTTATAGTTTATTGTTGCCTATCACGACTCCCTAACTATTGTGATGAAAGCCCAATCAAGATCCCTCTGCAGGAACTAGCTTAAATACTGCCTGATAGGTTGGCTTTTATTTATATATATATATATATATGAGGCATGGTGGATAGCGGCTTGGATTGAGGAATCAGAGAGCTGAGTTTGAATTCCAGTCGAATCCATTACCCTTGAGAAAGGTATTAATTCTCTTCTCCCTCCAGCTATGGGTAAATAGCAGGACAGACTGGGTTCTATAGCCTTGGATGGCAACTGGTCTAGAAGGACAACTCTGAATTCAAAACCTGAGGAAGGTCATTTGGGGACCTTGTGGCACGTAGTGCACCAGCTCTCTGTATTCAAAAAGTGTGATTGGTTCTGCACAAAGCCTTCACCACTATAGTCAAATCATATGTGCTGGTATCTGGGCTGTTGTTTCCTAGGAACTGAGCTGCTTGACCCTAATATGACAGGAGAGTCCACCATATATATATATATATATATATAAATACATGTTTCATTAAATAATATAGATAAGTGTTGTCTATATATTTTATGTAAGTTTTTTTCATATAGTCTGATAAGCTTAATAACATTAATGTTATTAAGCTTATCAGACTATATCAGTTTTTTTCATATAGTCTGATAAGCTTAATAACATTAATGTTATTAAGCTTATCAGACTATATGAAAAAAACTTACATAAAATATATAGACAACACTTATCTATATTATTTAATGAAACATGTATTAATGAAAAAATGCTGCCTAAATACACACAATATATATATTTTTGAATTGGACATGACATAGTCTGACAATTTATTTAAAGACATTTATATATATTATGTTTAACGTTCTTTTTACTTGTATATGTTAATACTTGTATCTATAAAAAGAACGTTAAACAATATAAATGTCTTTAAATATATAATTAGTACAAATATAAAATTTGTCACTTCGCTGATTGATGTTATATTCAGCACTCCAACTCCAGTTTCTGTAATCAGTCAGTCCACTAGTCAGGAGGTATCAGCAATTGTTTACCGATTTTCTAATTTTCATAAGTTAAAATCTGTGTGATTTTATTTGTGTCAGGCTGATTTTTTTTTCTCTTGTGTGTATACCTGTGTAGAATGTATCTGTTAACAGTAACTGTTAGTTACATAATATTATTGGCACATTTTTGTCTTGCCCCTAAAAAGAAATGTTGTTAAGAAGACTTTAGATCTAAAAAGTATATTAAGGATTTCATGAGAAATCAAAAAGAACAATTATTTGTGCCTAAGTCAGATCAAAAGTATTAATTGCCCAAAGGTTAAAATTAGAGAGATTTCTTGCAATATACAAAATGAAATATGGATGACATAATACACTAAAATAAATTATATTCATCCTTTCAACATAGTGAATTTTATTGCATATAAATAAAAAATGGTTTGGTAAGGTATATGCAAAAATACAACTTCTTTGGTTTTTTTTTTATTCTTCAAAGAACCCAAGATAAGTCTTTTGTCTAAATTTGATGGTCGATATTGAAATTTTCTTTTTCTTGTGTCCAAGAAAAATATAAAGATATTGAATGGAAATTTTTCTCTAGACAGAAAATATTTGAAAATTTTTTATCTAATTTATGTTTTAAAATAATCGAAAAAAGATTAAGAAATAAATTCAGTTTTAGAAGAAAAAGTAAAAACATTAAAAGAAGAAAAACAATTGTTAGAAATCAATATTTTATTAACAGAAAAGTCGGTTGTATTAAACGTACATGAGTATTACATAAAAAAGTCATTTAAATGAGAAAGAATAAACATGAATGATTCTTGATTTTGAAACGAAAAAAAAAACAGGAAAGCATACTAATGTATACCAACTGTATTCTTTGCAGCTAAAAAGCTTCAGTTTGATTGAAAAGGGGTCAAAGTTGACATGCCCCATTTTTTAAACTAGTAAGTTGATACGTAATAACAGACAATATTTTGCTACAAAGACGTTTTGTTAAATTAGGCCCCAATTAAATGAACATATGCAATTTTTTCAAGTTCATACTCCTCCCCAGTCTTGAACAGGAGTAGAATTTTACTCATTGTTTCCTGTTTAGGATTGTGTTTTCGGTTCCTTTCACTTTCAGTGGTTTGTCTTACTTTAACCCACTACCTTGACTGGCTTTTGGGCCTTGCATCATTGTTTTTTTAAAAAAGAAAAAAAAAGCTCTTTGCAAATTTCTTTTGGTTTGGGGAAAAAAAACAAAACAAATGTCAAGTTAGTGGAATTTTTATTTTAAAAGGCCCTGTCATTTAACCAAAAGCGCCCCAGTTAGACACTTTTAGAATTTAACAGAGCCTAAGTAAAGTTAAGCCCCCCCCCTTCTTAACTATATTGGTTTGTCACTGTATAAGGCGGAAGAAGCATTTATTTACGCCCTTTTGAAAGTTTGGGCAATAGAATCTCAAAAGCTGCCTTTATGTCTTTCTTTGTTGCTTCATGGGATTGGTCGTGAATGTGAGACTAAAAATATCAAGTTGGAGTTACGTTTGTATTTCAACAAAGTCAGAAAGGGATGAAAAGAAATGCTTCTAACAATGCACAGTCATAAAAATATCAATTTGTATGACAAGAAAATAAATGGAATATACAGGAATGACTAATTCACAATTGCCCTTATAAAAAATTGTAAATTTTTAAATACCATGCCTCTTATCACTTAAGACAAGGATTGTGAGTTGATTGCGTAGCAAAGAGTTATGTCATAAATATGTGGAAGATCGAAATGGAAACATTAGGTATTCAAAGAAGTCCTTAAGAATGATCACAGGAAGGCAACCAGCATTTCCAAAGGGTTGAAATTTATATTTATTCGAATAGAGTAATACAATTAGGCAGAATGAAACCATTGCAGAATGTGTATTGTTTTTTTTCTTTTAGTTTATCACTCAACATCCACAAAGTTTCATTGGCGCCCACAATTTTAAAGATTATGATTTACAAACTGAAGAGCAATTGCTGTCTTACACTAAGTTTTAATCACACCTGCCTTAAACCTGAAATGGTGTTATTGTTATGCTTGCTAATGCATTTGATGAAGAGAATTATTAGAGAATTCTTTGTGTGCTATTGGTGAGCTCTATTATTTGGGGGGGGGGGATACATACATGCACCACATCTCTAACATAAACAAACTCATTATAACTGCTCTTTTTATCAAAAAAATAAAAATAAAAAAGGAAAAAAAGTCCTCCATTGGACTTGAGATTAATGTTACTCCAGGGACAACAGAACAATAGTTTTTTTGGGAACAATACAAAACTTGAAATATATATTACATTTGTTTATTTTTTAATATTTTAGGTTATTTGATATTCATCATTTGCCTTAAAATGAGGGGGGGGTATTACTAACATGTTTGGTACAAATGATTGAGGTTTGTGTACACTTGTAAAAGGTTTTTTTTTTTTTTTTTACATTTAGGAAAAAGAAGTTGAAATTGCAAATGGAGTCTTCTTTAAGAATATTTATTTAGAGTAACTTTACCATTTTGAAAAGTTAAATTGAGATGAAAAGACATGTGACTATGCCATGACCAGTTTTGCACACACACACACACATATATATATATATATATATATATATATATATATATATATATATATATATATATATATATATATATATATATATACTTGTGGAGCCCAGTTTCAGAATTGTAGAAAAATGCTGATTAAAGTACTATCACTGAAAATTCATTTTTGTTGAGAGAGGAAAAAACAAACAGCACCTGTTTATTAAAAGATGCCAAAGCTGCATTATTTTTCAAGAACAATTAACAATTACTTAATAATAGCTTAGTCAAAGAGAATGACATGGCGCCTCCTGGAAAAAGCATTGGAAATAAATGTCAGTAAAAAAAAAAAAAATTTAATCTGATCAAAAAATACTTCCTGAAACCTGAATTGCACAGGATTTTCAACAGCAACACTGAAATTAAGTTATTGTTGCACTGGCAATTTAGAAATCGCTATAAAGAGGCAAAATGTGAGGAATTTAAGTCTTGCAACTGCAGGGGCAAAATTACTTGTCCATTGAATGGTGTCTGTTGTACAGAGGATATGATTTACAAAGCTAAGGTTGAAGATGAAAGTGGACCAAACAGAGTTTACATAGGATGCACTGAAGGTACCTTCAAAAAACAATGGTATAACCACAGATCTTCATTTAGACTACAGAGCCATATGTATTGCACTAAACTCCCCCAACCACTTATGGGAGTTGAGGGGAAAAAAATAACAGAAGCCCAAACAAAGTGGAGTATATAAAGAAAGCTCAAGAGCTATCAGCAACAGTTAAAAATTGTGCCAAGAAGAAAAATTGGCCATTGTTACTTATCCAGATTGTAAAAAAATTATTAAAAGGAATGTCTGAGATAATGTCTAAATGTAGGCATATTAATAAATGCATTCTAGGTCTTTATGAACCTGGATGAAGGTTAATAATGGGGTGTGGAAGGAAGAAAAGAGAAAAAGGTGGGGGGCGAGAAGGAAAGAGAGAAGGGTTTTTTTTGGCCATACTGCCCCCCCCCTTCAGTGAAAATTCTGGTAGCAATATCAGATTGTGGAGTGTTGGATAATGTAATTTGCTTCACTACCTGATGATACCTTGTGGTTGAAACCTGGGTAGTGAATAAGGTAAACATTTTATTCTTTTTATGGTATATACTTGGATATTGCGCTCATATAACAGTTGAGCACTGTTTACATTTGTTTTTAATACGCTAACATGGATAAAAACAATTTTGGAATATCTCTGAAAAATATTCCCAGTACAAGCAAATGGGGATATTTCGAGAAATTGGTCTTGCAAACCAAAGATCTACTTAGACAAATGAGGTGGAAAGCCCATTTCTACCTAGCTTGCTCAGGATAATTCTAACAAGCTGGATTATTATGGTTTTAAAAGTTTAAAAATGACACCTCTCATTTCAGCTATTTTGAAAATGACCTATTATTATTAATGGAATCATTTTCCACAAAAGCCAAAATTGTTTTCAAACGAATCTAGACTCTGTAAAAGAAATTAATAGGTCTGAGAGAATTTTCATTAAATTGGATAACACAGCAATTTTTTTTATAAACTGAATCCAATGGGATATGATAAATTGATTAAAAAAATCTGACAAAACATTACAAAAAAAATGGATGCTAACACTTTAAATCTAGTTGACAAAATAATGACAGTAAAATCATCACTAACAAGTCACAAATCAGCAATAGGGTGAGCAAACTGTGCACCAAGGAATCCTACATTTTACTTGAGGATCATAAACCTGAATTTTGAAACCTAGCCTTCTACTAGATTAATCAACCCTATCAGACCTTAAATAGAGAGAATCAGCAAGGTTATCCTTGAAAGAACAAACAAGAAAATTAAACAATGCCTTGGATTCTTGCAATGGTTTAGTACTATGGATATTAATTGGTTCAAAGGAATACACAATAAGAAGAACTGTTCATTCATACAATTTGATATAGTGGACTACTATCCCTCTATTTCAAAGGACTTTGGCATTAGAGTTCATTAAGGAATATTCTGATATTTCTAGTAATGGACTCGATATAATTATCAGCTGTAGAAGATCCGTCCTAATCAACAATGATGAGCAATGGGCTAAAAACAATTCTAATGATTACTTCAACATTTCCATGGGATCCTTGGATTCCGCTGAAGCTTTGGATCTGGTGGGCTTGTTTATCTTATATAACTTAAGTGCATCTGGTGGTGTTGATAGAATAGACTTATATAGAGATGATGGTCTAATGATAGTTAAGAATTCCACAAAATAAAAGTTGACAGCATAAGTAAAATGATTCATAGAGAATTGAAAAGTTTGAATCTTAAAGTAAAAGATTACTACTAATATTAAACAGGTGGATTTCCTTGATATTATGCTAGATCTTGATGATAATATATTCCAACCAAGGTCAATACAAACCCAACATATATGTACCAGAGTTCTAACCACCCTTCATTGGTGATTAAACATATACCCTCCTTCATAGAATATAGGATGAGTAACAACTCTTCAGACAAAGATGTTTTCAATAAGCATAGTGGATTACACGTGGGTGCTTCAAAAAGTTTGTGGAAAAAGTCCATGACTAAAAATCATATGGAAGGATTTTGATTTCAGTGCACCTGAACATTCTTGAACTAATGTGTTATGACGTGTTCAGGCATGAACCCTTTGTTGCAGGTAATAACTCATCGGCGCCAGTTGGAAGTCAGGCACCATTCAAACAACATCGAATCCACCAAAATCGGGGCCAGGACAAACATTAAATTCATGGCGAAACTCAGTTGGGAGAATAGGCAAATCATCAACGCTCTCGAAGAAGTTTATGGTGACAATGCCCCAAAGAAATCAACAACCTACAAATGAATCAGTTCAGAAGTGGAAGAAACAATATTGAAAACGAGGCCCGCAGTGGGAGGACATCAATTTCAGTTTGTGAAGAAAACATTGATGCTGTTCACGACATGATTGTTAAAAGGATAGATGAATAACTACTGAATCAGTAGCAGACACACTCAAAATCTCCATGGGTTCTGCACAAACAATTCTGGTAGAGTTTGGGGCTAAGCAAGTTTTCTGCTTGATGGATCCCTAAGCTGTTGTGCCCAGATCAGCAGCAAACAAGGGCAGATCTTTCAATGGAAATTTTGAACAAGTGGGATCAGGACACTGAAGCTTTTCTGCAGAGAATTGTGATGGTGGGTGAAACATGGCTCTACCAGTATAATCCCGAGGACAAGATTCACTCAAAGCGGTGGCTGAACAAGGGTGGAAGCGGACCAGTCAAAGCAAAATCTGAGCATTCAAGAGGAAAGGTCATGGCCACTGTCTTCTGGGAGGCAGAGGGGATTTTGCTGGCCGACTTCCCCGAGAGCAAGAAAACAATTACATCTGCTTATTATGAATGCGTTTTGAGAAAACTGTCCAAAGAAATCTCAGAAAAACGTCCTGGAAAGCTGCATCAACACATCCTATTCCACCACGACAATGCAGCCACTCATGGTGCTAGGCAGGCAAGAGCTGTACTATGTGAATTTTGATGGGAAATCGTCCAACATCCACCTCACAGCCCTAATTTAGCCCATCTGACTTCTTTTCGTTTCCAAACTTTTTTTTAAAAAAAATCATTGAAAGTTACCAATTTTCTGTTGGTTGAAGATATAAAAAGAGCTGCTCTGACACGGTTCAGATCACATGACCCTCAGTTTTACTAAGATGGACTTAAAGACGGGTATCAACGTTTGCAGAAGTGTATTGACTTTAATGACACACATGTTGAAAAATAAACGTAACTGAAACCATTTTTTACATACTGTCCTTTTTCCACAAACTTTTTGAAGCCCCTCATATAATGCTGCCCTAGAGACACTGAAATTATGTATTGTATAGCTGGCCACTCGCAGTCGAGGATACCCTTCTACTAAGGGAGCTAGCCAATCCCTATTGCAGACGCTTGCTCAGGCGCATTTGCGTTTATTCAACACCCACAGGCCCACCTGTGGTTTATACTGCAACTATGCTGAGCAGACCTTAGTTACAGTTTCTGGGAAAGAGCGTGTTATCTATTGTGATCAACAATTTGAACAAGGGCAGCACGCTCAAGCCCTCAGCCACAATGACTTGTGATGGCGTGCTGGCACAGCTATCGACAGCACCCAAGGGTTCTGTCTACTCAATTTCACTCACAAAGCTTGGGTCAACCCGTGGTATGGTTTTCATGCACTTTCCAAAGGTGCCACATCCTGGGATCAACCCCTCTGGTCCGATGACATCAGGAAGTCTCCTTCCTGACTAAACGACCATGGTGAGATTCAAACCCGAGTCCTATGGTCAGAATACAAACGTTCTAACTACGATGTACCCATTAAAACTCTGACAACAACAACAATAGTAATAAGAGAAGGAATAGGAAAATCTTTTGGTATACATCCTTATTTAACCAAATGGTTAGAGCTAAGAGCAGAAGTTCCTTAATCTAATAAATTTGATATTTCCAGATGAACAGAACTGAGCAATATTTGGAAAAGTATGGTGTTGTTGAATATGGACAACCAGTTGTATGTGGCCATATATTTTTTTAAAATTTTGTGAAGATAAATCAGTGATTTAATAATGAATTTTTATTTATAAAATAATTACTAAATAACCAAATTTCACATCCATCTTTTGTTTCTTAAATACATCTTTATGGCTTTCATTTACTTTACACAAAGATATGATTATTTTTAAAGCTGGTGTAGGGGGGAAATCTGTTCCTTCTTCAAAATGATCCATTTGTTTTTATTTTTGTTTATTAGCTTTAACAAACTACTTGAGAGAGAAAACATCATTTTTTTTAGGGTCAGAGTATTGTTCAGTAATCTTTGTAGCTAACATGTAGGGCTAGGGTAGGAATTTTGTTCAGCAATCTTCATAGTTTATATGAAAAAAAAACATTTTAAAAAAAATTATAAAGAAACATTTTTTGTATTTGATTTATTCAAAATAAGATTAATTTTAACATTATAATTACCTTCAATAATTACTGAACAAAGCCCTTAACCCAGGGGTGGGCAAACATCAGCCTGACAAAAGAATTCATGTGGCCACCAAATGTTAGTAAATTTGAAAGAGAAAGTTACCAAGCAATGCCAAATAATTGTTACAAGCAATTTGATGCTTAATTTTAACAAACTGGTAAATGACTGCAGTCAGATACATTGTGACACTATTTAGCTATGGTAATTGGCTAACTAATTAACCATAGAAATTAAAAACGGGAAATACTTAAGGCAAGAAAGAGCTATATCGACAGACAGACCAAGCGACATTGTTTTTTTAACAAAAGAAAAATGGGTAAAGATTTTATTTCATTTACGAAGAAAGATTTTTTTTTTTCACAGAAGACAGAAAATTCGTAGTAAGAGAAGCTAGGTTTCGAATTCTGTCAGAATTAATTAATGGGAAACAGAATACGGGCAGAAATGACAATCGGACCACACATATGCGATAAAAAATTTGGCTTCAGTCAGCTGCATATAGGCAGAAGAAATCAAATTCGGTTATCTATCAGAGATATCTTTAATATACTCATTCTTGGATTCCGGCGAAGAAAGCCAGCCGTTATGAATACAGACCTTGATATGATCATTGTTATTGCTTGTTCAAACTGTTGACTACGGACTTTCTGTCACCGAGAGCGGACATCTGGAAATACGATAATATTAAGACACGAGAAAGACAAAGCAATTTGATTTCAGGTGGAAATGACCACCCAGTTAAAAGTTGAGTAGCAGTTCCAGTTTGAGTTAGTTTGAGAGACAGCAGGGCTCGGAGAATAGCGCCTCGCAGGAGGTGACCAGGATTCCACGCTTTTCGACTTAGCCTTCCCACCAAAAGCAAGTTTTAATGAAGATCGACTTAAGACACCAAAAGCAGTTTATTGAAGAATGACTTAAGAAACGCAAAAAGTGTCATGAATCCATAGAAGCAGGCTGGGAGAGAGACGCACTCCTGTATTCAACAGACAAATATAAAGATAATTGTTATTTCTCAACACATTTGAAACTCTTGAGTTTGTTTCATTATTTTTCTTTTACATACACTTGTGCGGTATCACCTTCACCCCGGATTCAGCTTGCACTATGGCCCAACGCCTGATTGATTTCGTCTACCTAAGATCAAATCACAACGTGGGTAGGTTAGACTAGAGATCAAAGCAGTCACTTCGGTGACCAGACGTTGGAGGCAGGCTGAGAACAACAAAGCTGATATTGAATCTAACCAGACACCGGGAGGTCAGTGTCACATATTGGGGCAGTGATCGACTCTAGTTGTTGTGGGTGTCACACAATTGGTGCTGCGACCAAGACATCGACCGCGACCACCCAAACCAACCAGGGGTTAATGTCACACATTATTCTCATTGTGATCCTTCTGTTGCTGAGTTACTCTATCAAAGTGGATCAGGTTTGTAAAACATATTTATGCAGAAATATACAAGTTACGGTACCTTAAAGAATCTGTTGCATTTTATTTCGTCCCTGGTTCCACACTACTACGTAAAATGGTATTAACCAAAGGGACAATTTCTTTTGCTTATTTGTTTTTGTTAGATGAGACAGACAGACATGGCAGCCTGAATTCTAACAGTGGGAGGAATGACGTCACAGTGTCCCTCATGCATAGTCTTAGTCGGTCTCTTGAAACTGGATGTGGGAAGCATATCAACAATTCAGTATTCTTGTGACCCTCTGTTGAATTTGTGCTGTTTTGGACTTATATCCCAAACCCAGAAGGTAGTCTATCACTGTCAGAACACCACACTCATGAGGCACTCCGACCAATCACTGACCATTCTGGCCCTATACTTCATATTCTGTAACACTAGGCTACAGCCTTGTGGTGAACAGTCATGTAGAAGCAAGTGAGCCAGAGTGACTTGCATCTGGTGCAAAGGAAAATAAGGGTTAGCAAAATTCAACTGCTGTGGTTCAGTAAGTTTTCATTAAAAAAAAAAATTTGAACTTTTAAATCGGTGAAACAGACGTTTTGAAATTTTTTTTCATGTAATTATCATAAATATCTGTCCAGAAAGTTCTTTGGAAACCCATAACAAACACACACCATCAACAAAGATTTACTGAAAATTTGTTCTTACCACTTAAAGGTGCCACCTTGATGTAAGATTTTTCATTGGGACAAGGAAGATATTGTGACTAGAAATTTACGTTTGAACATTTAATTTGTGGATGAAAAACACTTTTATAATTGACTGGCCTAAAAAAATTTTTAAAAACCTTTATTTTGTTTCTAGCATTTTTTTTATTTTGTATATAATCCTGCTCTTTAGAAAGGGCTGGAGTTCTTTATTTTATTATTTGTTTTTTTTTATTTAAAGTTGCAGTTCTTTATTTTATTATTAAATTTGTTGTTTTTTTTTTTTTAATTTAAAGTTGGGGTTAGGATTAGTGTTTGGGTTAGAATTGGGGTTCTTTATTTTATCATTTGTTTTTGTTTAATTTAAAAAGAAAGCTTTACTATAAAAAAAAAAACAACAGTTGAAAAAGAAGAAACACTTGTCATTGCTTTTCAACACAACTTAAGTGCGCAGTAATTTGGATGAGTAAGATCAGTTAAGAGCAGTAAAAAGGCCATTAATTAAATTTCCGCACGCAAAATGTTCTGCAGTGAATGTAGTTAAACAAAGCCCGTAATGACGGACGAATGAACACAACCGAGTCCGAATTTTTCTTGTCGATAACTTCAAAACAGTAGGTTTTATCAAAATTTTGTTGTTATTTTCGAGTTCAGCATGTACACTTACAAGGAAATATGACGATTTGGGAAATTTTTAATAGATATTTAGCATGGTGCTTAAAAAGCAAATTTACCATAACTTTAGTGTATTTACATTTTAACATCATGAATAAGAATATGCGTTGTTTTTTTTTTTTTTTTAAAGTAGCAAAAATAATTTGTTTGAAAATCTTATTGAAACTTGAATTAAAGAAAATCAGGAGCACAATAATAATAATAATAATGGTTACTTACTTTTAACTTAATATTGTAATGTAAACATTTCCAGGCTCGTTTTCGGTTAACCTTTTTCGGTGATAAATTTTATTAAACAAATCTGATGGCAGATTAATTCATAGATTGCTCATAAAACCTTTCCCTTTCTACTTTTTTTTAATACTTAGAAGGGGATTTTACATATATTGGCCAATGTGAATCAAGTTTTTCTAGCACCTAAAAATTTGGCTTGCTAGGGTCATTTACAGTTGTCCACCAGCTCCAGTAGAGGCTGTCTGCACTAAGGGAAGTGGTATAGATAACTTGACATCTGAACGCCACTTCGGAACCTTAGACAGTAGTCAGAAAAGACGCATCTTTACATTCTCACACAACTTCATTAATGCAGAAGGCTTGTGAGCAGGATGTAAGTAAATGGTTGCCAACGTTACGGGCTGGAGACAGGAAGTGGTTGTGGAGGAAAGCAAAACAAAGAGGAAAATGGCGTAGAGAGAAACACCAACAGGAGGATGAACTTAGCATGGGCACCGAAGAAAAATTGGTGACAGATGCAGTGGCAGCAATGGAGAAGAAAGAGAAGCAAGGAAAGAAAGCAATTAAGAGAAAATGTTGAAATGGTGAACCTGCCATCGCATGATACTATTCAAGGGGACATGTGGGTGGCAGTGGCTTATGAGAAGGTTCCCTGGTAGAATTCAAAATAAAGAGGACAACATTTGGGAGATTAATTTTATGGAAACAGGATTAAAATTGGGTATCTGTAAATGGTCTCTCAAACCAGATACTTGTGCAATAGATGTCCAATATATATTTCACCAAATCCAGACCCCCCCCCCCCAGTGCCTACCCATAGTGGATGAGATTTCATGCTCAAAGATGCCTCGTACATCCAGTTGATTTGCTTGAAATACAAGGCCTTATATTTCTAAAGGTATATTGCTTTATATATACTTATATTATTTATGTCTATATAAACATTTTTGTGAAGAAATATGTGGGCTTATGTTCAACAGTTTAATCTGAGATTGATCCCAACCTTGGTTCTCGGCTTCATATTTTCCCTTACTTTTAAAATATTTATGACAATACGATGTCATTTTTAATTATTAATGAAGCTTCTAAACTTCTTAGTAAATCTTTTTTGTTACTGTTCTCCACCTGTGTGGATGATAAACTCAAAAAAACTTCATTTCGGAAGATTAGGTGTGAACGACTGCAAATTAAATTTAGTTAGGGGGTCAGTTTGTTAAAACTTATATGAGGTGCTCAAATGCTGAGCTTTTTTTTTTTTTTTTTTTAATGGTTTCATTCAGCAGCAAATTTTGCATATACATGCCAAATTTTATTGCTTTATCTTGAATAGTTTTTTTTTAAACAGAATTTTATCAATGAAAACAAAGATTTTGACCCAATATTTTCGGGAAAATGTTCCCCCCACAGCTTCAAATGCCTATGTTTCAAAAGGTTATGAATGGATTTTAATAATTTAAAAACCAAAAGTCTTTAATCAATTTCTCCTATTTTTTATAGCAAATCTAAAGTTTAATTTTTTTGTGAGCATTGCTAATCATGCGTAGGAGAATGATGAACTGTACCAACTGTTCCATCGATCTCTATCAAGCGGTTCAATGTTTCCGACTAAATGAAGAGGCATCAGTACAGATTTTCTGCCACCACTGAGTACTACCGTCTTCCGTTCAATGCCACTTGCCTTGCTATTGGCATGCCGACTGAAACATGTGGCATTACAGGATTATTGTTGACCATGGTCAGTGTCGGAAGAAAGAATATTGCTTCTCTGCTTCTGACAGAAAAATAACCCCCTTATTGGAAAGGACCTGTCTACCTGCTTGGAAAGTGCTTTGTGAACCATATCCTTCACAGGAATACCTTGGAATTGCCGAGTACACCTCAGTCAATTGGCGCTCTTTTTGCAGTGAGGTGTGCCAATTATAGCAATTATTTATATAGCAATTATTTTCTGGTACGCCGGTCAACTGTTATTGGGGTTTTACAAATAAATTTCTTCTAAACAAGGAAAATCAAGGAGTTATTTTTTCCCCCCTAAATAAATTTAGGTTTTTCTAGCAAATACACCTAAAATTAAATATTAAAAGCTTTTAATTTCATTTTTAGAATGTGTATATTTCCAAATCTGTGAGTATCACCTGTTTTTTTGGGTTTTTTTTTTTTAGATACACATTTTAAAACTGAAATTAAAAACTATTTTAATCATTTTAATGTATAATCTTAAGTATATTCGCTAGATAAAACCATAATGATATTTGTAAAAATAAGATGAATTAATTTTCCTTGTTTAGAAGAATTTTATAGGCAGAATTCCCGCCGAATACTACTGGCTAAAAGAGCATCATTTTTACTTTGGGTTTTAAAAAAATGACTTGCAGTTTTGAAATTATACACATTTTAAAACTGCAATGAAAACTTGTCTTATTTTTTTTTTAATATATCTAAATTTAGGTGTATTCGCTAGATAGAAACAATTTTATTTGTAGAAAGCAAACAATTTTAGACTAAAGACTCGCACATCTGGAAATATACACATTTTAAAAGTGAAATTTAGAACTATTTTAATTATTCTTAATATCTAATTTAGATATATTCCCTAGATGAAAAAAACTTGTTCAGTTGTGACAGGATAAGGTTCGTTTGATGCCGTCTCAAGGAACGATATTCGCCTCAGTGCACTAAAAGCAGCATTAAATTTGGAGGAGGAAGCGTGATGGTGTTTGGCAGGATTTCAGCTGCTGGTACAGGACTTGTTGTCAGGCTAGACGGTAAAATTAATGCATCTGTATACAAAGAGATATTGAAGAAACATGTTGTACCTAATTTGAGAACTGCAATTAATTAATCAGCTATATATATGCAAGATAACACAGCGTGTCACACAGCGAAGTCTGTTAAGACATTTCTTTCTGAAGAGGATGTTACTGTTACAAAGAAGCCTGCTCAAAGCCCAAACATGAATCCTATTGAGAATGTATGGGAGTTACTAAATGAAAGAGCTAAGGAAAAGAATCCAACAAACATTGAAGAACTATGAATTAATTTGAAAGGAGAATGTGAGAAAATATCTGTTAATGAATGCAAGACATTAATTCGCTCATGTAGCAAAAGATGTCAAGCTGTTATTGCAGGTAAAGGTCTACACATCAAGTACTAATGAATTATGAACGCTATTTTCATTTAGATATGATGTAGCCATTATAATAGTATGATTTTGTTAAAAAATAAGTTTATTGAACTTTATATTTTGGAATTATATAATTTACCTTTATATACTTATTTTTCCTTGATAAAATGTTTTTGAAGCCTTAAAATAAAAAGTTATTTCACATTTAGACTTTTTCTTAAGATTGTTCAGATCTTTATGCTTGCTATTGTATAATACACCATTTCATTATTTTGTACAGTTGATTTAAACAGGACCAATTTTTTTTACATAGAAATAGAATTTTTCAAAAACTTTTGAGTTGGTATTATTTCCTTAATTAATAAAAAAATATTTTAAAAAAATCACAAATACAGTTAATTTTCATAATTTATTCTAAGATGTAATGTTTGGGCATTGGGCGAACAGTAAAGAATTAAAGTATTCAACTTTTGTCCATATTTTATTATAGAAAATGCAAAACATCAGTATTTGCAAACTCTTTTGAGTTCCACTGTACATCCGCCTGCAGGATACAATGAATCATGATGGCAATGCTCAAGACGTGGGTCAGAAGATCAACCTACTTTTAAGTTGCTAATGATTAAAATTAGCATAAAAATCAGAACAATGCTCAAAACGTGGGTCACCAGATCAATCTACTTTCAAGTTGCTAAGATTTAAAACTAACATAAAAGACAAAAACAACACATCCGCGTACAGGATGCAATGAATCATGATGGCAATGCTCAAAACGTGGGTTGGCAGATGATCCTACCTTCAAGTTGCTAATGATTAAAATTAGCATAAAAGACAGAACAATACATCCACATACAGGATGCAATGACTCATGATGGTAATGTGGCAAAGAGTAATGGCCACCCTTGAAATATTAATAATTATAGTAATATAGAATTTTGTTTATAGATGAGAAAAATAATCTGCAGTAAAGTTTGTACCTAAAGAATCTGTGCTTCATCAGAATTATTAATATAAAATGTCAAAACAATAGTGTTTATATGACAATACCAATTGAGAAGAAGAGACTGTTCATTTAATCATGAAGGGGGAGAGGTCAGTAATCAGGTTGTATTATAAGTTTACCGACACCCCGGGTTTTTGTGACTATAACCGCATTTATTTAAGCGTGTGTTTGGGCGAAAACAAACAGTCAAAGTTGAACTTGAAATTGGAGCTGGGTGGAGTGAGTTGACAAGCAGTCAACCAGGGAAAGAGAGAGAGATAGGCAGTGAGAGTGAAAGCGTCCGCTTGCTGCTGTAATAAGGGAGGAAATGAACTAAAGTTATCTGCAATAACCTCAATATCCTGATAGTAAAATAATTATGGCAACTACTAAGAACAAAAAGGGTGAACCCGAAAACTACTTATCTCCTTTCAGAATTATTTGCAATATTTGTTTTTTTTGTGGACTTTATTTCATATAGACTACTTTCTTGTGAAAGAAGCATTATTCTTTTAGTACCAATTTCTTCCTTTATATATATATATATATAAAGGGTATTCCAATAACTTGGACCAATTTTGATGTCAATTAAGTTTAAGGAGCTAATCATTTTTTCTTTTTCTTTCAAATTTGGCGGACATTTGGGCAATATTATTTATTACACATAAAATTGGCATGACTTAAATAACATGATCCAATAGAGAAATAAATAAATTTTTACGAATAACACTGATTTATTTACTGCTGACTTTGATCTATATTAATGAAACACCCTTTTTATATATATATATATATATATATATAAATAAATAAATAAATAAATAAATTTTTCTTTGGACTCAAATCAACTTGTTCATATTTGCTTTTTCTGCTTGACCTGGTTCTCACCCCAATGAACTTACAGGTAGACCAGCTGAATCTTCTGGAATTGATGATTTGTTAATTGCTCTCCAAGATAAAAACAATCACAACATGGCTGGAATGTGGAATCGAATCAACATTGTGAACCGGAGACTTTGACTAAACATACTGGATCAGGACAGGACCAAAGTCTGGTATTGTAGAGTACATCGATCCAGGTGTTACAGCACTGTTCAAAACATGGGTCAGCAGATCATTGTACTTTCAAGTTGCTAAAGATCAAAATTAGCATAAAAGACAGGATAATACATCTGCCTGCAGGATGCAATGAATCATGATGGGAATGCTCAAAATGTAGATCAACAGACTATACTAATTTCAAGTTGCTAATGATAAAAATTATCATAAAAGACATACAGGGGTTAGATAAAATAATTGGAACAGGTGCAAATTCCACTCCTATATTTCAGAGGCCTATTATATTAAGAACTTTAACTACAACTTCGTAATTGCAGGTTATATCTATTATAAATACGTTTATTTATCTAATTTACTTTGTCTTATTTATTTTTAGAATTTAGTAAAATTTAAGCTAAATGCGTGACCTCTCAGAGTTCGAAAAAAGGCAAATTGTTGAAGCTCGCATGGCAGGAGCTTCGATCACTAAGGTTGCTGAACTGTTTGGTTTTTCAAGAGCTACCATATCAAGAACTATGGCGCAATTCAAGAAGCAGGGCAAAACCTCTAGCAACCGTAGCAATTCGGGCCGGCTTTGCAAACTTACTGACAGGGACTGACGTGCATTGAAACGCAATGTGGCAAAAAATCATTGGACTACTGCGGCCAAAGTGACTGCTAAGTTGAATAATCATCTGAATAGTCCGGTTTCTACTAAAACTGTTTGTCATGAGCTCCATAAGGCTGCATATCATGTAAGAGCCGCTGTCAGGAAACCTCTTCTCTCCACTTGCAACATTCAGAAGAGGTTGAAGTGGTGCAGAGATCACAATGCCTGGTCTGCAGACCAATGGAAGCAAGTCATATTCTCAGACGAGTCCAGTTTTTCTCATTTCCCAACTTCAGGGCGAGTTTATATGTGGAGGCAGCCCAAAAAAGCTTACAACCCTGACTGTCTTCTTCCAACAGTGAAGCATGGAGGTGGATCAGTGATAGTTTGGGCCGCCATATCATGGAAATGTCTCGGTCCAATAGTTGCCCTGCATGGTAGAATCAACAGCAAGATTACCTGAACATTTTTGGAGATCATATTCATCCAATGGCTCAGACTTTATTCCCTGATGGTGACCGCATCTTTCAAGATGATAATACAGGTGGCCGACACTATTTTTGGGACACTTTGAAAAGTGTGCTTAAAGGTGTTTTTTTGCTGCCGAGAGCTTTTGTGTTGATGAGTAGGTAGTTCAGCAGTAACTGTCCATTAATGGTATGAACATTGATTGATGGGTTTGTCTTTGGTTTCATGTTTTCTTTATTTTTACTTCAACTTAGGCGACACTATTTTTCGGACATGACACAAATTCCGGGTTTTTTAATGATTTAGTCGTCGAACGTCTACAATATGCAAATTTTCTGCAGGTAAATTGTACCCTGACCATTAAATTTGAGTATCTTTACCATTCACTGCGAAAACATTAAAATCCTGAAGAAGAATGCATTCAAAAGAAGTCATCAGTTTGGTCCAAAAGAAGAGAGAAGACGGGCTCAGCATCCGAAAGATCGCTGCTGAGATGAAGCTACCGAAGTCAACAGCTGAATACATGTTAAGTACAGACTATGAGCGGAAGAAGAAGAAGAAGAGAGGACGGAAAAGAAACAATTTCCAAGAGAACAGAAAGAAGAATGAAGAGGAGTGTTACGAGGTTGTTATCTGGAGAAAAGGTGACAGCAAAGAAAGTAAAGGAGAAGTGTGAACTTGACATCAGTGTTCGAATTGTACAAAGAAAGCTACATGAAATTGGACTTAAGTATGCTAAAATCAAGAAGAGAATTACACTAACAAGAAAACACAAGGAGGCAAGGCTGGAAAGTGCCAAAAGATGGATAACAAACCATATCAACTTCAAGAAAGTGATATTTACTGATGAAAAACGTTTTAAGTTCGATGGACCTGACGGGTGGTGTACATGGTCAAGAAAAGGTGAACCTGTTATTCTAAACAAGAGACAGATGGGAGGAGGAGGAGTCATGGTTTGGGGTATGGTATTTCCGAATGGAAACTTGTGGCTCGAGTGGTTAAAAGGACGTCAAAATAGCTTGAGCTACAGAGAACTTTTGGAAAAGAGAGCCCTACCACTCATAGAAAAAGAAATGGGAAGTAATTTTATTTTGCAGCAAGATAACTGCAGCATCCATGTGGCCAAATCAGTGAAAAATTGGATGTGTGAAGCAAATATAACTACTCTAGAATGGCCTGCAAGAAGTCCAGACTTAAATTTAATTGAAAACATATGGGAAATGCTTGCAGAGCTTGTTTACGATGGGCCAGAAATAACCAGAGAGGCTGAACTGTGGCAGCACATAAAAGATGCTAAAAATAGACTGCTAGAAACATGAAGAGACGTTATTATCAATATGTACGAACATTATGAAGATAGAAGTCACTGAAAAAAAAGGGTGATGCAATAAGTTACAGGGTGCGTAAGGTATTTGAGGACACTTATATTTTTGTAATTTAAATTAAAAATATACTAATTAAGGTTTTTTTGCTTTCAGAAGATCCCATGGCAGATACTACTATAACTAATGAAATGAAAAGACACACTGTAATAGTGTCTATAAAAGTGAAACACAACAATTCAGAAATTGCTAGATTTCTAAAAGTCGCCAGATCTTTCGTTTGCAAAGTTAGAAAGGAGCTAAATAAAAACAATAGTGATGAATTGGCCACGAGCAAGAGAAAACATCATTGCCAACGTTCTGACTCACTCAGAACACCTGAGTTTGTCAGAAGGGGGCATGGCATGATCAACGAAAATCCTGGGACATCAATGCGACATCTTGCCAAAGATCTTCAAGTGTCTGAAGGAACAATAAGGAATGTTGTTCATCAAGACCTCGGATACAAATCCTACATTCTTAGGCGAGGTCAGTTCATGTCAACAAAAACTCAAGAGAATCGTTTAATGTGTGCAAAACGACTCTTAAACAAATTGAAGCATACAGAAGAACAGGAGTGTCTTTGGTTTTTCTCCGATGAAAAAAACTTTGACCAGGATCAAAAAGTCAATCGAAGAAATGATAAGTGGCTATGTGCGGACCCCACTGAAGTTCCAACTGTTATGCACACAAAGTTTCCAGCAACAGTGATGGTTTTCGGTGTTGTTAGCAGTGAAGGGCACATCATGCCTCCTCATTTTTTTCCACAAGGCCTTAGAGTCAATGCAAATGCCTATGTCAAGACACTTCAAACCATTGTTAAGCCTTGGATAGACAACATAGCTAATGGAAGGGCCTATGTCTTCCAACAAGATTCGGCACCATCCTATAAAGCTCTCAAAACCCAGGATTGGATGGCCGAGAATTTTCATGATCATGTCACACCAAACTTATGGCCTCCTAACTCACCAGACCTTAATCCTTTGGATTATTACGTGTGGGGCGTCGTTGAAAAGGAAGTTAATAAGCATCCTCATAACACCAAATCCTCTCTGATGGAAGCAATAGCCGGAGCAATGGAGGACAAAAATAAAGACCACCTGATCAAAGCTTGCAGTCGCTTTCGAACTCGAATTGAGTCGGTGATAGAAGCCGAAGGAGGATATATAGAATAAAACGTAGATTAATATTATATTTGTTTTGTTACAAGAAATTGTAAATTTCAACGATTTAACAGTTTCATTTTCTGTTTTTCTAAAAGTGTTTAAGGTGTCCTCAGATACCTTACGCACCCTGTATTAGCATTGTTTCTGCAATGTCCGAAAAATACTGTCACCTGTGCTAACCTGAAAAAATAAAGTGTCTGAAAAATAGTGTTGGCTCCCTGTACTCCAATGCATACTGCTCAAGAGCACAAAAGTGAGCTAGAACACATGGAGTGGCCTCCCCAATCTCCAGATATCAATATTATTGAACATTTGTAGTGCATTTTGGAGCAACAAGTTAGGAGCTGCTATCCTCCACCGTCGTGTCTTAAAGAGCTGGAGCAGGTGTTAATGGAAGAATGTCTGAAAATTCCTCTGGATGAAGTCAGGAAGCTGTATGATTCCATTCCTAGATGTATTAAAGCTGTATGTGAGGCTAAAGGAGGACCAACTCCATATTAAATAAATTTTCTTTGAATTTAAGTGTTTCAATTATTTTGTCCAACCTCTGTAAGCAATACGCCTGCAGGATGCAATGAATCATGATGGCAATACTCAAAATGTGGATCAGCAGATCATCCTGCATTCAAGTTGTGAATTATTAAAATCAGCATGAAAGGCAGAACAATGCTCAAAATGTGGGTCAGCAGATGATCCTATCTTCAAGTTACTAATGATTGAATTTAATACAAAAGATGTAAACAATCAGCCAATGAATCATGAGGGCAATGCTCATAACGAGGGTCATCAGATCATCCAACTTTCAAGTTGCTAATTATTAAAATCAGCATAAAAGGCAGAATATGTCTGCGTACAGGATGCACTGAATCATGATGGCAATGCTCAAAACGTGAGTCAGCAGATCATACTGCTTTCAAGTTGCTAAGAATGAAAATGAGCATCAGAGGCAGCACATGCACATAAAGGATGCAATGATTCATAATGGCAATGCTCAAAACGTGAGTCAGCAGATGATCTTTCCTTCAAGTTGCTAATGATTAAAATAAAATATACAATACATCTGTTAACAGGATGCTCTGAATCATGATAGCAATGCTCAAGACATTGATCAGCAGATCATTGTACTTTGATTAAAAAAATCATAAAAGAGTGAACAATACATCCGGCTGCTGGATGAAATGAATCAGGATGGCCATGCTCAAAACGTTGGTCAGGAGATTATCATACTTTCAAGTTGATGATGATCCATGTACATGTTAAAGACAAAAATGACAAGTCACCCACATGATGCAATGAATCATGATGTCAATGGTCCAAACAAAGGTCAGCAGATCATCGCACTTTCAAGTTGCTAATGATTAAAATTAGCATAAGAGATAATACATATGGCTGCAGGATGCACTGAATCATGATGGCAATGCTCAAAACGTGGGTCAGCAGATGATCCTCACTTCGTTGCTAATGATTAAAATTAGCATAAATTATAGAATACATCTGTGAACAGGATGCATTGAATCATGATGGCAATGCTCAAAACATGGATCAGCAGATCATTGTACTTTGAATTTGCAAATGACTAAAATTACCATAAAAGACAGAACAACAATAAAGACAAAAATGACAAAGCACCCACATGATACAATGAATCATGATAGCAATGCTCGGAATGTGGGTCAGCAGATCATCCTAACTTCAAGTTGCTAATAATTAAAATCAGCATAAAAGAGAGAAGAATGCTCAAAATGTGGATCAGCAGATGATCCCCACTTCAGGTTGCCAATGATTAAAAGTAGCATATAGGACAGGAAAATACATCCGCCCGTAGGATGCAATGACTCATGATGGTAATGCTCAAAACATGGGTCAGCAGATGACATACCTTGAAGTTGCTAATGATTAAAATTATCATAAAAGCCAGAATAAATCTTCGTACAGGATGCATCATGTTGGCAATACTCCTTTCAAGTTGCTAGTAATTAAAAGCAGCAAAAAAAACAGAACAATGCTCAAAACATGGGTCAGCAGATGATCCTACCTTCAATTTCCTAATGATTAAAGTTAGGATAAAAGACATAAAAATACATTCACTTGCAGGATGCACTGACTCATGATGGCAATGCTCAAAATGTTGGCCAGCAGATCATCCTACTTTCAAGATGCTAATGATTAAAGTTATTATAAAAGCTGACAGGCAGCTAGATGGTGAGCATACCTGACATTTTCAATGCAACAGAAATTAATGAGGTGGCAATCATTTGGGTTGGAGAATAGCATGGCAAGCATGCCATCATCCTGAAGCACCATGACAACCACTTATCCATTAACACGTTGTCAAATCCGTCAGTGGGGCTACTAGAAATTTTTGTAAATTTGTATAACATTGAAAATATATTCTAAAAAGTTATTTCCATGTTCTAGTGCCATTTTCTAAAAAAGGTGCAAGATAATTTTTATTTGTGCTATGTGGCCATGTCAACATATGCTGTTGGCACTTTTTGTATTTTTTTAAGTAATTTTTTAAATTTATCTAACCTAATACATATAATATAAATCCTTTACAATATCTTATCTGCTTCACATTGCATAGAAACAATGTAATTTTACCTATTTAGGGCTTTAGATTTAGGAGGCTTCAAGAGGCCATGTCAACATACATTATTGACATGCAATATTTTTTTACTACTTTTCGATTATATATATATATATATATATAACCGTTAGGTTAATAATCTGAAGTTCTTTAGCATTTTTGTTTTTATCGGCTCCCAAATAAAGGTCGAGCACTCTGAACCTTTATTTAAATTAAAGTAAAATTTTGGCATTTCTCTGAAAAACATTCCAAACACAAACAAACGGAATTATTTCCTAAAACTTATGCTAAAAACAGAGGAATTAATAAGAAGGAAGAGATGGAAGGCATTTTTCTTCCTTTGTGGGAATAACTCAGCAAAAGAACATGAAGTTTATGGCTTTAAAAGCAAAAAAGCAGCACCATTTAACAAAAAGTTGTTTGAATTTGAAATGGACTTACTCAATATTATTAACATCTCCTTTCAAAAAAAAGAAAAGCAACTTCCAAAAACATCTGGACCAAATAGTAAAAAGCATCAATGAAACTGATAAAATACTGGTGAAGTCTGACAAAACTGGAAATTTCTACAAATTGACGGCAGAGAACTACAACTTAATTAAAAAAAATTTAACAAGGACTTATAAAAAAGCTTATAACAACATAAATATGGTAGATAATAAAAATAATCACTGATAAATTAAAGATAAGTGATAGATTAGGCAAACTTGCTGAAAAGGGATGCTACATCACTCTTAAGGACCACAAACCGGATTTTGAGGAAAACCCTACTACTAGAATGATAAACCCAACCCAACATCGTAAAAATAAGCAAAAGAATCCTAGAAAGGATCACTAAGCAAATTAAAGACTACCTTGGATTAACACTCTGGATTAATACCAAAGAAGTCATCAAATGGTTTACCAGTATCAACAGCAAGCCTGACTGCACTCTAATACAGTTCGATATTGTGGATTATTACCAGTCAATATCAAGATATCTATTCACAACTGCCCTAGAGTTTGCTACTATATATTCAGTCATAACAGAATAAGAAAAGAACATAATTTTTAATGCAAAAAAAATCTGTCCTCATTCATAATGGGAACCAATGGATTAAAAACACTGAAGACCATTTTGACATTACCATGGGATCTTTAGACTCTGCAGAGACTTCTGACCTTGTCGGTCTATTTATACTATACAACCTAACCACGAACCGTGAATTAGACATTAAGGACATCGGGCTATACAGGGATGATGGGCTCATGGTAGTGAGGAATTCCACAAATTTTAAAATAGATAAAATTAGAAAGATAATACATAGTGAATTCAGAAAACTAAATTTAAAAACTACTGTCTACATAAAATTGAAAAGGATAAACTTCCTCGACATAACTTTAGACTTAACAACATATACCTACCTTACAGAAAACCCAACACTAACCCCTTGTATGTACACCCCAGGTCAAACCATCCTCCACCCATAATTAAGCATATACCCTCATCAATAGAGAAAAGAATCAGCATGAACTCTGCAAATGAAGAAATATTCCAGTAACAGTAATTTTTACAACATAGCTCTAAAAAATAGTGGATACAAAAACGCTAACATCAATTATATAAAAAACAATAGTACAAACCAGAAGAAAAACAGAAAAAGAAAAAACATTTGGTATACCACCCACCGTTCAACCAAATGGTTAGCAATAAACTAGGACAAAAATTCCTAGCTTTAATTGAAAAACACTTTCCTACTGATAGTAAACTTAGCAAGATCTTTAATAAAAACACCTTAAAATTAAGTTACAGCTGCACAGAAAATCTAGAAAGAATCATAAAAAAACATAATAAAATCCAGAAAAAACATGCATGCCAAAATCAAATAAATAATAACCCTAAATTAAAATTAGACAAAAATGATGAAAAATTATGTGATTGTAGAAACCCTGAAGATTGCCCATTGGACAATAAATGCCACATAGAATCTGTGGTATACCAATGCACAATGTCATCCATTGAGAATCCAAACACTGAAAAGATATATATAGGATCCACGAAGAATGAACTTAAAATAAGGTGGAGACAACACAAAAGCTCCTTCAATAATATTAGAAATAGAAATCAGACATCCCTATCTAAATATTTTTGGCATTTAAAAAAAATCAAATAAAACATCAAAAGTAAAATGGAAAATAAATAGAACAAGAACTTGTAAAACCTGGGATGATGCATGCCCTTTATACCTACATGAAAAACTACACATTATTAAGTTTCTAAAAAATGAAAGTTAGAATTTTCCTATCGATTTCCAAATAATCAAACTTTCCAAAATGTTTACATGAAAAAGAGAAATGCTAGTTTATTTTATCTTCTCTTACCCTTTATTTTTTAACCAAATCAGATTTGACAACGCCTACACTCCATCAAGGACAGGTCGGTTGCGATTGAAATTGTGATGTATCCTGTTAGTCAGCCAAATGATCCACTAACTGCCATTTGATTCGAGTGTAGCAAGATTTAACACGCGGTTCAAAATTCTAAGTAAAAAGAATTGCTTCTTCCTTGATGCCACAGGTAGAATAATTAAACATTTATCATCAACCAGCTTCTGGCTAAACTGCACCAAATGAAACATATGGCTCTAACTGTGGCATCAAGTGGAATAGCCGCAACCTGGATAAGTGGTGGCTGTACAAACATTCAAAGTCCCTTTGGACCTGTTCAAGAAAGAGAAGGCAACCTGTAACATCAGTCATGATTCTATAGGAGGAAAAATCGTCACTGATTGCAAATTGAGGCCACAATGAACCATAATGGTTCTTTTTAGGCTCTTGACATGGCCCTTTAGGACATGAGGAAGAGGAAGAGATTGTGGGGCCGAATAATGCTACGACCATCATCAGAGGGGAGGGGGAGACTTCGGAATAAGAAAACAATTATTTTCTCAGAAACCAGATAATGGAGGAATGGTTCTTTGTGACAGGGAGAAAAAACACTGTATACCTAACCACACCAGTTTTGGGTAGGCATCAATAAAAATGAATGCCTCAAGCAAGATATCGGATCATCCCGAGAGTTCATTCCAGCAACAGGAGTAAAGATGTTCACGTCATGATCGGCTGATGAGAGTATCCAACATCAGCCTTGTGCTAAACTTTACAACGTCAGCAAAAAGAACTTTGCCAAGTCAGCAAAGTATCCATTCTGACTTAAAAAGAATGTTTGGTCGATAAACGCAGGCATGCGAACTCCCAGACTAACAATAAACCAAATATTGCACGAATGACTTGACATATTAATAGTATATTTGGTCTGTTGTCTTTTGAGGGTAACCAATTCCATTCAAGTGAAATCGGAACAAAATCAAATTAAAGTTAGAATTTTCCTATCGATTTCCAAATAATCAAACTTTCCAAAAGGTTTACATGAAAAAGAGAAATGCTAGTTTTATTTTATATGAGGAGGAGGAAGAGATTGTGGGGCCGAATAATGCTACGACCATCATCAGAGGAGAGGGGGATAGAGATCATGAACACTGTGCAAAAGATACTCTAGCAGTGAAAAGAGACGGTGATAGTATAAAGATGGATTTAAAATTCAGAATGGTTGACATTCCATATAACTACTTAAATGCAAGTATGACAAATGTTGAATTAGAAACATTTGTAAGTGTTGCAAAATCATTCCGGGTTAAAAGTTGCGGGTTCAAGATTACAAATATAGTACCAATAACAGATGAATTCGGACAGGTTCAAAATACAACTGTTACTAATACAACTTTTAATACTAGACCGTGGATGGCTGCATATGTCGATTCAAAATATGGTATATTCCAACAACGAGATTTTATTGGAAGTTTACCAAATAAAAATTTCACTAAAAATATTCCAAGTACAAGGACAGAAGGTAGATTACCAAACTGCATTGCTTATAGGAAATTTTCATATACATGGTGGAAACATCAGACAGGTATTGACATACTTGATTAACAAACATCAACTGAATTAGATATGCAACAGATTCTTAGTATATATAATACTGGGGCATGAAAAATGTTAGCAGCAGGTGATACATTCGGATATAATTGGATAAATAGAAATCCTGCATGGTTTAATTTATGCGCTTTTAACTCCCTCTATGATATATACAATTCAGCACCATCTTTACGCCCTATGCATCCTATACCTGTCAAAATAAACTCGAAAACAACTTCTGATGAAAATGAAAAACCTTGGATGCCAGCAAAAAATGGTAAATGGCAAAAAAAGGCAAATCCTAATGTTGCTGGGGATGATTGGAATATGACAGGTAAAAGTTGCTCGACTCAAATGCCAATTAATCCTTCAAATTCACCTCCTGTATGTACATTAGATCCAATAACAATTTTGGATAGTGCTGATAATCCTGCTAAAATAGCTTTTTACTTAATTGGTAATTGCTTCTCCGAAGTAGACTTCGAATATATGTCAGGTTCACCTCAAATGGTAGCTTTCATGGCTCCGAGTACAACCGGTGCATTTATAAATACATCAGAAAAATCTAATGTATGTATGTTTCCTTCTGGTCTTAGACATTATTCAGGGGCTCCTAATAGTGCTACTGCTACTCCAATACCTGGGGCAAAACGTTAAATAATGATTTATATATCTTTCTTTTACATTTCTTGACAGATGCCGGACGAGAAGATATACATGGCAGTATATCAGTTCATATCACATGAATTTATACTAGCCAAAAGATATCTTCCACGATTCGTACATACAATTGGTGAATCTTGTTCTTTGCAAGTGAATGATGATTTTTACGATGTACCTGATGCAGAACGACAATACATAGCAGGTGCTGCTAATAAAGTACTTCATTTTATCAAATTAAGAAAAGGAATAGTTATATATCACAATGCTGAACGAAAAGATCTTTGTAAGGGTAAGGCATGGAATACATTCAATCACTTCCATTTAATTTGGAAATCCAGTTGTGAACCAAGAAAAGATTCATCTTGATATAATGTCACTAAAGCATATCATAAAGCCACTGGATATAAAAGGGGAATACCCAAAGTCCTTCGCATGAAACTTCCAAGTCCAGCATGTAATTACCATTGTAAATCACCCAGGCAAATTATAATTAGATCAGACATATCTGTAATGAAAACACTTGGCGATTGGTGTGATCAGAAATATATAGAAAAACCTCACGTACGCAAAGCTACTTCATCTGTTTCATATAGAGATATGGAAAATGAACCAAGTTTCACAAATGTAAGTGATGGCTCTCTTAATCTCTTTAATTATCGTAACTGGATTTGGACAAGCAAAAGTTACAGATCTGAAGGACAGATGAAGGCTGACTGGATAACAAAAAGTAATAATCCAAACAATAACTTCATGCGTGCCGTATCTCATCCACAATACAATAATAAAAAAAGTTATTGAATGTAACAGAATCAAATTAGTAAATCAAACATTTCTGGATAAATACAATAAAAAGGATTGGATATTATATCTCCATAAGGATTCATACTTATCTTTAGACATTTCATTACGTCTTTTCAGATTAATTATGCACAAACAGAACATAGATATTGATGAATTCGTTAATGATATATGGAATATTTTGAACCAAAAATTTACTAAAAAAAATTTATTCGTTCTTCAAGGAGTACCTGATAGTGGTAAGTCAACAGTGGCACGTTCAATTGTTGAACTATTTCAACATTCTGCTACAGTACAAGGTACTACTAGTTTCCCATTCACGAGCCTCATGAACGTAGAAATAGGTTTAATAGAGGAACCTAATATGACTATGGAAACACTACAGACATTTAAAAAAATAAGTGAAGGTGTTGATACAGAAGTAAATATTAAATATGGTCCTGACCAGACAATTAAACGAACACCGATCATAATCACAAGTAACAATGACTTCGATCAACGTGCGCAATATAGTGAAAAACAGGCATTTAAGTCACGTTACATTAAATATATGTTCCGCAATAAATCTGATTTCCCTGCAAAAGTCTGTATATTTGGTCTGTTGTCTTTTGAGGATAACCAATTTCATTCAAGTGAAATCGAAACAAAATCAAATTAAAGTTATAATTTTCCTATCGATTTCCAAATAATCAGACTTTCCAAAAGGTTTACATGAAAAAGAGAAATGCTAGTTTTCTTTTATATGAGGAGGAGGAAGAGATTGTGGGGCCGAATAATGCTACAATCATCATCAGAGAAGAGGGGGATATAGATCATGAACACTGTGCAAAAGATACTCTAGCAGTGAAAAGAGACGTATAGCAAAGATGTTCAGGTCATGATCGGCTGATGAGAGTATCCAACATCAGCCTTGTGCTAAACTTTACAAAGTCAGCAAAAAGAACTTTACCAAGTCAGCAACGCATACATTCTGACTTAAAAGGAAGGTTTGGTCGATAAACGCAGGCATGCGAACTCCCAGACTAACAACAATAAACCAAATATTGCACGAATGACTTGACATATTAATAGTATATTTTGTCTGTTGTCTTTTGAGGATAACCAATTCCATTCAAGTGAAATCGAAACAAAATCAAATTAAAGTTAGAATTTTCCTATCGATTTCCAAATAATCAGACTTTCCAAATAATCAAACTTTCCAAAAGGTTTACATGAAAAAGAGAAATGCTAGTTTTATTTTATATGAGGAGGAGGAAGAGATTGTGGGGCCGAATAATGCTACAATCATCATCAGAGAAGAGGGGGATATAGATCATGAACACTGTGCAAAAGATACTCTAGCAGTGAAAAGAGACGTATAGCAAAGATATTCAGGTCATGATCGGCTGATGAGAGTATCCAACATCAGCCTTGTGCTAAACTTTACAAAGTCAGCAAAAAGAACTTTACCAAGTCAGCAACGCATACATTCTGACTTAAAAGGAAGGTTTGGTCGATAAACGCAGGCATGCGAACTCCCAGACTAACAACAATAAACCAAATATTGCACGAATGACTTGACATATTAATAGTATATTTTGTCTGTTGTCTTTTGAGGATAACCAATTCCATTCAAGTGAAATCGAAACAAAATCAAATTAAAGTTAGAATTTTCCTATCGATTTCCAAATAATCAGACTTTCCAAATAATCAAACTTTCCAAAAGGTTTACATGAAAAAGAGAAATGCTAGTTTTATTTTATATGAGGAGGAGGAAGAGATTGTGGGGCCGAATAATGCTACAATCATCATCAGAGAAGAGGGGGATATAGATCATGAACACTGTGCAAAAGATACTCTAGCAGTGAAAAGAGACGTATAGCAAAAATGTTCAGGTCATGATCGGCTGATGAGAGTATCCAACATCAGCCTTGTGCTAAACTTTACAAAGTCAGCAAAAAGAACTTTACCAAGTCAGCAACGCATACATTCTGACTTAAAAGGAAGGTTTGGTCGATAAACGCAGGCATGCGAACTCCCAGACTAACAACAATAAACCAAATATTGCACGAATGACTTGACATATTAATAGTATATTTGGTCTGTTGTCTTTTGAGGATAACCAATTTCATTCAAGTGAAATCAAAACAAAATCAAATTAAAGTTAGAATTTTCCTATCAATTTCCAAATAATCAAACTTTCCAAAAGGTTTACATGAAAAAGAGAAATGCTAGTTTTATTTTATCTTCTCTTAACCATTATTTTTTAACCAAATCAGATTTGACAACCCCCTCTCCCCCATCAAGGACAGGTCGGTTGCGATTGAAATTATGACGTATCCTGTTAGTCAGCCAAATGATCCACTAACTGCCATTTGATTCGAGTGTAGCAAGATTTAACACGCGGTTCAAAATTCTAAGTAAAAAGAATTGCTTCTTCCTTGATGCCACAGGTAGAATAATAAGACATTTATCATCAACCAGCTTCTGGCTAAACTGCACCAAATGAAACAAATGGCTCTAACTGTGGCATCAAGTGGAATAGCCGCAACCTGGATAAGTGGTGGCTGTACAAGCATTCAAAGTCCCTTTGGACCTGTTCAAGAAAGAGAAGGCAACCTGTAACATCAGTCATGGTTCTATAGAAGGAAAAATCGTCACTGATTGCAAATTGAGGCCACAATAAACCATAAAGGTTCTTTTTAGGCTTTTGACATGGCCCTTTAGGACATGAGGAGGAGGAATAGATTGTGGGGCCGAATAATGCTACGACCATCATCAGAGGTGAGGGGGAGACTCCGGAATTGGGAAACAATTATTTTCTCAGTAACCAGACAATGGAGGAATGGTTCTTTGTGACAGGGAGAAAAAACACTGTATACCTAACCACACCAGTTTTGGGTAAGCATCAATAAATATGAATGCCTCAAGCAAGAGATCGGATCATCCCGAGAGTTCATTCCAGCAACAGGAGATGTTCACGTCATGATCGGCTGATGAGAGTATCCAACATCAGCCTTGTGCTAAACTTTACAAAGTCAGCAAAAAGACCTTTACCAAGTCAGCAACATATACATTCTGACTTAAAAGGAAGGTTTGGTCGATAAACGCAGGCATGCGAACTCCCAGACTAACAATAAACCAAATATTGCACGAATGACTTGACATATTAATAGTATATTTGGTCTGTTGTCTTTTGAGGGTAACCAATTCCATTCAAGTGAAATCGGAACAAAATCAAATTAAAGTTAGAATTTTCCTATCGATTTCCAAATAATCAAACTTTCCAAAAGGTTTACATGAAAAAGAGAAATGCTAGTTTTATTTTATATGAGGAGGAGGAAGAGATTGTGGGGCCGAATAATGCTACGACCATCATCAGAGGAGAGGGAGATATAGATCATGAACACTGTGCAAAAGATACTCTAGCAGTGAAAAGAGACGGTGATAGTATAAAGATGGATTTAAAATTCAGAATGGTTGACATTCCATATAACTACTTAAATGCAAGTATGACAAATGTTGAATTAGAAACATTTGTAAGTGTTGCAAAATCATTCCGGGTTAAAAGTTGCGGGTTCAAGATTACAAATATAGTACCAATAACAGATGAATTCGAACAGGTTCAAAATACAACTGTTACTAATACAACTTTTAATACTAGACCGTGGATGGCTGCATATGTCGATTCAAAATATGGTATATTCCAACAACGAGATTTTATTGGAAGTTTACCAAATAAAAATTTCACTAAAAATATTCCAAGTACAAGGACAGAAGGTAGATTACCAAACTGCATTGCTTATAGGAAATTTGATGGTGGAAACATCAGACAGGTATTGACATACTTGATAAACAAACATCAACTGAATTAGATATGCAACAGATTCTTAGTATATATAATACTGGGGCATGAAAAATGTTAGCAGCAGGTGATACATTCGGATATAATTGGATAAATAGAAATCCTGCATGGTTTAATTTATGCGCTTTTAACTCCCTCTATGATATATACAATTCTGCACCATCTTTACGCCCTATGCATCCTATACCTGTCAAAATAAACTCGAAAACAACTTCTGATGAAAATGAAAAACCTTGGATGCCAGCAAAAAATGGTAAATGGCAAAAAAAGGCAAATCCTAATGTTGCTGGGGATGATTGGAATATGACAGGTAAAAGTTGCTCGACTCAAATGCCAATTAATCCTTCAAATTCACCTCCTGTATGTACATTAGATCCAATAACAATTTTGGATAGTGCTGATAATCCTGCTAAAATAGCTTTTTACTTAATTGGTAATTGCTTCTCCGAAGTAGACTTCGAATATATGTCAGGTTCACCTCAAATGGTAGCTTTCATGGCTCCGAGTACAACCGGTGCATTTATAAATACATCAGAAAAATCTAATGTATGTATGTTTCCTTCTGGTCTTAGACATTATTCAGGGGCTCCTAATAGTGCTACTGCTACTCCAATACCTGGGGCAAAACGTTAAATAATGATTTATATATCTTTCTTTTACATTTCTTGACAGATGCCGGACGAGAAGATATACATGGCAGTATATCAGTTCATATCACATGAATTTATACTAGCCAAAAGATATCTTATTTAAATTAACTCAAAAGAACTAAAACGAAGTTCATGAAAGCTTCGAACAGGTATCATTGATCCGGATCAATGATACCTGTTCGAAGCTTTCATGAACTTCGTTTTAGTTCTTTTGAGTTAATTTAAATAGAATTGAATAGTGGAGATCTGCTGCGAAACAAAGGTTTCAGAGGTGCCCCGTCTAAGTTTTCTCTTAAACCATTGCCATTGAAGATTAAAATTTATTGCGTGTGTGCACTTACCTCTAGTTCCGGGTTACGCGCGTCCGCGCTCCATAACTTTTCTTTCAACTTACCGAGGATTAAATTTAATTTCAGAAAGTTTGTGCATATATAAATATGCACTACCACCACCGTGCCCGTCAATCGAGAAAGAAATGTGCATAATCTAAGTTCTAGTAAATTTATTATTTCCATCGCCATTGCAGAAAAAGAATTTTATAAAGGGAGATAATCAGTATTATTGCAGTAAAGGGAAATAATCGAGAACCGGAACAAATAAAAATGCCACCGGTGAGAGCAGTAAAAGGCATACGGAGAGCGCGTAAAAGGAAGCCATTTTCTTTCACGGCTCCGGGGCACGATTTTCTAGGTCCGGGGACAGATTTAGAGAGGCTAAAATACGCAGTACCGCGCAGCAAGCTAGATCTAGCGGCTAAGATACACGATTTCAATTACAGCAACAGATCTAAGTCGACTAAAGAATCAGATGAACAATTCTACGAGGATACAAAAGGTACTGGATTTTTGGGCGCGGTTGCACGGACTCTCATCGGAACAAAACATAAACTTGGACTTGACGAATACTTCAGGCCGACAGCTGACGACGAGCTACGTGATAGTGTCGCTAATAGTGTTGCTGATACTGAACAAAACATGGAGGCTGGCAAAGAAAATCAGTCGGAATCGAGTAGCGGCGGAGGGTGGTCCGCAGAGGTCATCGGACCAATTCTCCCAACTGAGACGGGTAACCAAATCGGAAAATTTGTCTTTAAACGAAGATTTAAAAACCTAATCAAGACGACGGACATGAACGGCTGCAAAGCGACGTTCGAAAAATATAAACAGAACGAGCAAGGGGTACACAACGTAGGACATTACTGTTGGGCCTACGCAAAGTCCGAAGACTACATGATACCGTACCATCTGACTTCGTGGGTACAACAGATAAAGTGGGAAGCGACAATGAAGCACGCGACCAGCTACAGAATTAACCGTATAGGCTGCAGCATAGACAACGTTATATGCGGCGAATGGACGACAAAAAACAACGAAGAGGTGTTCGTGCCGAATCCGGAGCCGTACTTCGACATATACGTGGACAAGGGACAGTACATAGGATACGGAAACTTGATTAGAATGACCGACGTTCCGAACGACGGCTTCAAGTTCATACAGCCGATGACGGCGAGCCAGGCAGAAATGTGCAAGTACATATACGCGTACGCAGCCCCTATAGCAGTAGTCAATTCGATACCTAACACAGGAGTAATAGACGACGTGAACAAAAAGACGCAAGTGAGCATGATCGACTTACACGACTGGCGAGAGATGCCGACAGTAAAAAAAATCAGACAGGGCGACTCGTTCACACACATATGGCAAAATCATTCGTTATTTAGAAAACCGCTAACGAACACTTTCACGCAAAACAATTACGTTGTTAACGGGTCGATGCTGAGCGATCCGACTCTGCTGAGAAGCGGGCTACAGAACGAGGTATCCACGGCGTGGGACTACGGTCTAGACGTATCTACGGCTCCCGATTACGGGACGTACGCGGTAAACGTGGAAAACAATCTAGACCACGGCAAGGAAAGAAAACGAATGAGAGAAGAAGACGAAGAGGACATAGCCATGACGGAGATATCGGACCTGGCATTTGATCATCAACAAATACGATCTACAAACGAGACGACAAAACCGAAAGACCTTGACTTGGGAGTTGGCTGGCGCCGTGCAACTGGTCACTTCACGGTAGCCAATAGAACCGTCATTAACAAGATTCTATACACTAACGAGGACGCACCGGAACCCATACTTATACACGTACCGCCCATCATAAGACCGAACGGTGCTATCGGGACGCTATACTTTAATTTCGAGCTGACCTATATGTTGGAAGTGGAATGCCACTACGACTCCATAACACATCCGCAAAAGGTTCCACTGGCTTCAAGGGCACAGGCGGAGGAAGCGACTCACGAAGGTTTTAACTACGACAAGTACCTAATTAACATGCCAAACAAACACTTCCACGGTCAACATCCGAAGGGAATGGCCCACGGAAGGACTGTACACGTGTACAAAGGCAGCAATGCCGATAACACAGCCGGAACTAATTCCGGAAAGTACATCAACATGTGATCGCTCCGTTTTTGCCATATAAGAGACACCGGACAGCAGTGAAACGCAACACAAACGAACGAGAAGTCAAACGATAATGGAAGCCGGTGCAGAAACTCAGATAGAATTGGCAAGAAGGATAAACGACACGATTCCGACCGACGGTAAAATACTCAAGGCTTACACATGGATCTATCGGTGGGAAAACCCGAGAGAATTCCATTTCAAGGTTTCCAATCACATACTAACAGCGAAAAAGGCAATATTCTACAAGCCGGACGAAAAAAAGAAGTATCTAAACTACATCTTAAACAACAATCCGTACATAATAGTCCACCACCGCGCAGGGCCGTCTAAGATAAAGGCCTGCAACGACATCGACCACTTCCACATGATAACGTGGCACAGCGATCACCCGACGAGTCAACACAGTTTCATGATGCTAAAGAAATTGATGGCGACAAAGTCGAACGAGTATAGCATGAAATGCCAACGGGTGTACAATCCGTACGGTCTGTGCAAATACCTCACACAAGACGGCGAGATACGCAGAGTCGTATGCTGCGACAACCTGTCGACTAAAGGGCAGCTAGCGATGTTAAGACAGTTGACCGAAAAAAAAGCCTATGGACGACAAGACTAAGGACAGCGAGAGCGAAGAGGAGATCTACACAACGAAAACCACGGTACGTGGCCAGAAGTACGAGTTCATTAAAAAACTCATGCAAAAGTGCAACTCTACGGACATAGGTGACATCATCATGTACTGCAAGAGTAAGGCGGGCGAGTCGAAGAGGTACAACGAGCGGTGGACTGACATATTCAAGAACACGCCTAACATAAACACGATAGTGGCGGCTGCGGCGACGGACGTGAACATAGAGGCGAAAGTGACACCGATCTGGGAGCAGTTACACGACAAACGGGATCTGTTCAATAACGATAAGAACAGATACTGGAGCATCGTGCAGTCTCTGAACATACTGGAAGAGTGGTGCAGATACCACAACTTTGACATAGAGAAGTTCGCCAAGGAGACGTTCGAGGTCTGTCACAAGATCAAGCCGAAAATCAACTGTTTCCACATCACAGGGGTGAGCAACTCGGGAAAGAGTTACGTATTGCGATCTCTGCGAAACGGATTGATGAACTGCGGCAGGATGAGGTGCCAGGCGTCCGACAACTTCACTTTCGGGACTTGCGTGGACAAGACCCTGATATACACGGACGAGATGTGGTTCACGCCGCAGAACGTCGAGGAGGCGAAATGCATCTTGGAGGGAACAGAAACTTACGTGAACGTGAAACACCAGAACGAGAGGCTGCTGAGACGAACGCCGTGCATATCCACCAGCAACAACGAGCCGTGGAAGGTGGTGCTACAGGAGAGAGAGGCGATCATGAATCGCATATACCACTACGAGACGACGCGACCGATGCCGCAGCTGAAGCGATGGGGCGTCATAGAGCTGAACCCGGTTATGTGGCTAACCGTGTGGAAGCGTCAGATAGACAAGTTCGCGAACAACGAATATCACGAACTAGTGAACGACGACGACAAGCCGAGTCCGCCCGAAGCAAAGACTCTGCAGTACGAAGAATGGGACAACATGTCGCCAAAAAACAGAAAACGTATCAACAGAGTCAAGAGAAACCTGACGAGAGAACTTACCGAAGAAGCCAAGTTTCACAAATGTAAGTGGTGGCTCTCTTAATCTCTTTAATTATCGTAACTGGATTTGGACAAGCAAAAGTTATCGATCTGAAGGACAGATGAAGGCTGACTGGATAACGAAAAGTAATAATCCAAACAATAACTTCACGCGTGCCGTATCTCATCCACAATACAATAATAAAAAAAGTTATTGAATGTAACAGAATCAAATTAGTAAATCAAACATTTTTGGATAAATACAATAAAAAGGATTGGATATTATATCTCCATAAGGATTCATACTTATCTTTAGACATTTCATTACGTCTTTTCAGATTAATTATGCACAAACAGAACATAGATATTGATGAATTCGTTAATGATATATGGAATATTTTGAACCAAAAATTTACTAAAAAAAATTTATTCGTTCTTCAAGGAGTACCTGATAGTGGTAAGTCAACAGTGGCACGTTCAATTGTTGAACTATTTCAACATTCTGCTACAGTACAAGGTACTACTAGTTTCCCATTCATGAGCCTCGTGAACGTAGAAATAGGTTTAATAGAGGAACCTAATATGACTATGGAAACACTACAGACATTTAAAAAAATAAGTGAAGGTGTTGATACAGAAGTAAATATTAAATATGGTCCTGATCAGACAATTAAACGAACACCGATCATAATCACAAGTAACAATGACTTCGATCAACGTGCGCAATATAGTGAAAAACAGGCATTTCAGTCACATTACATTAAATATATGTTCCGCAATAAATCTGATTTCCCTGCAAAAGTCTGTATATTTGGTCTGTTGTCTTTTGAGGATAACCAATTTCATTCAAGTGAAATCGAAACAAAATCAAATTAAAGTTAGAATTTTCCTATCGATTTCCAAATAATCAAACTTTCCAAAAGGTTTACATGAAAAAGAGAAATGCTAGTTTTATTTTATCTTCTCTTACCCTTTATTTTTTACCCAAATCAGATTTGACAACCCCCTCTCCCCCATCAAGGACAGGTCGGTTGCGATTGAAATTGTGATGTATCCTGTTAGTCAGCCAAATGATCCACTAACTGCCATTTGATTCGAGTGTAGCAAGATTTAAGACGAGGTTCAAAATTCTAAGTAAAAAGAATTGCTTCTTCCTTGATGCCACAGGTAGAATAATAAAACATTTATCATCAACCAGCTTCTGGCTAAACTGCACCAAATGAAACAAATGGCTCTAACTGTGGCATCAAGTGGAATAGCCGCAACCTGGATAAGTGGTGGCTGTACAAGCATTCAAAGTCCCTTTGGACCTGTTCAAGAAAGAGAAGGCAGCCTGTAACATCAGTCATGATTCTATAGAAAGAAAAATCTCCACTGATTGCAAATTGAGGCCACAATAAACCATAATGCTTCTTTTTAGGCTCTTGACATGGCCCTTTAGGACATGAGGAGGAGGAGGAGGAATAGATTGTGGGGCCGAATAATGCTACGACCATCATCAGAGGTGAGGGGGAGACTTTGGAATTGGGAAACAATTATTTTCTCAGAAACCAGACAATGGAGGAATGGTTCTTTGTGACAGGGAGAAAAAACACTGTATACCTAACCACACCAGTTTTGGGTAGGCATCAATAAATATGAATGCCTCAAGCAAGAGATCGGATCATCCCGAGAGTTCATTCCAGCAACAGGAGTAAAGATGTTGACGTCATGATCGGCTGATGAGAGTATCCAACATCAGCCTTGTGCTAAACTTTATAAAGTCAGCAAAAAGACCTTTACCAAGTCAGCAACATATACATTCTGACTTAAAAGGAAGGTTTGGTCGATAAACGCAGGCATGCGAACTCCCAGACTAACAATAAACCAAATATTGCACGAATGACTTGACATATTAATAGTATATTTGGTCTGTTGTCTTTTGAGGGTAACCAATTCCATTCAAGTGAAATCGGAACAAAATCAAATTAAAGTTAGAATTTTCCTATCGATTTCCAAATAATCAAACTTTCCAAAAGGTTTACATGAAAAAGAGAAATGCTAGTTTTATTTTATCTTCTCTTACCCTTTATTTTTTAACCAAATCAGATTTGACAACCCCCTCTCCCCCAGCAAGGACAGGTCGGTTGCGACTGAAATTGTGATGTATCCTGTTAGTCAGCCAAATGATCCACTAACTGCCATTTGATTCGAGTATAGCAAGATTTAACAAGATTTGCAAAACGTTAAATAATGATTTATATATCTTTCTTTTACATTTCTTGACAGATGCCGGACGAGAAGATATACATGGCAGTATATCAGTTCATATCACATGAATTTATACTAGCCAAAAGATATCTTCCACGATTCGTACATACAATTGGTGAATCTTGTTCTTTGCAAGTGAATGATGATTTTTACGATGTACCTGATGCAGAACGACAATACATAGCAGGTGCTGCTAATAAAGTACTTCATTTTATCAAATTAAGAAAAGGAATAGTTATATATCACAATGCTGAATGAAAAGATCTTTGTAAGGGTAAGGCATGGAATACATTCAATCACTTCCATTTAATTTGGAAATCCAGTTGTGAACCAAGAAAAGATTCATCTTGGTATAATGTCACTAAAGCATATCATAAAGCCACTGGATATAAAAGGGGAATACCCAAAGTCCTTCACATGAAACTTCCAAGTCCAGCATGTAATTACCATTGTAAATCACCCAGGCAAATTATAATTAGATCAGACATATCTGTAATGAAAACACTTGGCGATTGGTGTGATCAGAAATATATAGAAAAACCTCACGTACGCAAAGCTACTTCATCTGTTTCATATAGAGATATGGAAAATGAACCAAGTTTCACAAATGTAAGTGATGGCTCTCTTAATCTCTTTAATTATCGTAACTGGATTTGGACAAGCAAAAGTTACAGATCTGAAGGACAGATGAAGGCTGACTGGATAACAAAAAGTAATAATCCAAACAATAACTTCATGCGTGCCGTATCTCATCCACAATACAATAATAAAAAAAGTTATTGAATGTAACAGAATCAAATTAGTAAATCAAACATTTTTGGATAAATACAATAAAAAGGATTGGATATTATATCTCCATAAGGATTCATACTTATCTTTAGACATTTCATTACGTCTTTTCAGATTAATTATGCACAAACAGAACATAGATATTGATGAATTCGTTAATGATATATGGAATATTTTGAACCAAAAATTTACTAAAAAAAATTTATTCGTTCTTCAAGGAGTACCTGATAGTGGTAAGTCAACAGTGGCACGTTCAATTGTTGAACTATTTCAACATTCTGCTACAGTACAAGGTACTACTAGTTTCCCATTCACGAGCCTCATGAACGTAGAAATAGGTTTAATAGAGGAACCTAATATGACTATGGAAACACTACAGACATTTAAAAAAATAAGTGAAGGTGTTGATACAGAAGTAAATATTAAATATGGTCCTGACCAGACAATTAAACGAACACCGATCATAATCACAAGTAACAATGACTTCGATCAACGTGCGCAATATAGTGAAAAACAGGCATTTAAGTCACGTTACATTAAATATATGTTCCGCAATAAATCTGATTTCCCTGCAAAAGTCTGTATATTTGGTCTGTTGTCTTTTGAGGATAACCAATTTCATTCAAGTGAAATCGAAACAAAATCAAATTAAAGTTATAATTTTCCTATCGATTTCCAAATAATCAGACTTTCCAAAAGGTTTACATGAAAAAGAGAAATGCTAGTTTTCTTTTATATGAGGAGGAGGAAGAGATTGTGGGGCCGAATAATGCTACAATCATCATCAGAGAAGAGGGGGATATAGATCATGAACACTGTGCAAAAGATACTCTAGCAGTGAAAAGAGACGTATAGCAAAGATGTTCAGGTCATGATCGGCTGATGAGAGTATCCAACATCAGCCTTGTGCTAAACTTTACAAAGTCAGCAAAAAGAACTTTACCAAGTCAGCAACGCATACATTCTGACTTAAAAGGAAGGTTTGGTCGATAAACGCAGGCATGCGAACTCCCAGACTAACAACAATAAACCAAATATTGCACGAATGACTTGACATATTAATAGTATATTTTGTCTGTTGTCTTTTGAGGATAACCAATTCCATTCAAGTGAAATCGAAACAAAATCAAATTAAAGTTAGAATTTTCCTATCGATTTCCAAATAATCAGACTTTCCAAATAATCAAACTTTCCAAAAGGTTTACATGAAAAAGAGAAATGCTAGTTTTATTTTATATGAGGAGGAGGAAGAGATTGTGGGGCCGAATAATGCTACAATCATCATCAGAGAAGAGGGGGATATAGATCATGAACACTGTGCAAAAGATACTCTAGCAGTGAAAAGAGACGTATAGCAAAGATATTCAGGTCATGATCGGCTGATGAGAGTATCCAACATCAGCCTTGTGCTAAACTTTACAAAGTCAGCAAAAAGAACTTTACCAAGTCAGCAACGCATACATTCTGACTTAAAAGGAAGGTTTGGTCGATAAACGCAGGCATGCGAACTCCCAGACTAACAACAATAAACCAAATATTGCACGAATGACTTGACATATTAATAGTATATTTTGTCTGTTGTCTTTTGAGGATAACCAATTCCATTCAAGTGAAATCGAAACAAAATCAAATTAAAGTTAGAATTTTCCTATCGATTTCCAAATAATCAGACTTTCCAAATAATCAAACTTTCCAAAAGGTTTACATGAAAAAGAGAAATGCTAGTTTTATTTTATATGAGGAGGAGGAAGAGATTGTGGGGCCGAATAATGCTACAATCATCATCAGAGAAGAGGGGGATATAGATCATGAACACTGTGCAAAAGATACTCTAGCAGTGAAAAGAGACGTATAGCAAAAATGTTCAGGTCATGATCGGCTGATGAGAGTATCCAACATCAGCCTTGTGCTAAACTTTACAAAGTCAGCAAAAAGAACTTTACCAAGTCAGCAACGCATACATTCTGACTTAAAAGGAAGGTTTGGTCGATAAACGCAGGCATGCGAACTCCCAGACTAACAACAATAAACCAAATATTGCACGAATGACTTGACATATTAATAGTATATTTGGTCTGTTGTCTTTTGAGGATAACCAATTTCATTCAAGTGAAATCAAAACAAAATCAAATTAAAGTTAGAATTTTCCTATCAATTTCCAAATAATCAAACTTTCCAAAAGGTTTACATGAAAAAGAGAAATGCTAGTTTTATTTTATCTTCTCTTAACCATTATTTTTTAACCAAATCAGATTTGACAACCCCCTCTCCCCCATCAAGGACAGGTCGGTTGCGATTGAAATTATGACGTATCCTGTTAGTCAGCCAAATGATCCACTAACTGCCATTTGATTCGAGTGTAGCAAGATTTAACACGCGGTTCAAAATTCTAAGTAAAAAGAATTGCTTCTTCCTTGATGCCACAGGTAGAATAATAAGACATTTATCATCAACCAGCTTCTGGCTAAACTGCACCAAATGAAACAAATGGCTCTAACTGTGGCATCAAGTGGAATAGCCGCAACCTGGATAAGTGGTGGCTGTACAAGCATTCAAAGTCCCTTTGGACCTGTTCAAGAAAGAGAAGGCAACCTGTAACATCAGTCATGGTTCTATAGAAGGAAAAATCGTCACTGATTGCAAATTGAGGCCACAATAAACCATAAAGGTTCTTTTTAGGCTTTTGACATGGCCCTTTAGGACATGAGGAGGAGGAATAGATTGTGGGGCCGAATAATGCTACGACCATCATCAGAGGTGAGGGGGAGACTCCGGAATTGGGAAACAATTATTTTCTCAGTAACCAGACAATGGAGGAATGGTTCTTTGTGACAGGGAGAAAAAACACTGTATACCTAACCACACCAGTTTTGGGTAAGCATCAATAAATATGAATGCCTCAAGCAAGAGATCGGATCATCCCGAGAGTTCATTCCAGCAACAGGAGATGTTCACGTCATGATCGGCTGATGAGAGTATCCAACATCAGCCTTGTGCTAAACTTTACAAAGTCAGCAAAAAGACCTTTACCAAGTCAGCAACATATACATTCTGACTTAAAAGGAAGGTTTGGTCGATAAACGCAGGCATGCGAACTCCCAGACTAACAATAAACCAAATATTGCACGAATGACTTGACATATTAATAGTATATTTGGTCTGTTGTCTTTTGAGGGTAACCAATTCCATTCAAGTGAAATCGGAACAAAATCAAATTAAAGTTAGAATTTTCCTATCGATTTCCAAATAATCAAACTTTCCAAAAGGTTTACATGAAAAAGAGAAATGCTAGTTTTATTTTATATGAGGAGGAGGAAGAGATTGTGGGGCCGAATAATGCTACGACCATCATCAGAGGAGAGGGAGATATAGATCATGAACACTGTGCAAAAGATACTCTAGCAGTGAAAAGAGACGGTGATAGTATAAAGATGGATTTAAAATTCAGAATGGTTGACATTCCATATAACTACTTAAATGCAAGTATGACAAATGTTGAATTAGAAACATTTGTAAGTGTTGCAAAATCATTCCGGGTTAAAAGTTGCGGGTTCAAGATTACAAATATAGTACCAATAACAGATGAATTCGAACAGGTTCAAAATACAACTGTTACTAATACAACTTTTAATACTAGACCGTGGATGGCTGCATATGTCGATTCAAAATATGGTATATTCCAACAACGAGATTTTATTGGAAGTTTACCAAATAAAAATTTCACTAAAAATATTCCAAGTACAAGGACAGAAGGTAGATTACCAAACTGCATTGCTTATAGGAAATTTGATGGTGGAAACATCAGACAGGTATTGACATACTTGATAAACAAACATCAACTGAATTAGATATGCAACAGATTCTTAGTATATATAATACTGGGGCATGAAAAATGTTAGCAGCAGGTGATACATTCGGATATAATTGGATAAATAGAAATCCTGCATGGTTTAATTTATGCGCTTTTAACTCCCTCTATGATATATACAATTCAGCACCATCTTTACGCCCTATGCATCCTATACCTGTCAAAATAAACTCGAAAACAACTTCTGATGAAAATGAAAAACCTTGGATGCCAGCAAAAAATGGTAAATGGCAAAAAAAGGCAAATCCTAATGTTGCTGGGGATGATTGGAATATGACAGGTAAAAGTTGCTCGACTCAAATGCCAATTAATCCTTCAAATTCACCTCCTGTATGTACATTAGATCCAATAACAATTTTGGATAGTGCTGATAATCCTGCTAAAATAGCTTTTTACTTAATTGGTAATTGCTTCTCCGAAGTAGACTTCGAATATATGTCAGGTTCACCTCAAATGGTAGCTTTCATGGCTCCGAGTACAACCGGTGCATTTATAAATACATCAGAAAAATCTAATGTATGTATGTTTCCTTCTGGTCTTAGACATTATTCAGGGGCTCCTAATAGTGCTACTGCACAATACCTGGGGCAAAACGTTAAATAATGATTTATATATCTTTCTTTTACATTTCTTGACAGATGCCGGACGAGAAGATATACATGGCAGTATATCAGTTCATATCACATGAATTTATACTAGCCAAAAGATATCTTATTTAAATTAACTCAAAAGAACTAAAACGAAGTTCATGAAAGCTTCGAACAGGTATCATTGATCCGGATCAATGATACCTGTTCGAAGCTTTCATGAACTTCGTTTTAGTTCTTTTGAGTTAATTTAAATAGAATTGAATAGTGGAGATCTGCTGCGAAACAAAGGTTTCAGAGGTGCCCCGTCTAAGTTTTCTCTTAAACCATTGCCATTGAAGATTAAAATTTATTGCGTGTGTGCACTTACCTCTAGTTCCGGGTTACGCGCGTCCGCGCTCCATAACTTTTCTTTCAACTTACCGAGGATTAAATTTAATTTCAGAAAGTTTGTGCATATATAAATATGCACTACCACCACCGTGCCCGTCAATCGAGAAAGAAATGTGCATAATCTAAGTTCTAGTAAATTTATTATTTCCATCGCCATTGCAGAAAAAGAATTTTATAAAGGGAGATAATCAGTATTATTGCAGTAAAGGGAAATAATCGAGAACTGGAACAAATAAAAATGCCACCGGTGAGAGCAGTAAAAGGCATACGGAGAGCGCGTAAAAGGAAGCCATTTTCTTTCACGGCTCCGGGGCACGATTTTCTAGGTCCGGGGACAGATTTAGAGAGGCTAAAATACGCAGTACCGCGCAGCAAGCTAGATCTAGCGGCTAAGATACACGATTTCAATTACAGCAACAGATCTAAGTCGACTAAAGAATCAGATGAACAATTCTACGAGGATACAAAAGGTACTGGATTTTTGGGCGCGGTTGCACGGACTCTCATCGGAACAAAACATAAACTCGGACTTGACGAATACTTCAGGCCGACAGCTGACGACGAGCTACGTGATAGTGTCGCTAATAGTGTTGCTGATACTGAACAAAACATGGAGGCTGGCAAAGAAAATCAGTCGGAATCGAGTAGCGGCGGAGGGTGGTCCGCAGAGGTCATCGGACCAATTCTCCCAACTGAGACGGGTAACCAAATCGGAAAATTTGTCTTTAAACGAAGATTTAAAAACCTAATCAAGACGACGGACATGAACGGCTGCAAAGCGACGTTCGAAAAATATAAACAGAACGAGCAAGGGGTACACAACGTAGGACATTACTGTTGGGCCTACGCAAAGTCCGAAGACTACATGATACCGTACCATCCGACTTCGTGGGTACAACAGATAAAGTGGGAAGCGACAATGAAGCACGCGACCAGCTACAGAATTAACCGTATAGGCTGCAGCATAGACAACGTTATATGCGGCGAATGGACGACAAAAAACAACGAAGAGGTGTTCATGCCGAATCCGGAGCCGTACTTCGACATATACGTGGACAAGGGACAGTACATAGGATACGGAAACTTGATTAGAATGACCGACGTTCCGCTTCAAGTTCATACAGCCGATGACGGCGAGCCAGGCAGAAATGTGCAAGTACATATACGCGTACGCAGCCCCTATAGCAGTAGTCAATTCGATACCTAACACAGGAGTAATAGACGACGTGAACAAAAAGACGCAAGTGAGCATGATCGACTTACACGACTGGCGAGAGATGCCGACAGTAAAAAAAATCAGACAGGGCGACTCGTTCACACACATATGGCAAAATCATTCGTTATTTAGAAAACCGCTAACGAACACTTTCACGCAAAACAATTACGTTGTTAACGGGTCGATGCTGAGCGATCCGACTCTGCTGAGAAGCGGGCTACAGAACGAGGTATCCACGGCGTGGGACTACGGTCTAGACGTATCTACGGCTCCCGATTACGGGACGTACGCGGTAAACGTGGAAAACAATCTAGACCACGGCAAGGAAAGAAAACGAATGAGAGAAGAAGACGAAGAGGACATAGCCATGACGGAGATATCGGACCTGGCATTTGATCATCAACAAATACGATCTACAAACGAGACGACAAAACCGAAAGACCTTGACTTGGGAGTTGGCTGGCGCCGTGCAACTGGTCACTTCACGGTAGCCAATAGAACCGTCATTAACAAGATTCTATACACTAACGAGGACGCACCGGAACCCATACTTATACACGTACCGCCCATCATAAGACCGAACGGTGCTATCGGGACGCTATACTTTAATTTCGAGCTGACCTATATGTTGGAAGTGGAATGCCACTACGACTCCATAACACATCCGCAAAAGGTTCCACTGGCTTCAAGGGCACAGGCGGAGGAAGCGACTCACGAAGGTTTTAACTACGACAAGTACCTAATTAACATGCCAAACAAACACTTCCACGGTCAACATCCGAAGGGAATGGCCCACGGAAGGACTGTACACGTGTACAAAGGCAGCAATGCCGATAACACAGCCGGAACTAATTCCGGAAAGTACATCAACATGTGATCGCTCCGTTTTTGCCATATAAGACACACCGGACAGCAGTGAAACGCAACACAAACGAACGAGAAGTCAAACGATAATGGAAGCCGGTGCAGAAACTCAGATAGAATTGGCAAGAAGGATAAACGACACGATTCCGACCGACGGTAAAATACTCAAGGCTTACACATGGATCTATCGGTGGGAAAACCCGAGAGAATTCCATTTCAAGGTTTCCAATCACATACTAACAGCGAAAAAGGCAATATTCTACAAGCCGGACGAAAAAAAGAAGTATCTAAACTACATCTTAAACAACAATCCGTACATAATAGTCCACCACCGCGCAGGGCCGTCTAAGATAAAGGCCTGCAACGACATCGACCACTTCCACATGATAACGTGGCACAGCGATCACCCGACGAGTCAACACAGTTTCATGATGCTAAAGAAATTGATGGCGACAAAGTCGAACGAGTATAGCATGAAATGCCAACGGGTGTACAATCCGTACGGTCTGTGCAAATACCTCACACAAGACGGCGAGATACGCAGAGTCGTATGCTGCGACAACCTGTCGACTAAAGGGCAGCTAGCGATGTTAAGACAGTTGACCGAAAAAAAAGCCTATGGACGACAAGACTAAGGACAGCGAGAGCGAAGAGGAGATCTACACAACGAAAACCACGGTACGTGGCCAGAAGTACGAGTTCATTAAAAAACTCATGCAAAAGTGCAACTCTACGGACATAGGTGACATCATCATGTACTGCAAGAGTAAGGCGGGCGAGTCGAAGAGGTACAACGAGCGGTGGACTGACATATTCAAGAACACGCCTAACATAAACACGATAGTGGCGGCTGCGGCGACGGACGTGAACATAGAGGCGAAAGTGACACCGATCTGGGAGCAGTTACACGACAAACGGGATCTGTTCAATAACGATAAGAACAGATACTGGAGCATCGTGCAGTCTCTGAACATACTGGAAGAGTGGTGCAGATACCACAACTTTGACATAGAGAAGTTCGCCAAGGAGACGTTCGAGGTCTGTCACAAGATCAAGCCGAAAATCAACTGTTTCCACATCACAGGGGTGAGCAACTCGGGAAAGAGTTACGTATTGCGATCTCTGCGAAACGGATTGATGAACTGCGGCAGGATGAGGTGCCAGGCGTCCGACAACTTCACTTTCGGGACTTGCGTGGACAAGACCCTGATATACACGGACGAGATGTGGTTCACGCCGCAGAACGTCGAGGAGGCGAAATGCATCTTGGAGGGAACAGAAACTTACGTGAACGTGAAACACCAGAACGAGAGGCTGCTGAGACGAACGCCGTGCATAACGAGCCGTGGAAGGTGGTGCTACAGGAGAGAGAGGCGATCATGAATCGCATATACCACTACGAGACGACGCGACCGATGCCGCAGCTGAAGCGATGGGGCGTCATAGAGCTGAACCCGGTTATGTGGCTAACCGTGTGGAAGCGTCAGATAGACAAGTTCGCGAACAACGAATATCACGAACTAGTGAACGACGACGACAAGCCGAGTCCGCCCGAAGCAAAGACTCTGCAGTATGAAGAATGGGACAACATGTCGCCAAAAAACAGAAAACGTATCAACAGAGTCAAGAGAAACCTGACGAGAGAACTTACCGAAGAAGCCAAGTTTCACAAATGTAAGTGGTGGCTCTCTTAATCTCTTTAATTATCGTAACTGGATTTGGACAAGCAAAAGTTATCGATCTGAAGGACAGATGAAGGCTGACTGGATAACGAAAAGTAATAATCCAAACAATAACTTCACGCGTGCCGTATCTCATCCACAATACAATAATAAAAAAAGTTATTGAATGTAACAGAATCAAATTAGTAAATCAAACATTTTTGGATAAATACAATAAAAAGGATTGGATATTATATCTCCATAAGGATTCATACTTATCTTTAGACATTTCATTACGTCTTTTCAGATTAATTATGCACAAACAGAACATAGATATTGATGAATTCGTTAATGATATATGGAATATTTTGAACCAAAAATTTACTAAAAAAAATTTATTCGTTCTTCAAGGAGTACCTGATAGTGGTAAGTCAACAGTGGCACGTTCAATTGTTGAACTATTTCAACATTCTGCTACAGTACAAGGTACTACTAGTTTCCCATTCATGAGCCTCGTGAACGTAGAAATAGGTTTAATAGAGGAACCTAATATGACTATGGAAACACTACAGACATTTAAAAAAATAAGTGAAGGTGTTGATACAGAAGTAAATATTAAATATGGTCCTGATCAGACAATTAAACGAACACCGATCATAATCACAAGTAACAATGACTTCGATCAACGTGCGCAATATAGTGAAAAACAGGCATTTCAGTCACATTACATTAAATATATGTTCCGCAATAAATCTGATTTCCCTGCAAAAGTCTGTATATTTGGTCTGTTGTCTTTTGAGGATAACCAATTTCATTCAAGTGAAATCGAAACAAAATCAAATTAAAGTTAGAATTTTCCTATCGATTTCCAAATAATCAAACTTTCCAAAAGGTTTACATGAAAAAGAGAAATGCTAGTTTTATTTTATCTTCTCTTACCCTTTATTTTTTACCCAAATCAGATTTGACAACCCCCTCTCCCCCAGCAAGGACAGGTCGGTTGCGATTGAAATTGTGACGTATCCTGTTAGTCAGCCAAATGATCCACTAACTGCCATTTGATTCGAGTGTAGCAAGATTTAACACGCGGTTCAAAATTCTAAGTAAAAAAAATTGCTTCTTCCTTGATGCCACAGGTAGAATAGTAAGACATTTATCATCAACCAGCTTCTGGCTAAACTGCACCAAATGAAACAAATGGCTCTAACTGTGGCATCAAGTGGAATAGCCGCAACCTAGATAAGTGGTGGCTGTACAAACATTCAAAGTCCCTTTGGACCTGTTCAAGAAAGAGAAGGCAACCTGTAACATCAGTCATGATTCTATAGGAGGAAAAATCGTCACTGATTGCAAATTGAGGCCACAATAAACCATAATGGTTCTTTTTAGGCTCTTGACATGGCCCTTTAGGACATGAGGAAGAGATTGTGGGGCCGAATAATGCTACGACCATCATCAGAGGTGAGGGGGAGACTTTGGAATTCGGAAACAATTATTTTCTCAGAAACCAGACAATGGAGGAATGGTTCTTTGTGACAGGGAGAAAAAACACTGTATACCTAACCACACCAGTTTTGGGTAAGCATCAATAAATATGAATGCCTCAAGCAAGAGATCAGATCATCCCGAGAGTTTATTCCAGCAACAGGAGTAAAGATGTTCACGTCATGATCGGCTGATGAGAGTATCCAACATCAGCCTTGTGCTAAACTTTCCAAAGTCAGCAAAAAGAACTTTACCAAGTCAGCAAAGTATACATTCTGACTTAAAAGGAAGGTTTGGTCGATAAACGCAGGCATGCGAACTCCCAGACGAACAACAATAAACCAAATATTGCACGAATGACTTGACATATCAATAGTATATTTGGTCTGTTGTCTTTTGAGGATAACCAATTCCATTCAAGTGAAATCGGAACAAAATCAAATTAAAGTTAGAATTTTCCTATCGATTTCCAAATAATCAAACTTTCCAAAATGTTATCATGAATACGAGCAATGCTAGTTTTATTTTATCTTTAACCAAATCTGATTTGACATGCACCCCCCAAGTCGGTGGCGATTGAAATAGCGATATATTCTGTTAGTGAGCCAAATGATCCATCAACTGCCATTTGATTTGAGTTTAGCAAGATTTAACACAAGGTTCCAAATTCTAAGTAGAAAGAATTGCTTTTCCACAAAACTGTAAGAGAAGGGAACTTGCAACATCAGCAGTGGTTCCATAAAAGGAAATCTCCTCAATAATTGCAAATTGATCATCTGAGACATGGCAAAACTGAGCCATAAGGGTCGCCTTTTAGACTCTTGACACAGCCCGTTAGGATATTAGACATAACACATGACTCGTGGAAGGCCACACCCTTACAGTGATTCTGAAAGGAACAAAAGCTGATGAGGTAAATGCCAGTATAAAGACTTCCTACCTGTGGAGCAGTGTCGAAAAGCTGAAACTCACAACTAACGTGAGAGTTTAGCTCAGTGGTGATGAGGAAGCCGGTACTTTGGACTTTAGTAATAGCACTTTGGTTTGTGAGCAGGATGGCCTGGTCAGTTTGCCTTTTGGACATATGATGCCTGATTTAAAGGAATTTATGACTAGGATGTTTACTAACCAGAGGAATCAGCTTACAGACCACAACCGGCTAAGAACCTGTGCCATTTTAGCTCCAAATAATGTGGTAGCTCATGATTTGAACATCAAATTTCTGGAAAATTTGCCAGGTGATCGTTGAAGCTAAAATTCCATTGATGCTGCACTAATCGTGAATTATCCAGTTGAATTTTTGAATAGCCTCACACCAGCAGGCCTCACAATTTGCACCTCAAGATTGCAGCACTAGTGATGCTGCTAACTACTTGGATCCAGTAATGCTTTGCAATGGCACATGACTTTGAATTAAGATGATGCCAATATTATTCTTGGAGCCAACAATTCTGACTGGCAAAGCAAGTGCTGAGGTTGTATTTATTTCTGAAATTCCATTTATTCTCTTGGATATGCCATTCCAGTTCAAGTGCTTGCAACATACATGACTATCTGCCAATGAGAACCTCCGACATCAGCCTTGTGTCAAACTTTACCAAGTCAGTTTTTGTATTATTGTATTCTTATACTTTCTATTTTAATCCTAATTTTTAGTCTAGTTCGGTTATTTGTAAATTAAAAAAAAAGGTAAAAGAGAAAAAAGTTATAAGCATACATAGATCTTGCTGTTGATGACACAGAAGTGCCCCAAATTTCATGAGTTGATGGCTCTCAAAATCAATTTTAAAATTTGTATCTGAGCTCATTTTTTTTACCCCACTTCAGCTTGGTTGGCTGTTGAAAATGGCATTTCTAACTCGTTTTAAAAACATTTCCAAATTTTAATTTAACAATTTAAGTTCTGTCAATCTGTGATTAAGGGAATCATACCTTCAACAATACATCTGAGGAGGAGAGAAAGAGCAGAGTAATTCTGTTGCCAAAAAAAATCAGACTACCTTGTGATCAATGAAAAAGTTCTGACAACTTCCAGGTGACTGCCACACTTATGACAGTACAGATAAAAGTTCTGACAGATGATCCTGCTGAGACTGAGTTCTATCCAGTTGAATTTCTAAATTCTTTGACCCCCCATCAGGAATGCCTCCTCATAAATCGAGCTTAAAACCTGGCTCAATAGCAATGCTTCTTTGCAACATTCCCATCAAGAATGGACTCTGCAATGGTACAAGATTGGAAGTTGTGACCATGCATCGACATTCAATTGAGGCTTCGCTGATCAGTGGCTCACTTATTGGCAGACATGTCCTCACATCCCCAGGACAAAGATGGCTCCTAGCATCACTAACTTGCCATTTACTTTAGAGAGAACCCAGTTTCCTGTCCGTTTGTCATATGTCATGACGATAAACAAGTCACAGGGGCAGACATTTGAGAAGGTGGGACTGTTCTTACCTTGGCCAGTGTTCAGTCATGGGCAGTCGTATGTGGCATTCTCAAGAGTTCACAAACTATCAGATGTAAGAGTTAAGGTAATGGACACAGACAGACAAGGAACGAGAAGAGCGCAAACTGTTACTATTGTCGAGAGGTGTTCTCTTGAAGGAGTCATTCCCTCACCTCCAACGGAAGCAACTCCTGAACATAACGGATAAGATACGGAACAGTTCTCTAGGTCAATCACCCAACATTGTGACACTATGTGGACCATTCTATAAAAGTTTAAAAGGGACCGTGGAAGTTTTAAGCAGGCGGTATCAGAAATCATTCAACACAGTAGAGGCTTCATCCCAGTCAGTGTTAACATCGGTGAGGCAGCACACCATGTTGGCTGAAAGCATCATTGGTGAGTTAGGAGAAAATAAAGAAGCTTTCACCTGATGCTCATGTCTTCAGCATAAGTGATATCCTCAAGGCCAAGCAGAATAAAGTCAGGGAATTCATTGATGATCTGGATGCTAAGCAACTCACCAATTACTTGAAGTTGGCACTGACTTACAGCAGAGAAAAGACTATCCTGAAAAAGATTTGGCACCAAGAAGTACTTGTTGAAATTGCACGGAGGATCAAGGTAAGGGATTCCAGGCAGGACACAAGAAAATAAAAAAGCCTGACACTGACAGATATATCATTTTCTTTTCTGTGGATGGAATACCCAGATCGTGCAGAAGAGCTTACATAGATACACATTGGTAAAATAGATGGTCATACAAACCGTGAATATGTTGGCTTTATCACGAGTTATCATGAATAAGAGAAGGAAGTCAGAGACGTTACAATTTATACCATGTTTCTACAAATTAATGTTCCAAAATTCATCTTCTGACAATCTTGGAACTGAAACCAGAAATTTCAGCACCCAAAGAACTGAAATTGTATTCTATCTTCACAGACCGATTAAATTCTTTGTTATGCATATAACAGATCTTGTTAATATTAAGTATAATGAATACTGATTTTTGTTAACAAGTGTTTGTTTTTTTTTTAAATCAGCCTGGTATATTTTGTAGCTATCTGTGTAAACCCCTTCTTCTGATCAAACTACCTTTGTTAAAGTGAGGTTATTTGATAAAGTGAAACCCTGACCCCATGACAAAGAGTCTGTGAGGAGCATGGTACCACGACATACAAGATGACTGTACAAAATCGAGTGACAGCAAATAAATCTTACAAATGCGATTGAAAATTTATAAGATAAAACTTGTGCATGAAAAAGTGAAGAGACCGTCTCTCAATTGTAATATTTCTGCTTTTTAAGTGCAGCTGAAAAAGTATGCAAACATTCAAAGTGATGCATCATTGAAAAACAAATGGTTACAAATGTGATTATTTTCTTTCTAGAAAGGCTCTTCTCTGTTATAAATTAGACAATGTCTATCACGGAGATAACTGTCTTAGAATGATCACCAGAAAAGATGAATCTTATCAGTTTAGCAAAAAAAAAAAAAAAAAAAAAAAAAAATCTTTGACCTATACAACTATAGGTCAGACACGCCAGGGTAGATCTCAGGCTACCCAGCCACCACAACGGGAGGGGGACCTCTTGGACCTTCTACCAGGGCATTCCAGTATGCCTAATGCACTAGACATCTACTGATCTCTCTCACATACAGTCTAAATGGAACCTAACAACATCCAGCTGTTGATGGCTGGGAATTGATCACGCCATTTAGGCTCCTGGTATCCAACCTGTTCTGCAGACCTTCAACCAGGTGTTTGAGGGGAAGCTTGGAAGAAGTAAGTCATCAGACTTCACATGGCAGGGTGGGTCACAATGAGAGCATCACCTTCACCCCCGACAGAAAAATTGTTGTGGCAGTTGCCCTTCAGTAAGGATATGACTGTTTCAAAAGAGTCAACCCCTAAAACAGCCAAATTTTGCCTGAGCATGGATGGCAGTTGGGACAGTCCGCAGGTAGCTAGAGCCACTTGGTACAACCCAATGAACTGCCTTGCTTAAAAAGGCAGTTAAGAATACAAGCAGTTTAAAACTTAGCAAGTCACTACTACATATGAAAATCAGACTTTACAAAGGATAAAAGAAAATCACATTTGTAGGAAGACTTCATTGCCTAGTGAAGTGTGTGGAAAAGTTCATTCTCAGATAAGTGAATAAACAGAATGGAGAGACCCCATTTCATTGTGAAGTATGTGGAAAAGCTTTCTCTTATGCAAGTAAGTTAAAAAGGCATATGAGAATACACTGAAACTCTTTGGTAGTTAAATGAAGTTTCAAAATGCACTTGAATATGCTAATTGAGGAAATGTCTTTGATATACAGTTTGCAATAACTTTTTCAATGGAAATGATCACTTAAAAAGGCACATGAAAATACAAGAGAGAGACTCCCTTTACTTGTGAAGTCTGTGGAAAAGACTTCTCTTTCAGAATGAGGACACATTCTTAAGAGAAATTGCAATTAATTGTAGAAAAATATTCTTCAAAAGAAAGATGAAATTATCCCAAATAAAATCAGAAACAATTTGTTTCATGATTATTAAGCAGAACATAAAAATGTTTAGTCACTGACGAAATTTCAATTTACAATTATAAGGTAACCAAAATAGTCGTGTGGGAAGAAATGATCACTGATACACAAATGAGAGTCATGTGCCAGTAAAGTAGTAGGGGTGGGGGTAATACTCTTGACCAATGCAGGAAATTTGCACACACACATCAGTCATAGCTTGAGCAGCAGTGAGGATACATGGCAGTGTCAAAGCAGATCATTCCAGGTTGTCTGCTTTATGCTATTTGAGAATGAGGAGGATGCTGCCATGGCGGCCCATCCCGCCGTGCTAAGTTTAATGTACAAATATAAAGGATCTACAAACAGCACCTGAGAAGGCATGGTGAAGACCTCCATAAAAGGTTGGATATCAGGGGCCTAAAGGGGTATGAGAAAGTCCCAGCCATCAACAACTGGCCTGATCATGCTCCTGCCAACTTAGCTGGCTGTGACTCTCAGGAGGCCATTAGGGTTCACTTTGGCTGTATGGGCACACCATCCTGGTTATCCCAGAGTGGTTGGTCTGTTGAGGTCTTCTGTAAATGTGGTTGCAATGCTCCTATGAGCCTGCCCTGCATCACCCAAGCCTGCAGACTTGTTAGCTGCCTTTGAACAAAGCGTCACAATAACCTCAGTTCCAAACTGAGCATGGTGTGCAGAAGCTTGGCATCATGATTGCAACCAGAAAGGAGATGATTATTCTGGATATACAGACCTGGCCTGATTCCGTTGTGTTTAGCATTGATGCATGCAATGGGGAAAAGATTTCCAAGTATAACCAACCTTACTTTCTGGATGTTTTATGCAAACCTTTAAGGTCATTGCCCTCATAATTGGCAAGAGGCGCTTTCCCAGCAGTCTTAGAAGGATTGCCAGATGCTTAGGCTTCTTCACTGGAGTCTTTACGGACACATATCCAGAATGATACTCTGTGACTGCTCGAATGCTGTGGGCTTATTGGAATACCCCAGTGGAGGGGAGGGCCACATGCCCTATGGCACTACCAGGGCAGCTCCTGGACTACACTGAGTAGGCTGGGGGCTTCCTTGGAGTAAATGCACTCAGTGCACCTCCCATCAATCCCCACCATCTTGTGAGCTGGGAGCCATCATAAGCCGCGGACTCTATCGAGTTTCCTTCGTGAGTGTCGATACACCTTGAAGGTCATTCCTCGGTCCAGTGACCTTTCACAGCATAGGAGGGTCTTCTATTGTTATCTAGTGGAGGAAGCTGTGAAGGATCCTCTACTGTGAGTGGCTCGACTTATCGGGGGAAGAGTTTTGCTCCTTCTAGTCTTGGATGCCAGCAGCGGATTACCTCAGTAACACTGATTTTTCGCTTACTTGGCAACTGGCTCAGAATAGGCTACCTCTCAAAGACATGGCACTCATATGGGGCTTGGAAGATTTGCCAGACAGTGAACGATGTGACCTTGGCCTCTGCACATCTACCATTATCCTCGGGTCCACCCCTTATGGGACCATGTCAGCGAGTTGACGGCTCGTATCGCTCCCGAAAAGCTTGTGTACATCGATCGTGCATACAACAATGAGTCACCCCCGTATTCTGGGGTGAAACGGATGGTGTTTATAATGCAGCTGGCCATGGCCCAAATGGTGATTTGGATGATGCGAATGGAGTAAGTCTTGTGAGGCAACCGTCTTTCTCATCAGGATCTGATCAGATTTTTTGAGCATCAGCTTAAGATGAAGATTAGAACTGATAAAAAACGCTTACATTCGATATCATTTAGCGAAAGTTGGGTGACTGAGGCGAGCTTGGTTCGTTTGAACGCTGCTAGTCTTGATTTTCTCATTTAAGCCAATCTATGTCACATCAGGGTGGTTTCCAGTGGAGCCCTCCCCTTGGTTAGGTTAGACAAGCTTTGTGTACCTAGTTAATGTGAGTAAATATTGTTACTGGCTTGTTCCCAGCTACATCTTTGGTTATGATCCAAGTTGAGTTTCCCAACCTCCCCAGTTCGATTTGGCCCCATTCCATCTAAACGGGCCCGCTTTATATATTTGTATATGTCTGTATATATTTTTTCCTTTCCCTCTCTCATAGCGAGAGAGCCTCTTGATTTTGCCCGATGGGCAGAAGATGGTGGCCTCTCTTTTTTGAGGGTTGGACAGATCCTATTAATTCCACATATTATTAAAAGGAATTAATTTCTCTTCTTTGTGTGTTAGTGACCCAATGTCTTTCTTTTTTTGGATGAACCCTCACTGAAATCTATTACGAAAGCTATATCAATGCTTATATTTTTACAAGCATTCTAAAATGAAAAGCTCAATAGTCTCCGAAAGAGCTGTGACACTTGGAATGGGAAAATACTAAAAACAGAAAAGAAGGATTAAAAGATATACAGATAAACATACCGAGAACACTGCAAAGTTTTTATTGTAAGAAGCTAAATTCTCAAAAGTGAGAAATGTGGAAAAGATAATTCTTGCAATAAGGCAATCTAGCAAGTATAAACTAATTAATCGTGAGAGCCTGTACAGATAAGGATTTTACAACCTAGCAAGGAGACTGTCAAGTAAACATGATACTGGAAACGACAGATTCTCAAGTTATGAAAGTACAAGTGGCCGAATTGACAGTGATTAATAACAGGTGTCAGGAACTGTTGATTCAGTACGTGAAATAAGCAGAACTGACTGGATGGATGGGTCCGCTATAGATGCAATAGTCTTGTGATGGTGACGGACAAGTCTGCTCCGATTGCGATAGTCAGCTATTTTGGGCACGTGAAAATGAGTCAATCTTCGAATGAAATGGACAGGCGGCTATAAAAGCAATCGGTTATAAAAATTGGTCATGCGAAAACAGCCCCAGTTTGAACTGAATGGACGATAGACTTCAAGTGTGATAGTCAGTTGTAGATTTGGACATGTGAAAGAAGTGTTTGCATTCAAGGAAACAGACTCCAGCATACGAAGAATTCTGCTACATCAAGACAAAAAGAAAGATTTGTACTTTCGTGAAAGCTGAGAGAAAGACGACAGCATCAATTCATTCGTGACTCAAGCCCCTAGACCAGGCGAAAAGAAAAAGTGAGAAAAGTTCTCAAAAGAGTTACTTATATGAAAAGAAAAAGAGAAGAAAGACCTCAAAGGAAATTCAAAACCCGATGAAAGGAAAAGGAAAGTGAGAAACGATCTCAAAAGGAGATACTTATACAAAAGAAAAAGAGAAAAGATCTCAAGGAAAATTCAAGACCAGACAAAAGGAAAAAGAAAAACCTCAAAAAGAGAAACTTATACAAAAAGAAAAAGAAAGAGAGAAAAATAAAAAATGGAAAGGAAAAGAAGACACACACACATATATATATATATATATATATATATATATATATATATATATATATATATTACGTACCTCCGACAATTCATTAAAAAATCAGTATAGTATAATGATAACAGGTCCGAAAATTAATAAAAAAACAAAATTTCATCATTAAAATATGTATGTTATTATTAAGATGAAAGAACAAAGTATTTTTTAAATATTTAAAAAAATTTTTTTTCTTTCTAACACGTTTTAAATTTGGGTCAAAAAATCTCGTTTTTTTTTTTCTTTTTAAAACCGCACAACTTGTGGTCATAGAATTTTTTAGCGTAGCAGTTTCAGGGGAAAACCCATTAATTTTGAAATTATTGCAAAAAAATCAAATAATTGTCTAATTTAAATGAAACTTTCAGGACTTATTAAAAAATGAATGAATTTATTTTTGAAATTTTTATTTTTAGAAAACCTTTGTAAAAATATCTTTTTTTTACATCTGTTACCCCCCCACCCATAAATTAATTTCATGAAATTTTATAGAATTTCAAAGAGTGTGGAAACTTTTTTTTTTTATAAGCAGGACTCCTTGGAGAAGTTAAATAATTTTTTTCCCCCAACTAATGCCAACTTTTTAAAAAATCTGCTCCAAATCGTAAAATAAAAACTGCAATAAACTCTCTAATTATCAAATTAGATAGGCTTTTATTTGCTTTTATAAATAATATATATTAAGGACATTATTATCTGAAGAAAAAAATTTTTTTCGATGAATAAAGAATTTTTACAACAATTGTTTGCATTTTTCTTTTATTTTTTTTTCATTTTTGTCTTCAATTTTAAAAAATGTTTTAAAATTCTTTCATGCAGTGCATGGGACGGTTATTAGGTCTTTAAGTGAAGACTATATTTACTAAGTGAAAATTAAAAGCTTAATGCAAATAACGCTACCAAAACTTTGTACCATAATAAAACTTAATAAAAGTTTTTTTTTTGGGGGGGGTCAAGATGTTTGTTTTTTCTTGGTATGGTGTCTCGCAAGTGATATTATGGTTAAAAGGTCACGTGTTTCAAGGCCTGTCTCCCCCTAGGGAAAAGCCCCTTGACTTATATAGGTCTTCAGCTGCCGGCAATTTTTCATTCATTTCACTTCCGTGTTTCATCAACCATACACTTCAACAGGCTTGTTTGGAAATCATCCCTTCAAGATTGAAAAAGGTTTTTTTTTATTTCGTTTAAATATTTTCAATTTTGCTATGTATTTATTTTACTTTTTAGTCAGTGTCATATATCAAGTAATTTATTTTTTTTTAGTTAAGAAAGTAATTTAGGACTAAGTTTGTTATTTATTTTTTTAAGTTTCTCTTCTTTTTTGTGAATTATATTTTTATAAAAAAAATGGTTGAAACCATTTTTTTCTAAAATCTTTATTTTATTTAAAACCTAATGTTTAATTTCCTTATTTTTAAAGCATTTTCTTTTCATTTAAAATTAGTTTTCTTTTCTCAATTTAATTGCGGTCTCCACTAATTCCTGATAACTAAGCTTTTATTTCCTGTTTTTTTTTTGTTTTTTTATGAATTTCAAAAACAAAAATTAAAAAGCTTTCTTGAAGCATTCATTTTAGCTTTTTAATTGAAAGCTGAAGGCTACAATAAATTTTATTTACTATTTCCATTTTTCAGTAAGCCGAATCTGGTTAATATTACAGAAATTATTGATTGGAATAGGGCTTTTCCAGTAAAAGCAATTAAAAAATATTGCAATTCTTTTTTTTTTAATTTTTCAAAATACAATATTTTTCTGAAACATTATTAATGGAAAATTATCAAATTTACAGCTGAAATAATAATTTGATATCTGAATTAATAATAAGAAAATTAGGATATGAATTAATGGAGTTAGCACATGTTCACTATTTTTTTTTTATTCAAGAAAAATGTATGCACCATGTGACTAATATGAATGTTAATTGTAAAATGCTTTTGTAAATTTTTATTAATTAGTAGTTAGTATAATACTCTAGTAAATTTTTATTAATTAGTAGTATAATACTCTAGTAAATCTTTATTAAGACTTAATATAATAATATAAATTAATACATTAATTAAATAATTGATACTAGTATTAATTTAATAAAATTGTCCTATTTTTAAAACTAAATAAGTAGGGAGGGTAACAGATTTAAATTAATATTTTTATCAAAAATAATTTAATTCATTTGTCAATGTCCTAAAAGTTTCCATTAATTATATGAATTTGATTTTTTTCTTTTAAATTTTCAAATCAGTTTCTTGATTTTCTGGCTTACTTATCTTTATATTCATTTGTAAATTTTCAGATGGGAAGAACCGAGAATATTTTGAACGAATATAGCAGTGTCCCAGCTGGTCAACCAATTCTGTGTGGACATATTTTTGAGAAAATTCTCACAAAGTATGGTTCACTTCAGATGATATCTAAATGGGCTACTCTTGAAAATTCTAGAAATGGTTTCCCTGAAATTTCAAAATCTGTAGTTAATAGATTAAAATTAATCTATAGCAAACGTAATTCTGGATACAATTTCATAGAATTTACAAAAAAAATGCACCCAGGTGGCCCATTCTGCTGAATCTGTTGCCCCTTCGACTGTTACAACTTCAACTGCTACCTCAGTTTCAAGCCACAGTTTATCTACCACTCCTTTGACCACATTAAAGAAAATGAAAATCTTTAAAAAAAAAAAAAAAAGACATAAAAGATTATGGAAGTTAGTGCATTGAAAAAAAAAAAAAAAAAAAAAGAAAAGAAAAGAGATCTCCAAAAGAAAATTAAAAAATATGAAAAAAATGAATGCAATAATCAATTAACTTCAGGGAAAGCGCACTACGACTGCCTCTTGAATGCAGTTCCTGCATCTCCTGTTGTTGAACTATTACAGTCTCTAAAAAAAAAACTTTTTCACTGCCAGCTTCATATATAAAATTTTCTTCAACATCTGTGTACAGAATGATAGGAGAACTTGGTTTCTTTTCAGATGTTAAGACCTTCTCATCTGTTGTAAATGCAGAAAACTGCACATTAGTCTTTGACTCCACAACAGAGGAAGGAAGTCACGTCAACTGTGTGGTTTTAACAACCCCGACAACATCACATCTTGTTGCATTGGACCGACTTCTGGGAGGGACTGCAGTCGATTACAAGCAACATATCTGTGACTGCATCAACAACTTGGCTGAAGTAGGCTCAATGGTTACTGGCCAAAGTGTTGATGACAGTTTGCAACAGATACGGTCAAAGATAAAATGCTGCTTAACTGATAGCACTCCAGTTAACCATTTAACAGTTTTTATGCTGGAAAAGGAGTGGGGGATGAACACAATCGAACTGAACTGCAACGTTCATCCACTGGAAGCAATTTCATCCAAAGCAAGAAAACTCTTAGCAAATATTGAGAAGAAGCATGCCAAGATTGCAAATTCTACAGAGTGCCTAGCATGGAAAATTATTGTGGCAATGAATTCCCTCAGATATAGCAATAAATTAGGGCTGGTCACCACAGTGAAGGACTTTATTGAAAACAAAGGACTTCCGTTGTCCTCATTCCCTAGATTCCGAAAAATTATGTGCAGCCGATTCCCTCGGAATCTAGGGAATCGGCTGCACATAATTTTTATGCTAGGTGCAAATTATTTTGCAATCTTTGATGATTTACAAAAATTTATCTTCCAGCTTGATCCGAAGAATGAGACTGTTGCCAGATTGAAGTGTTTAATCAAGGAAGAAGTGGCTGTTTCAAGTTTCGAAGAAGTGGCTGCCGAGTTTCAAGTCCTGGGGATAATTGGAAAGCTGCTATCAGGGCCTTGGATGAACACTTTCTATACCGACTTGGCAAAACAAAAAAATCCCACCAACACCATGAACATTGTCAAGGAGGTAATAGAAAAAAATGAAAGTACTAACCGAGGCCCCGATGATGATTTTGTCTTCAGTGACCGACTTTTTTGGCAATAAACTGACAAGAGGTGATAGGGATTCTCTGCTGATTCCACCCAGTAAAATAGTAGCATTTGAAGAAATGATAACTGCCTGCTTAAAAGGGATTGTGGAAGTGTTAAGCAGGCAGTATGAAAAATCATTTTGTACTGTAGAAGCTTCTTCAGAGTCAGTGCTAACATCAGTGAGGCAGCACACCATGCTTGCTGAAAGCATCATTGGTGAATTCTGTGAAAAAAAGAAACTTGCGCCTAATGCTTATGTCACCAGCATAAGTGATATCATCAAGGCCAAGCGGAATAAAGTCAGAGAATTCATTGATGATCTGGATGCTAAGCAACTCGCTGATTATCTGAAGTTAGCACTGACTTACAGCAAAGAAAGAACTGACCAGAAAAAGATTCGGCACCAAAAGCTTCTTCATGAAATTTCACGGAGAATTATAGAGAAGAACAAGCGGACGTCACCGAAACCAGTCTTAGCTGTTTGCCATTAGAAGAAGCAGTTGTCACCAAAACCAAACTTCATTGTTTGATGCCAGAAGAATTAGATGCCACCAAAAACCAAAGGACCGACGAGAGAATCTAGAACAACATCCTCAACCCAAGTCGGCTACACTCCTGTGATTTTTCTGTGTGTTCTCCTCGCCATCACACGGATCGGACGTCACCAATCAAAAACTCATATTAGAACATTGTCAATCCCATCCTTTACTTTCAGAGAAGTGTATGAATATCCTTTTGATCAAACTGTACCCTGGTAATAATCAATCGACGTCAATTCCAACCGTATGTAAGTTTCTGCATCTTTTTCTATATCTTATGATCTGCTAGCTCTGTATTCATATGTATTTTGCCACATTAGTATCTGTTTAATTGGTAACTTATCTCCCCATCCCTTATATTATTTAGTTTTCTTTTTCTTACTTTCACATTTTGTATATTCTATAAATAAAACTTTTGTATTATATATTCTCGTGCCGTCTTCTATCGTTCTATGTCTGCATATGGTTCATTTTCTCTCTGCGTTTACCGACGTCCGGAATTGGAGAATTCCCCTCCCAACGTTCTTTTCTTTATATCAAACCTTGGGATCTCGTTGCGCCCCGGCTATCATAGTTCCAACGAAACCCAGGCGTAACAGAATACACACACATATACATTGACAAAAACAAAACTACTCATGGGGACACACACACACAAACCCTACACAACATAGGAAGTGTGTGTATGTATGTGTGCATATGTGTATACTAATTCCTTATAATAAAACAGTATGTATATATGGAGAGGGAATATACGTATGCATACGCATGCTGACAAAAACACAAAAAAAATGGAAATAGATCTAAGAACACACAGGGGTCATTAAAAGATAAGAATATAGATATCTTTCTCACCCTTTCTTGGACCAGTCTTTGTTTTATTACCCTTCACGCAGAATTTGTCACTGCCAGTTCAAGAAAGACATTTGGGTCAGTAACAGACAAAAAAGAGAATGTCTAATATTGAGAATATTTAACATCAAAAACATAAGAAAAATTAGTTCCTTTCAATAATATGTGGAAATAGCCACTCTTTGCCTGATGAAGGTCGTGAGGCTGGAAACACATGTTACAAAATTATGGAAAATAAATCAATATATTTTTTTTTTTAAATCCACATTACAACCAAAAACTTTTTCTTCTTTTTATTATATATGTGTGTGTGTGTGTGTGTGTGTATATATATATATATATATATATTATATATACACACACACACACGAAGTGGGCAATCATTACAAAATCGATGGGGATAAGTAATATAAAGCTATTAACAAAGAAGCTAATAAGTTTTATAAGAAGGCGCCCAACAGTTGGGAAAAAGACATCAACAATGAAGCCAAAAAGATAGCCACTGAATTAAAAATTGATGAAAGGATTTATAAATTCCATAAACAGCAAGAATCCATCACAAGACCACAAAACTAATTTCCATCACGACCCACAATACAGATTGTTCAATGCAACTAAAATATCAGTAAAATTAGTAAAAGTATCCTTGAAAGAACATGCAAATATACAAAAGATACCCTAGAAATTAACCAGTGGCATAATATAGCAGAAGCCATAGAACGGTTTACTAATGTAAAAAGAATGAATGTATATCCAACCAATTTGATATTTGTGATTTTTACCTGACCCTCACTGAAAATCTGCTGATGTCTGCCATCAATTTAGCTAAAGATTAGTCCTGATGCGATTAAAATCATAAAGCAGGAGCAAAAACCCATATCATAATGGTTGTCTGTAGACTAAAAGAAACACAGAATTTTACATTGCTGTGTGCATGCAAGTGAGTTAGAATTTTGTTATTGTGGTGATTAAGATTTCTTTTTGACATTAAGAACATCGAACTTTACATAGATGGTGTAATTCTCCTCTGTAAAACAAGTTCACAGAGTGATTGAGAAAGGAACTGATTAAATTCTTCAAAGATCATGAACTAAAAATGACCACAGCCACCAATGTTCAAGTGGTCAACTTTCTTGGTGTGACTTTGGACTTGTTTACCAAACCGCATACTAAAGCTCTACCTAACCGAAGATATGTTAACAATGAATCCAATCATCCACCTACTATTTTAAATAATTTGCATAAATCCATCCAATTTAGATTAACTATCTCCAGTACTAAGGGAATATTTGATGATAAAATTAAATATATAAAAGCATTAGCACAAAGCAAACAAAGTAAAATACAGAATAATTAGAAAAAACAAAAACGGTAAAAAAATAAACAGGGACACAGTAATGTTATGGTTTGACCCCCCACACACACACACCTTATAATCATAATATTCAAATGAATATTGGAAGAATTTTCATAAATTTAATTCATAAGCACTTAAATCACTCTACGACATTAAAGATTTTTAACAAAAACAACGTAAAGATCAGTTATAGCTGCGTTAGAAACATCGAAAAATTGATATCCCGTCATAACAATATTATACTAAATAAATACATCAACAAAAACAACAATGTCAATCAATTTAAAAAAAAAAAAAAAAGATCTGTCCCTTAAACAGTTAACTGTATACTGAGCTAGTAATGTAATGAGATCAAATTTTATATTGGTTTTACAGAAATCATTGTAAATTTCATTTCTATCATCAACAAATGACTTCAGGTAATGTAAGATACACGAATAGTAATGCTCTCTCCAAACATTTCTGGCTATTAAAGAATGGTGATAATTCACCCATTATTATGTGGGATATTGTAGCTAAAGCCAAATCTTACAATGGGAAAGGCAATAGGTGTAATTTATGCCTTGTAGAAAAATTAGCTATTTTAAAACACTTAAATAACCTTAATTTATTAAACAAGAGATGAATTGATGGTTACATGTAGGCATGAAAATAAATACCTGTCATTAAGGAATTTTGATGACTCTTAGGGTTGGGATCTGGGTAACCCAGATACCCACTATGACCAATCATTTCCCAGATCCCAACCCCTATCTACGAGCTATCAAAATTCCTTAATGACATAATTACCCCAGACCTAGCCACCAATTACAGCATCACATTCACCCAACCCAAGGTGTCTTCGCATCACTCGATGTTGAAAATTTATTCACAAATGATCCCATCAATCAAATATTGACATTATCTTCAACTCCGTGTACACAAATAATTCTATGCCACCTCCATCCATCAAACCAAATATCCTCAAAAAAATTATATGCATGCACAACCAAAGTCCTCTTCTATGACCATAATGGCAAAATCTAAACCCAAACTAAATGGTGTCAGTATGGGAAATCCATTAAGCTCATGCTTCTCCAATTATTATATGTCCCACGTAGAAAACACAATATTTAAACAGGTCTGTAAACCTAAAATATATGTCTGCTACATAGACAGTATTATTATTTTAGTGAAAAAACACAAAAGAAATATATACTCTCATAACCACATTTCAAAAAATACTGTCCTTAACTTTACCTACGAACTTAGTCAAAAAAATAAACTCCCATTCTTAGACATTCTCAGAGAATACAGTAACAACACTTTTACCACCTCATTGTATAAAAAACCTACTAGCAGAAACTCTAGCCACCTTAATTTTAAGAGTGAATGTCCACTTAGATACAAAATAGCAGTGATAAAAAAATTTACTAAAGAGAGCATATGAGAATTCATTCTCTCATCTACTTTTCCTTAACGAACTCAATGTAAAACAGACACTAATTAACAATGGTTTTCCTAACCACCTCATTGACCACCAGATTAGGCTATTTCTTTGCAAAGTAAATAATGATAGCGAACATGCAGACAAAAATAAATATTTTCTACAAAAGCCAAATGCACATCAACTATAAACAAGATGAATCTTCACTTAGAAATATCATAAAGAAATACACTACTCCAGTTAACCTGAAAAAAAAAATTAAATACGCTCTCAGGATTGGTGGAAACAGGGCGGGGTGGAGGTGGGGGATAATTGATCTACTAGGATTAATAACACAGAAATGGATAATGATAAAGGAAAACACAGATGCTGTTAACATAGGTAACTCCATGAAATCGCTAAAAAAAATGGCATAGCATGATTAAAAATACGCCAAACTTCACTAAAACAAAATTTTAGCATCTAAATGCTTATGTTATTATTGAGAGGAAAGATCAAAGTATTTTTTAATTATTTTTTAAAATTTTCCCTTCTTTTTCGAACATTATAAATTTTGATTAAAAAAAACCTTGTTTCTCTTTGTATCACCGGATCTAGTAACATAACATAAAATTTTTAGCATGTGTTTTTTTTTTTCTGACACACATTAATTTAGAAAATGTTGAAAAAATAAAAATAATTGTCGGATTTTAATGAAACTTTCAGAAACTATTCACAAATGAGGGAACTTATTATAAAGATGTTTTTTTTATTAAAGTCATGGCAGAAATTTTTTTTTCATATGTATTAACACCCCCCCACCCCAACTAATTGTACGAAAACTCTATAATTTTAATTTTGAGGAGTTTAGTGATTATATTAGTTAAAAGCACAAGACTTTGAGGAAACCAAATCATGTTTTTATTTTTTTTTTTGATGGACCACCTCTACCTGAAAATCATCTCTGAAATGTAACATACAAAACTCATTAAAACAAAAATATTATTTAATTTCAAAAGCTTTTAATTGCTTTTATTTATTTTGATAAACATGGACAATATTGTCTGAAAGCAAAAATATATTTCGATAAAAAATAAATTTTTAAAACTATTATTTGTTGTTTTTTAAATATTTTCTTTAATTTTTACTAAATTTTTACATTATGTTGCTAATTCTTAAAAAATTAGAGAAAAGTTTGTACAACTTAACGAATGTTGTTATTAAGTAGATATATATTTACAGATTATAAATTCCAAAGCTTATTACAAACTCACGAACAGACGTATTTTAAAAAATTTAATTTGTCTCAATCATGTGTCAATAATGTGTTTGCGGGGTTTGGCATTGAAATCTACGGAAGACCGGAAGTATCATGTTGCAATAAAAAAACGTCACGTGGATTGAGTTTCTGTCTAGTATTTAAGGGTTGTTATCTGCTGTATACGGTACCTTATTTTAGCAAATTGTTCCTGTTGAAACACGTGTGTGTGCAGAATTATATTTTCATTTTCATTAAGAAAAAAAAAAGTTGACAATATAACCAAGAAAGACGACCCAGTGGCCACAGCTACCAACTTTTGAAAAGTAAGTACCAATTCATTTTTATATCTATTTAACTGCAATTTTTCAATTTAGTGAATTTGTATTCAAAGAGTCTTTCATCTTATTTCAATGTACTTTTTCCATTACCAGGTTTTTCATTTTAATGCTGAAACTATACAAAGTAAGTACAATTGGCTTTCCTTCTTATTTTTTATAATTACTTAGTATTTATTTCAAGATATTTTTTGAACTTCTGACCTTGTTTATTGTGAGTTTTTAATTCAGTTACTTTTTTTTTCTTTTAAGAAATACTCAAGTATTATTTAATTTCTCCATTAAATATATTTTAGTTGGCAATTAATTTTCTCTTTCTTTTTTTTTTTTGTTTGATATTTCCAGATGAACAAAACAGCACAAGTTTTGATTGGGTATGCTGCTGTAGAGTTTGGACAGCCAGTGCTCTGTGGCCGTATTTTTAAGAAACTATTTGAAAATATTACAGTGAGGGCTATACAGGCATGGGCATCTTCTGAGAATGTAAAAAATGGTTTCCTTGGAGTATCGTATACCAGTGTCTTGAAACTGCAAAGGATATATAAATCTAGGCACAATGGCCGAAATTATAAAATTCAAGAAGATCTGTGAGGAAGTTGTAGATGTGGAGACCCCAGCAGCCCCAGTGGAGACCCCTTTCTTAAAAAAAATATAAAATTAAAAACAATAGTGTTGAAACAGAAACAGATCATTTTCCTGTTAAAAGAAAAAGTGAAGAAGCTGCAATTAACTTTAAAAAAGTTGAAAAAATCCACACACTTGACATCCAGAAAAATACATTACTCCTGTTTAAGTGGAGTGGCAGCAAGAAATGTTCCTGGACTTTTAAGGAAAATTTCCTCATATATACAGGAACCGAAGTTTCCTATAAAATCTGAGTCAACAGTTGGCCGAATGGTTGGTGAACTTGGCTTTTTTTCTGATTTAAGAACAGGTGATGCCATTCTGGCATCAGATAACTGTTCCTTAATTTTTGATGCAACGACACAAGATGGAATTCATGTGAATTGTGTGATGATAACAACACCATCATCCCATCTTGTGTCAATTGAGCATCTGGCTGGCGGAAATGCAGAGGACTATCGGCAACATGTTTTGAGGAGCATGAAAAAGATTGCGGAATTGAATGCGCAAGCATCTGGTTTAACTGAAAATTAAATTTACCAAAAAATTATTGCAAACATCAAGTGCTGTTTGACTGACCGGGCACTAGTCAACCACTTGACTGTTTTTATTGGAAAAAGACTGGCAAAAAACTCTAATAGAGTTGAACTGTACTGTAATGTTCATCCATTGGAAGCAGTTTCTGCTAGAATTAAGAAGGAACTGTATGCGTGTGAACAAAACAGAGTTTCTGGTGAGTGTGTAGCATGGCATGTTATTATGGCCATGAACTCGTTACGATACAGCGATAATTATCGCCATGTTCTAATCATGAGAGATTTTATTGAGGAGCAAGGTTTGCTATTCTCTGCAATTCCCAGATTTCTAGGGCACAGGCTACATGTGATTTTTAAGCTTGCTGCTGTTTATTTTTCGATATTTTCTATTTTAAAAAAATTTGTTAATAGTTTGAAACCAAGTAACAGAATGGTAAAAAAATTACAACTGTATATAAATGATGAAGCAGCTGTTATCGAACTGCAAGTGCTTGGGATAGTGGGGAAATTGTTTTCAGGACCGTGGATGAAAACATTTTACACGGACCTAAGTGCGACAGAAAACCCAATTCACACGATGCCTATAGTGAAAGGTGTCATTGAAACCTTAAAATCTTTTAATTTTACCAATTTTTCCCAAATAGAAAAAGACTTTTTTGGTAACATGTTACCTCAAGAAGAAAAAATAAATTCCTGGTTGCCCCACATAATCTTCCTTTGTTTCATGCAATGTTTTCTGCTTCTATCAAAGGAACAATAGAAGTATTAGAAAGACAGTATAGGAAGTCTTTCTCTACTGTTGATCAATCAACAGAAACAGTCTTAAATTCTGTACGACAACATACTATGGAAATAGAGAGTATAATTGGTGAGTATTATGAAAAAAAAAAAAAGGACTTCACCAAATGCTTATGTTTCCAGCATTAGTAATTTAATCAAATCCAAAAGGAACAATGTCTGGAGGTTTTTGACTGAGCTTACTGATGCTGATTTAGTTACATATTTAAATATGGCAATTAAATATAGTAACCAAATGTGTGTCGAGAGAAAGTCAAATAAAAAAATTGTAGAAGCCGAAATGAGGAAACGAATAAAGGAAAAAAGAAGGCAACAAGAAAAAAAAGAACGCAACCAAACCCAGAAAAGATTGGACAAAATAAGCCACTCAATTTCCAATATCCAGGAAGAATTTCCATCTTTGGAACTTCAGCGTGTTGAAAAAATATTTGAAATACTGCATGGCAAACTAACTGGTCAAAGAATTACACATATTTGGAATGTGGATTCTGTTGATCAGTTATTCGTTGGTTGGGTCAGTGGCTTTTGTGACCCATATTATAATGTTTTCTATGAAAACGAAAATGAAGACTATGAGTTGCATAAATGTCATATGGCAACAGACTATATTATGCATGATTTGGATGTAATATACAGCCACCTACCCATATAATACAACCACATCACGGATAAGACAACCACATCAAGCAGCAGGGCTACTGATTGAGGAGTATGGAACCACATCTTAATTGTTCCCAGGTCCACTTTAAACCAAAGTGGGAGCACCTGTTAGTGGCCCAGCTATGGGATAAATAGCAAAAAAAATAAATGGCCATTTTTAATGGCCACCAGAAACGGCCCTTTTCAGGGCCACCAAAACGGCCCTTTTTAGGGCCACCAAATTTTCACGAATCTCTGATAGCACGAATTGCATATTTCTTCAATTTTGATCTGTTACTTGACTGAATAAATCAAAAGTGTAAATGATTGCATAAAAATCATTTTTAATACTGTCATAACTAAATGTAAAAATGTGATAAAAATTAACAAAATGTATAACATTTTAAATGAGGATACCTAAAATCACTAAAAAAGTAACTAATTTCTAAGGTTCAAATAAATAAAATAAAAACAGATAAAAAGTAGTTGCAGATGTTAACCGGGTACATTTCATGTCTAAAGTAACTGATTTCAAAAATTCAAATAAAATTGCTTATAGGAATGTTAAGACTTTAAGAGTAGATTTCAGCCTTTATTTCAGAAAGCAATTATAAACGTTAGCTACCTATTCAATGAAATTTATACAGTATTATTTTTGTATTATGTCAGTTATATTTTTCTATGAGATTTTTAAAATTTAATAAAGTGAGCATAAAAAAGACAATGAAATTTCATAAGTGTACTTTAAATTATAGCATAATTTAATGTACATGTCTTGTGAAATTTTATCTCACTCAGCCATTGAAAGAAGCTGTGTACAAAAAGTTTGATGCTGATGTCAACACTCTACAATGGCATCAGAAAGGTATGATAGCAAGACGGTTGGAAGAATTGGCTCAGGTGGTCTATGATGAAGGGTCGAAGCGGGTTGGCACAGAAAAAGGAGTGTCCCACAACCACAGAGAGTGTAGGGCCATCGAGGAGGCAGGCTGAAATAAGTAAGATCAAGGACAAGAAAAGGCTTCAAACACTGTGCTTAAAAGAAGAAAATCATGAAAATGATGGGCTGAAGCGGTTAAAAGAAAAACGGGAAATGCCATGAGAAAGGAAAGACAATTGATAAGGAAGGAAGGAAAAAGTCAAATCTAGACAGAGTTCCCTTAAGGAGTCTTTCATATTTACAAAAAGTTTGTTCACCGAGGCAAAAAGTGGAAAACTGAAATACAGGAGACAGGAATTAGAATCCCACTTAAATGCAACCTACAGCGACCCAAAATGAAATGCCCAACATGCAAGGGGGAGTGAACAAACCATCACCACTTAGTATTCAATTTGACATTACATACGTTAAGATGAAGGAAGTGGACAACTTTGTAAGAAAGGCACGCAGAAAAAGCAGCCCAGGCGATGATGGAATAAGCTAAAAGGCGTATAAGCAATGTCCCCTCCTGCAAAATAGACTGTTTCTATTACTTTGAAAGGCATGGCAAAAAATAATAATTGTCAAACGGTAGCAATTGGCGGAAGAGATATACTTACCCAAAGAAGAGAACTCAGAAAAATTAGGACAGTTTCAACCAATACCACTTCTGAACATTGATGGAAAAATGCTCTTTGGTATTATTGGCAAAGACGAATGGTTACATAAATGAATTGATTCAAAAAGCAGGTCTTCCAAATATCCCAGGTTGCATTGAACATGCATAACCTATATGGAATATGATACAAGAAGCAAAGAGCAGGAAAGGTGACTTGTCAGTGATCTGGTTGGACCTTGCAAATGCTTATGGATCAATTCCACACAAGGTGATTGGGAAGGCAATGGAAAACTTTTGGTTTCCTGAAGAACTTAAGGACATGTTGATTTGCTATTATTCTGTATGCATTTCTCCATGGATGATTCATTGTAATATTAATATATATATTATATATATATATATATATGCACATTTCATTAAAAACGACTGACAAGGTGCTTTTATTTAGTTTTTTATATAATTTCTCGTGCGATCTAATAAAGTTTTTCTTTTCAGAGGATAAATTATATAAAAACTGTCCGAATGTTCTTTTTTTATCCGAGCGCTTTCGGCTATACATTTAGCCATTTTTCAAGGATTATATTTCAACTGTTAGAATTAGAAATAGAAATAGTTTGTTATATGTATGTTTTATAAAGTGATTCATTTTTTTTTTTCTTATCCTCTGAAAAGAAAAACTTAGATCGCACGAGAAATTATATAAAAAACTAAATAAAAGCACCTTGTCAGTCGTTTTTAATGAAATGTGCATGAAAGAAGGATTGCTGTCTAAATACACACACATATATATATATATATATATATATATATAAAAAAAAAAAAAAAAAAAAAATCTCTATGATATGTATATGCATGTATATGTGTATGCACAGGTATGTATTGATGGCCATGTATATGTAGGGAAAATATATTTAAGAATGTGCATATGTAGGCATATATGTGTAGACAAAAAATAATAAAAAATGCCAGAATTGAAATCCTACAATATCAAATGGCTCTGACATAGGTAAAACAAACAAGTACAGAGACAAAGAGACCCTTCAAGTTTAAAGCCAGGGAGTCATAAGCAAGTGTAATTCATGTGATTTACGACAACCAGCTTATCCTCAGAGATCCCAAGACACTCACCAAACACAGTTTTGTCTTTCTTTTATTCGAACTAATGATGCCAAAGTGAAAATAAGCTTTCTGTAGTGAAACATGTCTTTGATAAAAATTTTCCACTTTTTCTCATCTTCACTTTTGTTTCAGATACTATATATATATATATATATATATATATAATTCCCAGATCAACTCTGTGGACAAGACATATTGGTATAAAATGACAATTGGAAAAATCTTACATCTTGCCGACGCATTTCGTCTTCCGACTTTTTCAAGGCAGAGATATTTCGATTTCATTTTTGCCTTGGAAGACGAAACGCGTCGGCAAGATCTAAGATTTTTCCAATTGTCATTTTTTTTATATATATATATATATATTCACACACACACACACACACGGGAACACTGTGGTCAACACCTAGCAGTGATAATCTGTTTCATGCATAAATGTGTGTTTTTTTGGCTTGACTATTTACATATGTTGGTCAGGGGTGCATTATGGGTATTGTATTATTCTAACGGTTATGGGTGGGCAGTAGTGATTAGATTTCTGATTATTCTAGAGGATATCAGAAATAATTCTGGGTTCAAATGTGGTTATTTGTAACTATTTTATTGTTGTTTGTTAACTTTTTACTTATTTATTGATTAGCTATTTGTTGTTGATTATTATTACTACATTTACTTGTGTTCATGTATGTATTCCTAGTTTGTTAATTTGTTTACTTATTTATTGATTTAGATTTTTATTTTTTTGTATTCATTATACACACACACACACACACACACACACACACGTGTTTTACTGTGACAAAGCCTCATTTCATCTAACATGTAATGTCAACCAGTCGAGAGACAATAGAAGCATTATGGCATGAGCATTTTTCATGGTAATGTCACAGAGGAAACTTACACCTGAATGTAACAGGAATCCTTTCTTCTTAAATCATATTAAATTGTCAGGACCAAATTGAAAACAAGGATTAAATCTGACAGAAAGATTAAATCAGGAACAAGTAGGAAAAATCTTTATAAATTTGACATGTTTCACTATTTAACTTCATCAGAAATCATTCTTGGGAATGAAATAACGCAGAATATTGTTTCAATTTTTAAATGCCATGTTATTTTGTTTTCATTGGCATTGTAGAAGTTATGTGTATACCCGATGGCATTTCTGCTCGATTCTCAAGATGTTAACATACTTCACTGTGTATTAAAAATTGGGCTAATTTTTTTTTTAATAGCATGTTAAACATGATGAATGTCTGAAGTAAACGCCTAATATTACATTTCAAACACTTGGATTTTACACTCTTTAATATTGGTTATATGATGAAATGTGTTTCGTATTTATTCTATGTTGATTATTAATATTCATTCTAGGTATTTTTTTTTGTAGTACGCCAACATTTTTTAAATGAAAATTATGGGCTAGGTTGTTTCTAAGGAATTAGTAAACTTAGGTAAATGAATAAGTCTTCTGACAGATTGACACAACAGAATAGCTGGGCCTGAAATGACATCATGTCATTAAAACAGAGGTGTTAATTTTTTTTTGTTTCAATTTGCAAACAAATCTAAATATATCATCCATGTCCATAATTCATTTTTGTCAATATTTCATTTAGAATACACATTTACATTCAATAACTTTCCATTCTATTAACTTACATCTTTGTTGCTTGAATGGTTCATTGAACTTTACATGAATGTAAACCCCCCCCTTTTTTTTTATAATATTGCTAGTGGCGTATTTTGTTATAAAAATGCCTATTTAATAACATGTTTGCATGAAGAGTCCAGAACTGACCAATTAAAATATTCTGATAACACAAAGATGGCGATAACAGTTTAAAAAAAAAAAAAAAAAAAAAAAAAAATATGAAAGAAAGAAAAAAGTCATTGATTGATAATCAGAAAAAAAAAAAGTCATTGAATAATAATCACAATACCTCAAAATTTCAGGCATCTGCATACCAGAGGAAAATTAATTGATTTAAACCATACAGTGGAAAAGTTTCTTGCTGACAAACTGATGTGCCTGCTTCTGAAGCAGTTACTTCTGGTTTTTTGTTCTGCTGGGTCATAATTGAAGTGTTGAAATTCATCTTTTGTTGAAAAAAAAAAAAAAAAAAAAAAAAAATCTTTATGAAGGCGGAAGTCTGAGTATGAAGAATATGGACCATTTATCAGTCAGAATTCAAATTCTGGACCAGGATGTTGCTTTCTACAGCGACACCCTTTGGTCTAGGTACAGAAATTTTTTTGGTGGGGATAAATCTGCATTACAAGAAAATCCCTTGTTTCAAGTTTTTAAGTAGAACACCTTCACTCCACTTCAACATATGTATCAATGAAAACATCTTTACCACATAGCAAATGATAGAATGGTTTATCTCCAGCGTGTCTTTGAAAAAGAAAAAAAAAAAATCCTCAACACAAATGTTGTCGTAGAATGGCTTCTTGACTGGTGATTTGCTAAATGCCATATCAATACATTATGGGTCATTTAATGACCAAATTTAATTTTCTTGGGGGCTTCAGTAATTTTTTTTTTTTTTTTTAACTATTAAAATCTATTTTCTTACTTTCATAGTATTTTGATCCCAATTTGGGAGGTCCACTATTTGCCCATAGCTGGGATCCTAACAAGTACTACCACTCCGGGTCAGGGTAGACTTGGGAACAATAGCAATTAAGAGGTGGTTCCATGCTCCTCAAAACACTCTAATCAGAGGCTTTGCTGCCAGATGTAGTTTATCATCATACTCAGGACAGAGAATGTGTTCTTCATAGAGTACATTCATATACATGTGCATATCATTTTGGAAAAAAAAAAAAAAAAAAAAAAAAAAAATTCTACCACAAGTGATGATTGTTTCACAGCTTTGAATAGATTTTTTAACAACTCCATATAATCACCAATAAGCTGAAATAATGTTTTTTTCCTTCCTTCCAATACAAATCTAATCAAATTCTTCTGTTCCTTTCTGAGTTGCAAATAAAAGAGTATTTAAATTTCTGGGCATTTGAGCAAAACTCCCTTAATCTTGATCCCTGTTTATACACCATATTGGATTATTCAGTATTCACTTTCTTTTACTTGTGTTGCATTTGTGGAAACTTATTGCACTTCATTATGGCTCCCAAGCGTAGTGTAACCTCTTCTGATGGCGATGCTTCAAAGAAAACGAAAGCCTTCCCAAGAGAAGTGAAATTATATGGACGTCTGACTTACAAGTAAGGTTGCGTTACAATGCATCATGGGAATGGAACTCTGTTGTAAGTCAAGAACTTCCTGCAGATACGAAAACCAACAACTTAGTGATTGATAGGATAAAATTTTGTGAACTGCTGGATATCACACAATTTGGTAATTTTATTTATTATTTATTTTTTTTTTAATAGTCATAAACTGCTATTTAACAAAAACCACTTTAGAGTTAATATTTTCAGTAACTAATGGTCATGGTGATAGGCAGATTTGAATGATAGAAACTTACACAACTACTGGATACATCATTTTGTCAGCCATTGGAAAATTAGCAGTATGAGTGATAATCTATATTTCACCAGTTGTTTCAAGAAAGGTTCTTTCCACAAACCTCGCAGTAAGTGCTTTCTCTTCAGTGAGTCTTCACATATGCATTTGCAAGCAAACATTCAGTGGAGAGTTCTTGCTAAAAGACATATCCAAGAAATGATTTTCATTGATGGGCATACAAATATATAGGCATGTTTTGTTTTTTTTTAATTTCACTTCTCTGAAAAAAAATCTTTCTGAATGAAAATTGCACAGATGCCATAAGACTTTTTTTTTAGAAATTTCTTTCATCATGATCGAAGATTCACAAACTGATTTTAAGATAAAGTCTTTTTCCATCTAGGCTTGGTTTGGTTTGGTTTACACCATCTCAACCTCAATGGGTTATTTAATGCTGACAAGCTTTCCATTGCTGACAATAGGTTTTTTTTTTTTAAATGTATAGCTGGTAATTTGTTTATTTTTTTTCAAAAATTTATTACTGGTAATAATTTCTCTTCAAAAATTTCTGGTATTAAAACCTATTTTTACCCTTTCATAGTTTTTTTAACCCAAGTTTGGGGGTTAACTATTTACCCATAGCTGGGACTTTAACAGGTGCTACCAACCTGGGTCAGGTCAGACCTGGGAACACCAGCAATTAAGAGGTGGATCTATGCCCTTCAAAAATTCCTGATCAGAAGCCTTGCTGTTGGACATAGTTTATCGTCTTACCTAGGGCGGAAAACCTTCCCCTTTTTTTTTTTTTTTTTTTTTAGAAATTTCTTTCATTATGAACAAAGATTCACAAGCTGATTTCGAGAAAAAGTCTTCTTCCATTTTGGTTCCTCATAAGTTCTGAAACCAGTACACCAGGTTGCATCATAGTCCATTCAGTTTATTGAATTGTTCTGTTTATGGCCTATCAACCATTTGAGGGTTATTTAAAGAATTTATTTTTAGACTGTATGAAATTTTTGAGATAATGATTTACTGATAAAAGTCCTACTAATTTACCCAAAACTTGGGGAAGGAGAAGAGTGGATTCATACCTCCACCCCTGACCCCCCACCCCAAAGTATTTACACTTAAGTGAATTAACAAATCCGACTGGATTCGTAACTGTGCTCCGATTTCCATTTCGGAGCAGTCACCCATTAAACCAACCACACACCCAAGCTTACAGCACCTGATAATACCCAAGCAGTCACCTACTTAGGTACTGACCTAAATGTGATATGACTAAGATGATATCACACATTGAGTAATGATGTTAACTGCAGCAATGCATTCAAATTACTATGTGAGATTGGGAGAGGATTTTTCCCAATTCTGTGCTGAGAGCCTGACAAATTATTATCTCCTTATTTATCATTTTCTTTTAAATAGATGAAAACAAAAAGAAAAAATGACCAATGATTAGTTTTTTTTCTGTTCTTTCCTTTTGTAAGAAGGCGTGGTCATTATGGCTGATCTTCAACAGGTTTATGCGCTTGCCATGAAATTCGGCATTGAAAATTTCTTGGCATTTTTTCAACGGCTATTCCAAAAGGCAGTTTACATACATGTACTGCTTGCTTTCTTTTTGATGACATTGTAAACCTGCAAAGAAACAGAAAAAATACTTGTAACAAAATTATGCTTATAAAATGAAAAATAATTTCAGTGAAAAAGTAAGTGGTATACATATTCAAATTTTCATTTTCTATTTAAACACGTTTTCCAACAAGCAGAAAAATAAGTTTGCTTGTTAATTTTTTGGTAAATATTCATTTCAATTTATCACTTTTTCAGATCAAAAGTTAAATGAAAATTTGACTGTGCATTTTGGGTACCATGTCAAATTTGTTAACCACTGACATCATTTGTTGCATATTATTTCATGTTCTCTTAACGTTAATTCATGACATTTTTTAAAATAATCCATTTTCATTATGTCACTTTTTCATATAAATTCTATTTGCCGTATACTAAAAATGTAAACAGAACAAAAATAAGGCTGTTTATTTTTCACCAAATTGGTCAGCATTTAACCACAAATAACATACATTCTGTTGATTTTATGATCATAATTCTTATGTGAATATTAACCAGCATTCAAAGAGCTTTCTAAAGATATATAACTTGACTATATTGGGAGGTATGAAAATGTGAGAAATACTAAAATCCACCATTTTGAATTGGGCCCAACTCAGTAAAACCCTTAAAACTTGGGCCACAGTCAAAAGTTCACCACAAAAATTTGTACATATCTTGCCATAAGGCGCACACACACACATTTGTTGTCAAATTTAAAGAAAAAGAATTAAGAGGTCAAATGTTAAGGTCAAATTATCTTATTTGACCTTTAAACAAGAAAAAAATAAATAAATAGACCACCTTTTAGATCTATCCAAATACTTTAAAATGATATATAATTTAGCTTTGTATGTGAAAAAAAAAAAAAAACACAGATATTGATATTTAAACTTTGTGACTATTTTCCAAAATTCACCTTTTTGGCAAAGGTCAAAGGGTCATATCTCAGGAACCCTTCGACTTAGGTACCATTCAATTCATATCATGAAGCTCTATATAAGTGCACCAAATTTTGAAAAAATCTGTCAGTGATGGTCAAAACCTTGTTGATTTGGCACAGAATGACTTATAAATTATACAATGTGAGAAAGAGTCAAATACAAAAGAAAATGTTAAAAATTCAGATATAATCCATTTTAGCATTTCAAAGGATTTCGGCTAATATTGATTTACTTTCTTCACATTTCACCAAATGTTTTTTTAAGTAACCTCATATTCTGAGCCCTTAGCAGGTAATTCAGTGATTTTTTTTTTATATAAAAATTGCTTGAACCAGTAATTAAAAAAAATGAAATGAAAAATATTATAATTATACATAAATAATAATTATAAAAAATGAAATGGAAAATATTTTGGAGCTACAAATAGTACTCGCAAAAAATTATTCACATCCTAGATGAAGGAATTTTACATGGAGGGTAAAAGGTCCCAAGGCGTCAAAATAAAAAGGACTGCTTTTCTCTCTTGTGGGATTACAGACTGAAAATATATCTTCTCATGTAAATTTAAATATGTTTCTTTATGGAGATTAAATTTCAGCTCTAATTTAAGGGGAAAAAAATACTGGCAGAATAAATTATACTGGCTTTAAGGATGGTATTTTTCATTTTATTTCTGATACATATCTTTTTAAATCTAAAGGAGTACAAGCCAAGCTCATAAAATTTGATGCAAGGGAGATAAATCAGTATTTGACATGTAGAAAACATTTGAAATACTGAAAAAAATAATTTGAAAAAGGAAAGAAAAAAAATGAACCACACTCTACAAACCCTTGGGTGCTACAATCATTGTCCAAATTTCAATCAATGGTAAATTCTTAATGAAAATCTCTATCTTACAGTATATTTAGGCAGCAAAAATTAATTTGAACAAGTTTTTTTTGTTAAATTCAAGCAACAAGGTTATCAAATTATTTATTGCATTATATTTTTAGATTGTTTTTTTTTTTGCAATAATAATGATTCAGTGATATAAGTCTTACTAATTAACCCATAGCTGGGAGGAGGAAAGCTGGATGCATACTTTTCCCAAGGGTATTTGTGCATAAATAAATATAACAAGCCCAATGGAAATTGGAAATTGGCTCTCTGATTAATAAATCTGAGCAATTATCCATTACACTACCTGCACATTCAAGATTACCGCACCTGGTATTCCCAAGCAGTCACCCATCTAGGTACTGACCAAGCTCAACACTGCTTAACATATGGGATTGTACGGGAACCAGTGTTTCAACATGATGTGGTTGTAAGCCTGCTTTTATAGAATTATTGCTATAAGTATTTCTCAGTATTCCCTTGCAGCAAGTGCTGTATAGTTTTTCATACTACCCATTAATATTTATCATATCTTATACGGTGGAACCTCAGATCACGAATGTCTCATCACAAACAAGTTGGTCTACGAACAAGATTTCTGAACAAAATGGAAGATGGTGTCTTGAGAAACATGCAAGCCAGTGACAACATGAGTGATGTGGGAGGAGATGTCTTCAGAGGAAGAGGTAGAAAGGGCAGATATTCGCCGTTCCTTGACCTGCAAAATTTGTGCAAAAATGAAGTGAGGTACAGTTTCGCGGAACAATATTGCCTTATAAAGCAATAGCAAGCCGTCGCATAAACATTTTCAATGACAATGCCAGCTCTCACTTAAGAAATATTTAAAAACGTAGATAGAACAAATTTTTAGTGAGACAGTAGCCTTGCGTCCCTTAAGCAGACCTGTGGGGTAGTAAGACACAGAAAAGAGAAACCCCAGAAAGACAGTTACCTGATGTTTTTATGGAAGGGGACTCCCTTTCCCCTTACGTTATTGATTCTCCTCCGTACAGGTACAGTAAAATTAAATTAACTTTTTGTTAATATTTTATGTTTAGTATCATCACAGATTGAATGATTTTCATTGGTTGTGTATGAACTTGTGCACAAAGTACTTCAGTTATTTCAGTCATTGTGTCCTCCAATCTGAGTAAACTACAGGGAATTCTGAACTGAACACTTTATTTAATCTACAGAGTAGACTGTTCTCATTCAACTGCTCATATCTAGGAACATTGTTTAGTTTTACTTTTATTTTATTTTTTTAATTTTATTTTGTACTGTTCAATTACTGCTCACTTATTTCCACTAAATACACACTGCTAAACTCAGGGATTGAACTTGCAATTACTGTCACCAAATACACAAATCAACGCTTTAATCCACTAAGTCAGCATCCCGTAGGTTACCCAAATTGATATACATATGAGGAAATGTATTTTATATAATTTTTTGATTACTCAGTAACCTTAAAAATTTAGGAAAACTCTGTAATCTAATGTTTTAATGAATTTTAGATACTTTAGCCTTAAATTTATCACTCTTATTTTCTGATAATGCCACATGTGAGCACCCATATCTACAAACATCAGCATGTTTATGCACATACAACAACAACAACAAAAAAATGAATTTCTTTTTAAAATATTGGTGTTTGATGATAACTAGTATAAATTAAGCTTTGAAAAATTTAATTTTTTGAAATTTCATAAAATAAATTAGGGTTAACAGATACAAGAATAAAAAAAAAAATAAATCCTGAATGTTACATTATAATCCGACAATTTGATTTTTTTGCAAGAATGTTTTCACTGCAAAAAAGATGCCAACATTCCCTAACCCCACCCCCTCATCAACTGGTAATTAATCTTCGATTTGGCTGTGAAAAATGTCACCTAGAGGTTAGCATTAAGAAATTATGGCCAATTTTCTGAGAAAAATTACTTATTTTTTCTTATGAAAAAACAATTTTTTTCAAACTTCAATCCTTTCTCTTTAAGTTGGTGTGAACATCATTGAATAAAAGGAACCACTACATGACCCTACGATGGGAAATACACAGGACATGCAGCTGGGGGGGGGGGGGGTAGACAGTGTTGGCTGCTAGTGTTTTTGCCTTGCGGTGTAAAAAAAATAAATAAAAGATTAAAAAACACCCACATCAAGCCATATGTTCAATTGTTTTCACAGCTTTAACTGACACCATCTGTAATTTCACACATAGATTTGAAAAAAAAAAAAAAAACCTACCTCAAGAACTTTAAAAAAGTTTCCTTTTTGTTTGTTTTTTTTTCTCCACATATTGCTCACATCTTGCAAGCGGTTAGGGTTTATCACCATCTGATCACAGCTCGTTTTATTACTGGCTGGCTTTGAGCCATATCAAAGTCAATTTGGCTTCATTTAAACCCTATTTTCCTTATTGCTGCTATTAGGGGGGGAACTAGAGCCAATTTCTTTAACTCCTGGCGGCTATATAACTGACAATTACCAACAGACTTTGTCTGCATTTCGACACTCTGGTAATTTTGTTTTGCTTTAAACTCTTAATTTTATGTCTGAAATAGTTCGATTATGATTTAGGCTTTCCGATTCCCCCCCCCACCCCCGCAAATAAATGGTTAATTTCCCATTATTGGGGAAAACTTTTGTTTAGGACTAGAAAAAAAAAATGCAAAATTTTCAGTATTTTTTCACATTTTAATGGTTGTGATATATATCATTTGGTCTTTCCTCTTTTTGTTTTAAACAAAGATTTTAATCTTTTTTTTTTTTACGTGGGCGGGGGTCTTTCATCACGGTACGCTAATTTTTTTTTTCTCTACCGAATCAGTGGAGGTACCTAAAATAATAAAATATCTTCTCTCAGAATAATGAGGGAAAACAATCTACGGGATTTAATCAAAATATTTGGAAACATTTCGAATGCTACAATAATACACCGTTAAAATCTCCACGGGTTTAATTTTTTTTTTTCTTCCAAGAATGTTGTAAAACTGTAAAACCAAAAGAAGTAAACTAAATTTAAAGTAAACATCGAGTTCTTCAGCTCCACATGTCTTCAACGTCATGAATTATGCGAGACTCCATTTCTTTTCTTTTTTCTTAAGAATCCATGAATTTCTTCGAATGACTGATTCTAAAATCGCGCAAAAACTGCTAAGCTTGGTTAACAGACCACGCATCCGATATAAGCAGATCAGTAAACTAAGAGATTACTAAAAATAAATGTGGTTCTGTTTTCAAGCGAGATCAAATTGCCCCTTTTCCGAAACAAGATCACCAAGCCTTGTTGTGTGGGTGTGTAAAAAGAAAATTGTAGTCGAATCGTTAAACAACCAGACAACCATCCATAAAAGGTGTCAAAATTGTAATGATAATTGATATTGTTAATGTTATTGTTAAATAATAAAAACTATAACGCCACATTTTTTATTCATATGGTCGAATAAAATTACAATTCAGCTTTCCTTCATGAGATAAAATTTCTTTATTAAACAATCAGTTCGTTCTTTTTTTTTTTTTTAATCGAAAGTAAATTACGATTGAACAAAATTATAAAGTTCATTTTTTTCTGATGAAACTTCTTTCTAGGATCAAAGATCGATAGATAATCTTTTATTTAGGTATTATTTAGTATCGTAATTTGATCTTTCGACGATGAATCGGCGTTATCAGAATTAATTATCTATTAACAAAAATAAAATCTTTCTAAATGTCAGACCTTGTAGGATATAAATTAAAAAAAATAATCTATTTTCCTGATGATACCAATTCATCGGCGAAACATTCTTGTTGTACATGTTTTACAAAACAAATTGCTTTAATTTTTAACTTAGATTTTAAATTTAACCATTCCCTCAGATTTTTACCCACGCTCCTTTTTTTTTTTTTTTTTTTTTTTTTTACACACACACACACACACACATTAGCAGAAAAATAATTCTAAATAAATTTTTAATTTTTGTTAAATTTATTTCGCGTTTCAAGTCAAGAAAGAGAAAAAAGCTCACCTAAAAATTTAAATTAACTATGATTCTTAAAAAATACGAATAGAAAACGAAAAATAACATTGAAATACAATAAAGACCGAGACGTCATCATTGTGTCGTGACATGACATTTTTATTTTATGACAACCATGTTTTTATTTTCATATTACTGCTAACGATTATTTATAAAAAAATAATTATTAATAAATACATAAAAAATAATGAAATGTTTTGGGTTACGTAAGTAAGTCATTCATCGAACGGGCTCGACCATTTTAAAAAGCAAAGAAAAAAAACCGATCCTAGTTTTTAAGTTTTAGACAATATTTATCACAAAACTGAAAACATAAAGCAATAATAAATAAAAAGTAAACTTACCTTAGGTCAGGATTTTTAGATTTATTTTTTCGTTTGAAAATTTTCACAAAAAAAATAAAATAATAAAAAAAAAAAAAAAAAAAAAAAAAAAAAACAGCTTTCCAATAGTTTTCTTTTTAAAAATTCTGTTTCTCTGATTGTCCTCCACCCACTGGGCCAAATCCAATTTAATAAATTATTTTATCTCTTTCAATTTGACAAGTATTAAATTTCCCCAAGAATAAAAAAAACAAAAAAACAAATACTAACTAAAAAATTCTTTTTTAACTATAAATAACAAAGAAAGCTATTTAATTTATTAATTTTAAAAATTTCTATATTCACGGAAAAAAAAATCTTTCGTCTTTTTTTGTTTTTTGTTCATAAGGTTTTTAAAATGTCTATTACAAACAGTAACTCACCTATTTTGTTTTCTTATTTCAGGAGGCGGAGGGAAAAAGAACTACTCTCAACGCAACAACAATATCTGCTGGTCTGATGATGATGATCTTTTCCTTTCTTTTCTTTTCTTTTACCGGTCTTGAAAACCGGAAGCGGTGATAGAGGAAAGTTAACACCTAAAATTAATATTCCATAATTCCATTTACAGATTATTAAATTACAGTCAATCTCCCTTATGATTTACTTGTTTAACCACCCACAGACATACGACAGCAATAAAATCTCATAAAGTCAAAAAATAAAATCCAACTAGTCGGTATTGTACGTTGTTGAGAAAAATTGGATTGTGACTGTTGTCTCTTCAAAATGAATCAAAATAAATAGGAATACGTACAGTGAAAAATAAATTAAAATTTTCTTGTACTTTATTTACAGTGTGCAAACGAGAATATAGAACTGATTTTCGGAATTTTTAATTACCTTTATTGTTCTATACACTACTGTATAGTAATAAAAGGTCTTAACAAGTTGAAAGGTCATAGTATTTCTGGACAAATTTCTTAACTGATTCAGTCTTTCTTATCAAATCACAAAATGAAAGCTCTCTTGAATGGCCACTGTTCTAGATCTTTTTGCATAAATGAAGGTGTCCCACAGATCTATGTCCTTAGATCTATGTTGTTTCTAATTTTCATAAATGGCCTTCCTGATGTCATCAGTTCTCGACTTAGATTCTATGCTGATGACACAACTATTTACTTTTGTCTTAATAGTAAGTCTGATCAGTTAGATAAGGTCAAAATGACAGCTAATCTCAAAAACGACCTACAATCTGTTGTTAAATGGGGCAAGGAGTGGCTTGTTAATTCTAATGCTTCAGAAACTGTTATAACCTAGGAAGGGTCACTGAATGAGGAATAACCAAAGTGGAGGCTGGAAATTAAATGTTGATCATTATAACATCAACAAAATGCAATACTCACCAGCAATGTGAAGTAGGTAAACCACTGCTAGTGGTGGACTACTTAGACAGTACATTACCCCCACTTACAATAGTGTCCAACGTATTTATGAGGATCGGTACATACCCATTAGTGTTCATAGGTACAGTATATAACAGAAACAAAACTGTTCTTTTTTTTAATCTGAGAGAACCCTGTTTACCTTTCATCAGTATGGCTGATGCTAGCCTCCAGGAGAGGGACGCATTGTGTCTTCTCAGACTAAAGTTTTTAGCTGATATATTATAGACTACTTTATTTAATTTCATTTTTAGTTCACAACATTTGATGGCATTTGACAGAGTTTGTTATACTGGTCTTCTTCACAAGTTGAAAGGTTATGCTACTGGACAAATTTCTTAACTGATTCAGTCTTTCTTATCAAATCACAAAATGAAAGCTCTCTTGAATGGCCACTGTTCTAGATCTTTTTGCATAAATGAAGGTGTCCCACAGGGCTCTAACCTTAGATCTGTGGGGGTGCTTATTGTTGTGTTGGTAAGAAATATATCAGAAGGTTTTTTGTCGAGGTTGCGTTGATATCAACACTTCACATTAAATTTGCAAAGAAAACACAGAAAAGAACAACAAGAGATGATTGAATGATCAACAAGTAAAACATGTATTGGAACAAGCATAAATACAATTCTATTGTTTACAATAAAGATTAAGTCGTAAAAAGTGACTTCCCTTGTATTGTATGTGAATACAATGTGTGTATGTTGAAAGAACTTTCTTTGTTTAAATTTGATTATAGAATAAAAGTGTTTGAGGTTTCAATTTGAAAATTAGATATTCGTGCAGAAGAATGTCAAAGTCTTGGATAGTTTATTCGGCTTGGATAACAGACAGTTCACTGTTTTGTGTGAATGTAGTTAATGTCTGTGTGTGTGAGTAGAAGATTGCGAGAATACACGTACACGGTTTTGGCTGTGGAATTTAATATTCTACTGAAAGTTCTTCTTCAAATTTCTGGTTCTTATACACTTAGGTAGGCTCGCTCCAGAGACGAGCGCGGGAAAAATGTTGACGAAAGTGTCAATTTATTTGATTGGCCAAAAATTGACCAATTGTTGATTTTTTATTATAGCTAGTTAGGTGAAGCAAGAAACACGAGAAGTTTTTATGCGGCTCGTGCAATGAGTAAATTGTCTCTTGAAGAAAGTACCGTCTATTTTTTGTCCAATTGCTGTTGAGTAATTTGTGGGAGTGGCATGCGTAGGCATCCACTACAGATCTATGTTGTTTCTAATTTTCATAAATGGCCTTCCTGATGTCATCAGTTCTCGACTTAGATTCTATGCTGATGACACAACTATTTACTCCTGTCTTAATAGTAAGTCTGTTCAGTTAGATACGGCCAAATTGGCAGCTGATCTCAAAAATTACCTACAATGTTGGTAAATGGAGTGTTTTGTTAAGTTTAATACTTCAAAAACAAAACTGCTCTCTTTTAATCATCTGAGAGAACCCTTTTAACCTTCCATCAGCATGGCTGATGCTAACCTCCAGAAGAGTGACATTGAACCTTCTCGGACTAACGTTTTCAGCTGACATAAAGGGGAAAGAGAATATCGAATCAATTGCTAAATCTACAACTAAGAAAATTGATTCACTATGCTGTGCTAGACAATTTTTCTCACCAGAATCTATCTAACATATTTATAAGTTTAAAATTTGTCCTTGCTTGGAATATTGCTGCCATATCTGGTCTGGTGCTCCTGCTATATATTTAGAGATTCTTGATAAAAATCCAAAGAAAAATATGCAATATTATTGGTCCTGACTTGGCATCTTGGCTTCAGTCCCTTTGCCTTTTCTATAAATATTTTCATAAAAATTGTTCTGATGAACTCCCTGCTATGGTACCTAGACTTTATGAATTTAAGCATACTAGATCATATGAACACGTTAGCAAATATGAAATAGTCATTTCTCAGATATTATTAACATTACTGTTATGGCATCTGCCAGTCTCAAGAGACCATGAAACTATACCTGAAGAGTTATGACCTCTCCAGGGTGCAGGCCTGGGCAGAATTTTTTTAAAGAGAGATCAGCAATTGCCCATGCAGCACGTCTCTCCCATCCACACCACCGATGTTGTCCAAGGGAAAAGCAGAGGCCAATACAGCTTGGCATCAGCATCGCTGCAGGAGTTGCCAGAACAAAAGTGAACATGACATTAGACCATCTTAGGGATTCTAGTTCTGGATTTGAATTCAGAGGTATTCTTCTTCTGGTCTGGTTGCCAATCATTGCTACAGAACCCAGACTGTCCTACAATTTACTCATTGTTGGATGTTCTGAATTCAGAGTTTTTCCTTCTCCTAGATCAGTTGCCACACAAGGCTATAGAACCCAGTCTGCCCTGCTATTTACTCATAGGTGGGGAGAAAAGAGATGGATTCTTACTCAAAAGTAACACAATGCATTATTAACTCCTATTAAAATAATTTGACATAGTTATAGTATGGAAAAATGTATAAATTCACTTTCATATGTTATGGTTTTATTAAAATTCTAAAAATACCCTTAAAAATTGATGTGGGAGGTTTTTTTTTTTCCAGAGGGTAAATTTTTGCAAATTTTGAATGTCATTCTGAGATCTTTTTTTGTTCTCCAAATCTGTGAATCTGTTTTGTTCCTGTTAAGTCTCAAAAAAACGTGATATAAAATTCAGTATTTTTAATCCATAAAGTTGCATGTGTTAAAATTATTCACCTTTTTAACAAGAAAAATCTCAAGTTGAAGTTAAAAATTGCTGCAAAACATTGATTTATTTATTTAAGATGGAATGATCTATATTATATGTCTCTAATTTGTATTTAGATATATCTCTATCTATAAAAGGCAGGATGTGCATGTGTGTGTGTGTGTGTGTGTGTGTGTGTGTAACGAATGCACGGCCGCAATTTTCGACGGATTTGCACCAAAATTTACATGCACATGCTCCAAGTTAGCGGGAAGGCCAAGACTGACTTTGCATTTCCCAACTCCCATCGATAGTGGAAATAATCGATTTTTTTCATGCTTCTACGGCAGTTTTCATGTAGTTTGCGGCCATTTTTCTACTGGCCAGAGTGAGAGCCTATAGCTGGCTGCCACGAATAGGCAGGAAGATTCTATTGGCCAGCGTGAGAGCCAACAGCTGACTGACAAAATGTTAACTAGCATGCTAGCATGCAAAAAAAATTGATAGCTGCATTCGTCACAAGTGGGAAAAATTTAAATATGCATGGCACTTTACTCCAATTGGCTCATTCGCTTGCTTAAACTCAATGTTGATTCGGATTCCGCAGAACTGGGTAGGGTGTGAAAAAGTATTTGTTGTTAACATTCGTTTTTCATTCAGTTTTTCCAGTTACGGGTCCTTTTTTAAAGCTGATTGTTTTGTGTTCATTTTGTTTAGTTCTTTTTTCATAACAGATTTAATGTTTAGTATAGAGCTTAGAAAAAATTTGCAGTGTGAGATAGGCAAGAAGTAAGGCATGTAGCAACATCAGCACGGCAAAGGGCACTCCTTTAAAGGTAAGGAAGGACAAAAATATGTTAAGTCAAGTGATAGCGATTGCTGTATGAGTCATATGATTTTTGAATCAAGCCCGGGCAATGCCAGGTCATACTGCTAGTTGTATTTATTTTCAAGTTTTCTACCTGAACTGTTCACCTATATTGCATATGATCCATTACTGTACATAATTAGGTTGCAATAAAAAATTATGAAAATTGAGATGTAGTAGAATGGGAGGACCTCTTATCATAGATCCGGGAGGAATGCACCATAGATGGGGTGGGGGCACAAGACCCTTGCACTGATCCAGTATGAGAGGTCATTATTTCTTTTTGTGTGTTAGCATTGAAACTTCAGAAATGCTGTCATGAAACATTTTTATAAAACAAGAAAAGAAATTCTGAGGTTAACTGATCTTGTAAAAGTAGAAAAAATATTTTTGACTAATTTTTGTTCTGTAGATTAGTGTTCGTTAAATATTCCTCTACCCACGACTTTGTCAGAATTTAAATATATTGTTTTTTTTTTATTTTAGAAGGCTGGTCCTGTTCAGACTATAAACACAGTGTCAAATTGATCCCTGATTTTTCAAAGAGTTATGTGCACTTTGTGTTTATTTACAAATAATATGTTTTTCCTGGTGCCCCCAACTACATGAATTTAATCATGCTACTAGATTGAAACAGCTAAATGAAATCACCACTTCTACTCCAGCAGTTTCTTTTCTCGCACTTCCCACCTGTGGAAGTTTCTTCTTTTTACTTGCTTCCCTGATAACTACAATCTTCAAAAATTTAAAAGCAACATCAATTGCCATCTTCTGTTTTCTTGAATCGTCTTCATCTTTTTTTTCATTTCCTCAATCCTCCCTATTCTCAGTCTTCTCTTTCACTTTCACTCCTTGTAAGTCCCGTGTACTGGCAGCATTCCTGCCTTACTTGGGGGTGAAATGATTGAAAAATGTCAAGTTTAAAACTATGTCCACATTATTGATAATTATGTACTAATATATTTAAGGAATGGTTAGTTAAGATGATACATTCGTCATTACAATTGGTTCCCCAAAACAGAAATTCAACCAGTTATGTGCCATGTGTGATACACACTTAGGCAATCATGTAACTTTTGATACATGACTGACGAGGCAGATTTTTTTCCTGCAGGAGGTTGCCATTTCTTTCTGCAGTAGACCAGTTGCCATCCAAGGCTATAGAACCTGGTCTGTCCTGTATTTACCCATAACTGGGGGAAGAAGAGGAGTCATACCTTTCCCAAGGGTATTAGCACATAAGTGAATGTATTGTAATGGATTTGACTGGAATTCGAACTTGGCTCTCCAATTCTTCAATCTGAGCCACTATCCAGTCAGTCAGTCAGTTATGTGCCATGTGTGATACATGCTTAGGCGATCATGTATCTTTCAATACATGACTGATGAGGCAGATTTTTTTCCCGCAGTAGTTTGCCATTTCTTTCTGCAGTAGACCAGTTGCCATCCAAGTCTACAGAACCCGGTCTGTCATGCTATTTACCCATAGCTGGGGGGGGAGGATTCATGCCTTTCCCAAGGGTATTAACACATAAGTGAATGCAATGGATTGGACAGAAATTTGAACTCGGCTCTCTGATTCCTCGATCCGAGCCGTTATCCATTACTCCACTGTGCCTCCAAAAAAAATGGAAATTACTGATCTTAATAAATTTATTAAGTGATGGGTACAATGGTGGAAATTACCAAAAAGTTGAGCGGTGGCTTTAGAACAATCAAAAATGAAAAAAAGTTAAATTTTTTTAAAAAGTGGTTTTAGGAAAAGAGAATAAGTAATAGTCAAGAAAAGTGAACTGACCAGCAAAAAAAACAAAAACTGTTTGAATTTGGTGTTACAATGGTAAACACTGAGAACTGATGTAGAACATTCGCAACATTATCTGGAAACATGAAAACTGCCAAGCAAAACATCACAAACAGAAATGAGTAAATTGGACAAAGTACATGACAACTGATTTGTGTTCATTCAACACCCACAGAGCCCACCTGTGGTTTATACTGCAACTAAGCAGACCTTAGTTACAGTTTCTGGGAAAGAGCATGTTATCTAGCATGAGCAACAATTTGAACAAGGCCAGCATGCTCAAGCCCTCAGCCACAATAACTTGTGACCATGCTTGCACAGCTGTCAATGGCCCCCAAGGGTTCTGTATACCCAGTTTCACTTGTAAGGCTTGGGTTATCTAACAAACCACTTTGTTTTGAATTAAATCTCTGCTGTGTGATATGCATATAACTCTGTATATGGTTTCTGCTATCATCTCTAAACTGGGTCCCTGCAAAGCATGTAGACTTCATCGTATTCCTTCAACAGTCACGAAGAACTGGCTCCTGTTCTCTAGCAGAGGTTAAACGTTAATGAAATAGAAGTTTTCTCTTAGAGTTTTGTTATTAGATTAAATGTTAACATTAAATTCACAATATCCAATCCAACTGGCAGGGTGATGTCTGAGGCATTTCATATGTAGCAAAACAACAAATCAAGATAGGAACAGTGGGCTATGATAAGTTTTTAGCCACCCTTGATTACAGCAATTTTGGCTTGTGTAATAACGTCTTTTTTTTTTCAGACAATACCATGTTAGTAAAAAGCTACTCTCATCTATGAACAATAGTTGACTTATATTTTGCATTGAAAGTTTGTGGAAGTAAGGAACTTGGTGAATTTCAATGAGTGCGAATAATAGGATGGCATCAGTGTGGTAAGTCAAATAGAGAAATTGCTAAGTTTTTCCAGGTTAATCATCAAACAGTTAATAATATTGTCAAGAAATTTAATGAAGAAGGCCATTGTCATGTGGAACAACATTCAGGAAGACCAAGCATTGTGTCTGAGTGAATGAAAAAGGCGCTGAAGAGGGAAGTCATCAGAAACCATTGTCAGAGTGTCAAAGATGTTGCCAACAGCATGGAAATGTCGCCATATGCAGTGAGAAAGACTCTAAAAGAGCTAGGCTATCAAAGAAACGTTTCAAGAAAGAAGCTCTTGATTTCAGGCATTAACAGGAACAGCCGTATGGACTGGGCAAGAGAATTAGAGAGCAAAGATTATGAATTTTGGCAGTCTGTTATTTGATCAGATGAAAGTAAATTCTGCAAATATTCAAATTCGAGATAGGTTTATGTTTGGAGAAATCAGAATGAGACTTGGAACACTGAATGTCTGCGGGTGACCGTGAAACATGGAGGGAGTGGAGTAATGGTGTGGGGTGGTGTCTGGTTTGGAGGGAAATCTGAGCTGATTCTTGTTGACGGGTGGTTGAACGATACAAAATATTGTCAAATATTAGAGAAAGGACTACTCCCACTATTTGAAACCAATCAGATTGAAAAGAATGTGTACCTTTTTCAAGAAAGAAGATAGAGCACCATCTCATACAAGCAAAGTAGCAAAGGCCTGGAAGGAATCGCAAGTAATCAAGTCATTGCCGTGGATGACACAAAGTCCTGACATGAATCTAATAGAGCACATTTAGGAGCACCTTCAACAAAACGTTCAAGAGCATACAACCAAAATCGCGTCAGTGGCAATCCTTGAAGAAACATTGCTAAAGCAGTGACAAAATAGGGATAAGACGATTGTTGATAACTTGATTAAATCCACGAAAAAATCAAATACAAGCATTGAAACTAGCAAATGGAGGACCTACTCCATACTAGTTCCAAATACTGTTTATTTATGTTCAGTAGGGATTACGTAATTAAATTTTGAAATTGGATGTAGTTTATTTCTCCAGGCTAAAAACTTTCCTTGGGCCACTGTACTTGACAACTGATTTTACGGCACTGATCTTTACTGATGGATATAGACCTACATTGGACGAACTGGGTGGCTAGGCTAAAGGTCGAATTCAGTCATTATTGGATAATGGCTCCGTGCTTCAAAGAGCTCCTAAACATAGAAATTCACGGTACCAAGAGAAATAAAGAGGAGGTGTGCAAATTAACATTTATCGTTTGATAAACAGGAACCAATATAAAGAAAACAATACATGGATATAGTACTTACAATGATGGGGTTTTCAAAGAGAAAAGTGCTGCCTTTAAAGTAAGGTGAGGCTACTGATCCATACTTAATATCTTTGTTATTGTAACATTTTTCTTATTCACTGCTTCTTGACATTAGTTGGAGCATGTCTGACGTCTGCCATGTCAAAGACTCCAACTGGTTCTCTACTATGCCAATGACGATAACTCACCTGGATCCTCTAATTGCTAGCAGAAGGATTTCATATAAATTCCTACATTGGGATCTCTGGGTTATCCCACTTAGCTTTGCCAAAACGCCTGTTAGAGGGTGCTCTTTAAGTCTAAAAAAGGCAATCATATTCTCTCTCTTTTTTAGCTCTTTTTGACTCTTGCTTCCAGATGTAGTTGACATCGATATAGAACACTGCCGACTAGGCACATTCGCTTCCTTGGTTCTCTGTTGACATTTGAACTTTCTCACACATGCATTTACACAGGTCTATCACACACATACACACAAAGAAGCACATTCTTTTTATAGCTAGTTTCAATGTTTTTTTTCTTTTCATTAGTTGTGTACACATGTAATTCCTTTTGTTAATAACATGCATTGTTGCTTGTTTTAAATTCATTGTTTTGTGTTTCTTATTTTTACCCAGACTAACAATATTGTTTGTGGTATAAATGTTCCAGGAACCCATAAATATTTAATATAAAATGTCTAAACACATCACAACCAAAGAGGTGATACCCGCAACATAATGATGACTTATTTTTATCCAAACATATTAGTATCCCATAAAAGGATCCTTGACAAAAATACTCAACCCACATGACTTAGAAAGCAACAGATAGTAGATGAAGTACTATTTCGGACTAGTATTATTGGCAGTAAAATGATAAATTGATTGATTCATTCACTTTCTACAGCCTATCAACCCTTTGCAGGTTATTTAAAAGCAAAAAATATTTTTAGACTGCATGAGAGACTATTGGGCCTTAAACACACACCTGACCTCAAGTGGAACTTGTACATATGAACCCTAGCCAAAGATGCAGGTAAAAAGTTTGGTTCCCTGTACCGCTCCAGTAAGTACCTGACACCACATGCTATCCTCTACTTTTACAAGAGCCAAATCAGGCCAAGAATGGAGTACTCTCATTATATGTTACTGTTGTATCCTTAAAGAGGTTATAGACAGACAAAGTTAGTACTCGAGTGAAGGAACAGCAACACATGCATAGATGAGAGAAGAGAGGTTTATTGTAAAAGAGAATACGCAAATGAAAGACAGGGAATCAGGTGGCAGGCTAGTAATTCCTGAAGCAAGTCCCCAGGAATATCCTGTGCTCACCATATATAGCTACTGATATAGTCAGTCCACATAGGCAATAGGGAGTGTGGGACATTACAACACTAATTTCCCCACAAAATTTTGCTCAATACTTCTTCTTTTTGGAGTCAGAACATAATTTCTTGACTTTTTTCCTCTTCCTAGTACTTTTCCGTCTCACCAGTTACATGCTAATACTCTTGGAAAAGGTATGAATACTCTTGGAAAAGGTATGAATCCTCTTCTCCCTCCAGTTATGGGTAAACAGTAGGACAAAAAGGGTTCTATAGCCTTGGATGGAAACTGGTCTACTGCAGAAAGAAATGGCAAACTACTATGTGAAAAAATCTGCCTCGTCAGCCATGTATCGAAAGATACATGATCACCTAAGCATGTATCACGCATGGCACATAACTGACTGATGTAGGTGGGAGTTGCACACACTGCACTCTCCAGCCTCGATAGAGTCCAAAAGTGTCTCCGAGTCCTCGCAAGTGACAAAATAATTTTCCACCCACAAAGCTCTCTCTCACAGGTAGGGTGTGGCAAGTCACTTGCTTTGCTATCACTAATTTCATGGAAAGTGCTTGGACAAACTACATTTCTTGGTTCCACCAGGCCTAACCTTCATCACAAGGACCCGCCATGCCACTTACATTGTAGCAAACCACCCACATCCCCTCCATATTCCATTGATGAGAAGTTAAGCTCCACTCAGACTGCTTCTTCTCATGAACCACTGCCCTGTGGAACTGACTCCCAAGAGGATGTTTTAATCTGTTCAAGTTTAGGGTATAGCGGGTTAGCCAATCTGTATCGGTGACAAATACAAATGAAACTGACCCTCGACTATTTTTACTAAATCAAATGCAACAACAAGAGAAATAATCAAATAGGCAGATATTTATTTTAACAGGAAATATTTTTATAAAACAACAAGTGCACACGATATAATAAAGTTGTTTAAAACACTTTAGAGTTCTTGGTTGTGTGATCAAGGGTAAAATAAAAGGTGTTATGCTATAGATATGGTAAGGAATCAAACAGTTTATGCTGATAGTGAAATTGAATGAAACAAATTGCTTGATTTACTGGTAGAGTTGTTTTGCTTCGACTGATATAGTTACGATTTCCTTTATGCATTTAAGATATTGAGTGAGTTGCTTTCTGAATCTCGTCTTAGTTGAATTGGTCATTAGATGAGTTGATGTTGAAAAGAAATTGAATTCCACAAGCCGGGTTGATGTTAATGAACTTTTAGCGAGGAAGTTGGGTTTCATGGATTCGTGTGACGATTTGATTATTTTAAGGACTCACTAAGTTGTGCCGAAGTTTCATATTTATGAGTTTTCTTGATCATGTGGGAGCTTGAGAATGTTTACATTTTTTTGGCATGTTGTACTATGAACAGGTCAACACGAGGTCAACTGTGTGGGCGTAGGCAGAAACATGACATTATTATTTATGGACCAATCAGAAAGCATTGTTTTGTACTGAACTCTGGAGTCGATTTTAATGGGTTCAGCACAAACTGGGAATACTTAGCTGTGATCCACTTTTAACAGGTTTAAAATAGAGAATGTAGAAATCTAATTCTACAAGGGTTAACAATCATCTTCCCCTCCTATCCGTACAAACTGACTCCTAAAGTAACAATCTACTTCAAGTGTCCTCTGGACCTTGTTCAGAGTGAACCTTACTGTAAAAAAAAAATGATTTGTGGTGGGGGGAGATAATCATTTAGCGATACAAGTCTTACTAATTAACCCATAGTGAGGAAGAAGAGATGAATTCATGCCTTTCCCAATGTAATTTGAATAAATATAATGAACCCAACTAGAATTTAAAATCGGCTGTCCGATTAACAATTCCTAGCAATTATCCATTGCACCACCCCCACACCCGAGTTTAGAGCACCTGATATTCCCAAACAGTCACTTTTTTTTTTTTTTTTTTATCAAACTGAACTGATAATACAGAGAAAAAATATGTTACAGTACTTACTAGGTTTCTTAGACTTTCTTGAAAAAAAAAAAAACGCGAAAAAAGGCAATTTTTAAAAAATTTTTCATTTTAAAATAAAAAAATGTATAACTTTTTAAGCTATATTTAAAATTTTAAAAATATTACTTATTTCATTACTATAAATTTAAATAAAACATGACTTTTATTTTCTTAAGATACCTTTTTAAATGAATTTAAAATATTACTTACTTATTTATGTAAAAAAAAAAAAAAAAAAATTAAATTAATAAAATATAATTTCTCTATTCTACTTTTTATGACTACTACTTACAGTGACCCCAATTTTTTCTCCCGCTAACAAAACAAAGTGTAACTCAGGACATTTTTTCCTCAATCACCGTTATTTTAATAAAATATATTTGTTTTTTGTGGTTGTTTTTTTGTTTTTTTTATTTATCAAGAATAGAAATTCTTTATAAGAAAACTTTATTTCGTTGTTGGGGAAACTATTTGTTTATACACCGCCATTTTCCTCAATTGACTAGGATTTATTTCTTCAAGCGGAAACAAAGTACATTCTGTTTTTTGATCAAGTGATATTTTGTGGTAAATTTGTATATGGCTTTTTTATTTTTTTTAAAAAGTTTTATGTTGTGTTAATGCAGATATGCAAGCAGCATTCATTTTTGTTCTTCTTCCCGTCTTGTCTTTTTTAAAAAAATCTGAATCAAACTTTTAAGATTATTGAATGAAGTTTAAAAACTGTTATACGTTTTATTGTTACATACGATTTTTGCATGCTAAACTTTGAATTATCTAACTAAGAGGAGGGATCAGAATATGAGGTTAGTTCAAACGATTTAAGTATCTTTTGTTTAGGTATGTCCAATTTTGACCTTTTTAGCGTTTTTTTTAGTTGTTTTATTGTCAGTTGAAAGACACATTAATTTCGAAATTCTTGTAAAAATTAACTACTTGTTGGATTTTAATGAAAACTTCAGAACTTATTCAGAAATGAATGAACTTATTTTAGAAATGTTTGTCTCTTTGAAAGTCATGGTATAAATATTTTTTTTTTATATCTGTTACCCCCCTCGAACTTAATTTTATGAAAACACAAAAAAAAATTTATTTGCAACCTCAATTTTTTTTTTTTTACTTAAATGCACAAAACTCTGAAAAATCTAAATCATCGATTTTTTTTGTTAAAAAAATGTCCGAAATTGTCCAAACTTTTACCTCAATTGTAAAAATACAAAACCCAATAAAACTAAGATAATATTTAATTAAGAAAGTTTTTAATGGCTTTTCTGAATATATACGAAGGTAATTATTATCTGAAAGAAAAAAAATTTTTTGATGAACAATAAATTTTTACATTAATTTTCTTTTTTTTTCAATTTTAAATACACAATATGACAAAAGGTTGTTATATATTTATACATTAAGTTATTTCTGCAACCTTATGGAAATGATATATTATGTTCTCTACTTTTTAAAGATCATAAATTTGAAAGCTTATTAAAATCTGACAACCATAATTATTTTAAAAATAATTTTTAATATTCCAAAATTGTATTTAAAATCGTCTACAACGAAAGTACGGATGCACATTGTTGAAATAATGTCACATGAGTAGTTTCCTTTGATAGAAGCAAGTTTTTTTTTACTTCAGAAATGGCTTTGTAACAAGAAAACAACGCTTGTCAAGTTTTCTGAATATCGTCGTATTATTTTCAATTTTTTTCTTTTTCTATTCAAATATAATCGAATAGTGGGATAAAAGAAAATATCGACTATTTACAATTACAAAAAAAAAAAAAACGCCCTTGGAAGTCCACCCAAATTTTCAAGTTTGAAATCGAATGCATAAATTCATTGTACATTACTTTGGAATTATTATCCACACGACAAATTATCAATTAAAACGATTTTTGGAGTTTAAATTTTCTGGAGTTAGCTCGCTACTACTCAAACTAAAAAATACTTGTCGAGTCAAAACAAAACCAACATAGCTGCTATTATTAGCATGTTAATTTTATTAATAAATAAAATAAAACTCATATTACTGCCATATAATTATTAATAAATAGAAAAAAATCTGCCTTAATAAAAAAGAAATAAAATCTCATTTCATTAACCCGTTTCAATTAATGGTGTTTCATGTAATTTTTATATTCTCAGAAAAATATTTCATGACTGAAATAATAAACCTCAATTTAAAAAAATGTATTTTTTTTACTGTTTTATTTTTACTTGTAAAATTTGATTTTCTTTCATAATTTAAATGTTATTTTCAGTGCAGAATTCTTCCTCAAACGTAAGGTAAAAAAAAAAAAAAAAAATTTGAAAGTGAATTTTAAAAAAAAAAATCTACTAACCAGATTCACTTAAAATTAGAACGAATTATATCACTTTGGCGGTACCGTACAATAAATTTCAGTACCGTAAGTTGTGAATATATTGACGTACATCAATCAACGCCTGTGAAAATAGACTACCCTGGTGGGAAATATCTCTCTTAAAAAATTTTCTGCTAAAAATGTAAGTAATGTTTCTTTCAAATTACATTAAGTATACTTTAATCATTCTAAATTTCCTAAGATAACAAAAGAAAAAGGTGTAATTGATTTTTTAACTAACAAACTATCATCTTTCCGACAGAAATGTCGATAAGTTCGATTTTACGAAATTTTTTGACTCGAAAAAAAAACAAGATTTTTAATAAAATTTTTAACATTTATAGGAAGGATTAAAAAATCTGAAAAAATATTCAGAAAATACTTTGGTCTTTCCTCTTTAATAACAACATAAATATTTAAACGTTAAAAATTGTTTTATCAATTTGGGGACCTTTTGTCGTCAAGGTATATCACTTTTTAGCGAAATATTGGACATACCTACTTTTGTTTGAACTAACCTCATATTCTGATCCTACTTTTCTTTTGAATGCAAAAAGTCGTGTATATATCAAAAAAAAAAAACGAACACACTATTTTTGTTCAACATTCAACAGAAATATAACGAACGTCAATTTAAATGAGAAAGTGTTTCTCATCTAGTTTTAAGCATAAAAAACTATATATTTTTTTATTTTTAGGGATGACATTTATTTTTGTACGTTCGGACTCTAGTCCACATTTTTACAACGTTTCGGCCGTTGTACACTCCGGCCTTTATCAGGTGTCTGTCGATCCACGTAATCTTTAGCAGGGAATTTAGAACTGAACCAGTTTTTTTTTTGTTTTTGTTATCTACAGATGGTTTTCGTTCCGCTGAACATGTCTCGAGATATCTTGTTCTTATTTAAATTAAATAATTCCTTTATTGTTTGTTCTACTTCCACTAAGTCTGCTCTGCCGGGCCCACGCATTAAAAAAAAACTTACTTATTAATATTATGTCTCCAAGTTCACAAACCAGTTCTTTCATCCTCTAGGACCTAGGTTATTGTCCCCCTTTTTCTTTTTCTTCTTTTTCATGACTTTCGGCAACATTTTCCCTCCACATTTAGTAATTTCGGTAAATTTTGGTTTTATTTCCAGAGCGCTAAAAAAACTCCCTTAGAATTTTCAAAAATTGTCATAATTCCGTGCAAATGTACATGCTGAATTCGAATTAACAATTATATTTATGAAGAAACCTTACCGTTTTAGAGTTATCGACAAGAAAAAATCGGATTTCTTGTTGGTCATTTATCCCCCATTACTCCCATCATGGAAAAAAAAAGTGTTCCGGGAATGCTTCCCTCAACTGAAATGACACTGGAGGAAATGTGTTGCTTCGAATTGATATGTGCTGTAGTTATCTTTTCTTAGCACCAGTCCCAATATTTTTTGATCAGGCCTCTTGTACAAAAATAACATTTTTGAATAATAAGAAACAAATTTATTGACTTTTCAGTGTTAAAAAAAATAAATAAAATTTGGCTTCATAATAATAAGCTTGTGAAAAAATGAAATTCTACTTTGTATTTTTTTAACTCCCAAAAATTTATGGATAAAAAAAAAAAAATACTATGTGTTACTCAACCACTGTCTGCTCTAAGAAGATGATGTCAGTGACAAAGATTCCATGTCCACTGTGTATGCCTTAGATGTTTTTTCCAGGATAGATATATTTTGTCATAAATTATTATTAATAATTCTGCAATGTTTAAATTTCATGTATGCAAAAAGAAAAAAAAAAGTGTTTCAAAAGGACAGTTTTTGGCGCTATTACACTTTCGCCCCCCCCCCCCCTGATACTGTCAACCCCACAGTTTTTTTTTCTGTCTTCAGTTTTGTTTTTTTTAGTTTAAAAAAACAAATACGAATAGATTTCCCTTTTTTCTTAATATTTGTTTCATAATTTGTGGAATTTTAAATAATCCATTTTTCATTATCTTTCTGACTTATTTTAGAAACTTTTTTTGACAGTAGAAACAGCTTTTTAAAACCATTGCTAGTGTTTGTAAATTAAATTTAATTATTAATAATTGCAACAGTCCAACTGTTATTTTAAATTGATTTTATGAAGTTATACTTTAAAAAAAAAAAAAACTTTTAAAAATAAGTTTCATTTCATTTTATAAATTTATCTGGTTGTGTTTTACTTGGGGGGGGGGGAGTGTAATAGCCCCCAGTTTTTGCTATTATTTTAACTACCTTAATTGCTTATTGTTTTAACAAGCAATAATTAGAATTGTAATAAAACCTATACGATGAAAATGAATTTATAGATTTTTTTTTTTTTTTTTAGAGAATTTACAACAAAAATATTAAATATTATTTATTTATTACAATCTTTTACAAGAATAATTTCATTTTACAATATTTTAAAACCTGATACAATTGTATTAAAATTAATGGGATAACAATATATAAATTCTTATATATTGAGAATCATTTTGGAGGAAAGATGTGTGACACATTTTGTCCTTTAGGACTTTGTTATGAAAACAATTTTTTTTTATTCATAAATTTATAAGAAATTTACTAAATTATTAAAATATCTATATGGAAATCTTTATTTACCATTTTATAAAGATTGAATCAATTGGAAATAAGCCAATGTTTTGCCAACCATTCCAGAGAACACAATTTGACAGCTCTGCCAATTGTTTTTTTAATCGTGGTGCTTAGTATCCACTCTTTATTTAAGACTAGCTTAAAAACCGCCCTCCATGCACTTTTTTTAGCTAGCTCCTGTGGAGTGCCCAAAACTAAAGAGACCTCTGGTACAACTCAGAAAACAGTGATGATAATTTTAAATTCCTCAATGTACTCCATGGAACTTCAAAACCTCAATTTAACTTTGATTCAGACCAAAATTCCGATTTTGGAAGAAATTCCAATGCAGGCCAAAAATCAAGTTCTTCAAATCACAAACTCTGCGGAACATCAATTAAGTTGAGTTCCTCAAATCACTGCTGAACTTCGAAACCTCACATCATGAAACCTCTCACTTTAAATCTGATTCCTTGGCATTTTGAAGAAATAAAACTGATTTCCTCAATTCACAAAGTTTTGGAGATATTTTAAACAGAATTTAAAACCAAATTTTTTAAATTCATAAAGTTTTTGTGTTACTTTATTCTTGATATAAAAAACTTTTGAAATCACTTTTTTTTTTTTTTTCCCAGTTATTTTAAAATTTGAATTTTTAACTGTTCCCTCTTCATCTGGATACAAACCTCAATGCTGGATATTCAAATGCCAGATGAAAGGTAGATTTTCAATCCCAGGATCATCTTGATTCCAAAAAGTTATTATATGTCTATGAAGAGCAAGTATGGCTTGAGTTAGAGGGGTTTCAGACACACAGACAGAGAGAATTTGCCATTTATTTATTTAGAAGATAGATTTCTTCACCAGTCAGAACTTGGTGGACAATAAGTAATCTATTGGGAGATTTTCTAGGTATTTTTAGAACAATTAGCAATGGTTTTAAAAAATGTTAAACGTATGAGTAGAAAGTGGGCTAAATTATAATTGCTGGAGTTTTAGGCCATGGATTTCCATTAATTACATTTCCTTGATCTGAGATCATGATTATAAAAACATACTTGGGAAATTAAAACAAAAAGTAATGTGTGAAATAAAATAATTTGAGGAGAAAATGTATAATGTCCAGAAAAAGCAAGTTTATTTAAATCTTCTCATAGACGTTTTTATAAAATTATGAATAAAAAACTTTTTTTCATACTTATTTATTTACAATATGTAATTTCTTTTCCACGTCTGCTACGGAAAAGAAATTAGAAAATCTCTTACTGAAGGTAGCGACAAAGAGTGAGAAGAAAGGTCTAAGCATAAACTACAAGAAGACAGAATGCATGGTCATCAGGAAGAGCCCGAAATGCGATTTGCAGGCCGGTAACACTAGAATCAGGATAAGAATGATCTTACACAGAAAATCAGCATCCTCTACCAAGTGTTCCAAGAAATAGGACTCAAAATAAATCTTTCTAAAACTAATATTATGATCTGGAATTGAAATCAAATCAGTGATGGCACCAACCCCGATTCCATCATAAAAATTCAGAATGTAGATTTAATAAATACTTAACACTTCAAATATCTCAGTGTGTGGATTAGTTATAACAAATTTAGTATAGAAGATAAGGAAATTGAATATAGAATAGTTTGCACTAGAGGTAGTTTTGCCCAATACTACAAAACCAAAATATTAACCTGAAAACTTGAGTCATGTTCTTAAACAGCCTCGTCAGATTGGGACTTTCATATGGATGTCATACATGGCACCAAATCCATTCAGAAATATCTAAACTCTCAACAGTATACAACTAAGATCAATCATTAAAAATGGCTTTGAGTGAGTGAAGCCAATGGATCTTGGTGAAGACCACAGTTCTTTGAATCTTGTGGACTGGTGCTACAGAATCACAAAGAACTGTACCAAATAACAGAAACCACATCACTAGAAGACTTTCAGCAGTAGCAATGGCTAAAATAGATAGCATATGTAACTCAAAGAGAAAATAATATAATCAAGATGTCAATTTTTTACACCACTTCAAATAAACAGCTAGGAAGGAAACCCCTATAAATATTGGGAAATGCAATAACAGCTACTGGACTTGAGAAACCTATTTGCCTGAAAAATTCTTTTAAGAGAAAAATTTTATGAATTTCAACTGAAAGCAGTACAAGTTGCTCAGGAAATTACTATTTTCTTATAAGGAAATGCCTATTACAATTACCATTACCTAGCAGGCATTAGAAGACCCTTGGCAGACAAGGTGGGGTAATCTAACACACTTGTATAAATGCCTATAAAAAATCTCTCAGGCAGTCCCTCACATTTTGGAAAGGATATTTTAAAATTAAAATGCATTAGAATTTCTCAGAATTAAAAATAAAAACAAACGGTAATAATTCTTATTCCAGATTAGTGATTACCGTTTGTTTTTTACTTTTTTATTCTGCTAAGTGTTATACATGTATATATTTTTTAAATTTCTATTCTCTTGAATTTATTTCACATTTATAGCAAAGAAAATCATAACTTTAAAAAATGAATATTAAAACAAAGTAAATTTAAAAGAAGAATATTAAATACAATTATTTGACAAAAAGCTTAATATTTATTTATTCTAATATTCGTGTGTGTCTGGCTACGAAATAAATATACAGACTCAGTATCACGCTAAAGGGGCAATATGTTGGGGGGGGTTGTATGTATGTGTGTGTGTGTGTTTTTTTTTTAAACTTCATTGTTTTTTTGGTTTGTAACTAACATAAGAACATAAATAATTTTCAATTAAATTTTATTAAAGCAAAAAAAGATAGTGAGCCTTATTTTTTTGAAAATTACTTGAAATAAAATATAGTTACATCCATAAAACACATGTTTAACATGACTAATGTTGGCCATAAGTAATGTTTGTCGCTGCTAATTTTTATTTAACTAAAGTTTGTTTTTTCTTTCAAATACAAATATTACTTGAGATTTAAACATAATCACTTTTCAAAACAAAATTCTCAATGAATCTTGCTTATACTCTCTTTCAAAATAGTAATTAATGTTTAAAAGTAAAACTTTATTTACTTAAAAACAATCTAAATTCCCCTCCAAAATGAATAGTAAATAATTATTTTTCAAAGAAGTAAGGCTCGCTATAGATTTTGCTTGAAAAAATGCTTAAATTAATCTTAATTGAAGTTTAAAATTTTTATTAATAATAATTTGAAAAAGGTTAATGAACTTTTGTGTAAGTTTGATTTGTTTGAAAACAACATTAACAGAGTATTTATGTTAGTATTTAAATAAAAAAAATAGTGTCTTTTTGAATAAAAATATGGGGATGCTCAGCCCCCTAAACCCCCACCCCAGGGTCATGGTATTGGTAGTGTGGATTTTCCTAAATTTAGTTATTGTGTAACAAATAAAAAAAAAGAATGAAGTTTATTTTTTAAAGATTGAATAAAAAATAATTTTCCATAAGATGGCTGAAAAATATCAATAATTTGTCAATAATAAACTATTATTCAGAGATCTTCTGAGAAACGCAGGGTATCCCTGCTAGTATTCATATGAAATACAAATTTTATTTCAACCTAATTATGTACAATAATAGATCATATGCAATATAAGTGAACAATTCAGCTAGAAAAACTTAAAATAAATACAATGAAACTAAATACAAATTAGTGACATGTCATAATAGATCATTTCATCTTAAATAAATCTACACTGTTTTGCGGTAATTTTTAACATCAACTTGAGATTTTTCTTGTTGAAAAGTTGAATAATTTTAACATGTTCAACATTATGGATAAAAAAGTGAATTTCATTAAGTGTTTATTTTTTTTTCAGTATGAGCAAAACAGATTTATGGATTTGGACGAAAAAAAAAATAGATCCCAGAATGACATGAAAATCTGCAAAAATTTTAACAGCTATTTATAGGTAGGAAAAAAAAGCAAATATTGATAGGATAGCGAGGGTAACAAAGCACTGTCCAGAGTCCCCAATTAGGCTTGCAAATAGTTGGGGGTAATGCACACTGGCCCAAGCAGTCTTCAATAATCTTGACTGGTTTTTGTCATTGAATTAAGGTTCTCTAATGCTGGGAGTGAATATAGTATTTTTTTCAATGAATGAATCACTATAAGCAATCGTATAACTATTAAAATTGGGTTTCTATAGGTTGGAGCCAGACTAGCTTGTCTGCTGTTGCCTGTTTGGTTGCCGTCCTTGTGCAGTAAGTGGGCAGCCATTATAAATGGATGTAGACCTGACCCAGATAGAACCATATTGGAGTTAAAATGAAGTATCATATGCTTGAGGTCCAGGAGAGGGGCATCCTCACCATGTAGTACCTTTCTTTCTTGCCTCTTCAAGTGCCATATTCCATGCAAGTTGGTTAATGTAGTAGTATCAGTACTGTGCTGATGATTTTCATGAGTAACTGTGAATGTAGAGATATGGGCATTTGTTAAGGAACACAATAGTTCAGAACACAAATGTCCAGTACGCAACTGTCCTAGAACCCCATGAATGTAGAGATATGGGCATTGTGCTAATGATACTCATGAGTATCCGTGAACGCATAGAGATAAGGGTATTGTGCTAATGATACTCGTGAGTATCCATGAATGTAGAGATATGGGCATTGTGCTAATGATACTCGTGAGTATCCATGAATGTATAGAGATATTGGTATTGTGCTAATGATACTTGTGAGTATCCTTGAATGTATACAGGTATGGGTATTGTGCTAATGATACTCGTGAGTATCCGTGAACGTATAGAGATAAGGGTATTGTGCTAATGATACTTGTGAGTATCCGTGAATGTATACAGGTATGGGTATTGTGCTAATGATACTCGTGACTATCCGTGAATGTATATAGGTATGGGTACTGTGCTAATGATACTCATGAGTATCCATGAATATAGAGGTATGAGTATTGTACTAATGTTAAATTTATTTACACTATTTTATAAATCTCTGGTTTAAAAAATATTGCATAACATTTTTATTTTTAGGCTACAAGGATTCGTGTACTCATCCTGTTCCCTTTCCTCAACAAAGCAACGCATCCGGATTTGAAAACTCAGAATTCATTTTCTGTCAAAATGAAATTTCCCTGTGAAGTTTGCAGAGAAGAATTTGTTGCGAAATCTCTCTTAACAGCTCATCTGATAACACACGTCAATCAAAAACTACATCATTGCAAGCTATGCGGAAAAGGTTTTGCGCAAGAAGATTTCTTGAATGACCACATACAGCAGTCGCACTATCACTGTGGAGTTTGTGGAAAATCTTTCCCCAAGCACGGCAAATTAAAACAGCACATGCATCTTCATACAGAGATGATACAATTTTACTGTGATATTTGTGAAAGAATATTTTTTGACAAGGTTAGATTAGGTAAACATATCTTGACACATACTGTTAAAACTTCCCAACAGTGTGAATTGTGTGATAAATCTTTTTCTAATAATACTGATCTTAGAAAGCATATGAAAATACATGTTCGTGGCCCTTTTCCCTGTGAAGTGTGTGGCAAAACTTTCAGTTTTAAATCCAAATTCAAGATACACATGAGAATTCATACTGGTGAAAAACCCTTTCAGTGCAAATTGTGCAGAAAGTCTTTCTCCGTAAAGCATAACTTGAAATCACATATGAGGATACATACCGGTGAGAAACACTTTCCATGTGACCAGTGTGAGAAATCTTTCTTTCATAAGTTTGTCTTAAAGATACATATGATGACACATACTGGTGAGAAACCATTTCCGTGTCAGATCTGTGACAAGTCTTTCTCACACAAATGTTACCTAAAAACACATATGAGAATACATACGGGAGAGACACCCTTTCAGTGTCAGGTGTGTGAAGAATCTTTTATTTCTAGCTACCTATTAAAGAGGCACATGAAAAAGCATTCTTGTGGAAGATCCTTTCAATGTAAAATTTGTGATCAATCTTTCTCTTTAAAAAAAGATTTCAGAACACATATGAGATCACACACAGTTAAGAAACCCTTTCAGTGTGACGACTGTGAAAAGTCTTTCATTCGTAATGACCACTTGGAGAGGCATATGAAAACACATTCTTGACAGATATTGTTTCTGTGAGGCTTGTGAAAGTGTTTTCAAAAGCAGAAACAAAGAGAAACGTTTTTACTTTTCAATACAGCATGTATAAATGCAATCAAAATGGACATATTAAAACAAAAGGAAATAATAGCAAAAAAGTATACAAGTGGGCATATCAAAAAGCATATAAAGAACATGCACCTGGTCCTATAACCAAGACACTATCTCAGTACTGAAGAAGGCTCACTTTGTTTTTCACCTTATGGCTTTAAATTTATATTAAGTATAATTAGCCTTTGATAGTTATATGATTATTATATAACATACTGTTTCTGGTGTTATTATATAACATCCAGTCTCTGATGTTAGTTGCTGTGCACATTTCACATCGTTTATTCATCTGTGACGAGCAAGCAATAGCAAACCAGTTAAGCTGTTTTTGTCTTGTTAATTTATTTGCTTTTTATATTGTCATTTTATAGTAATGCAACATTTTGTTATTTTCTTCTTTGATTTTAATATGTCCATTTTTAATTGCAATTATTTAATTCTGTACTCCTTTTAAAATATTTAAAGTGTTTAAATTGCATAAGTGTTCATACTGAAGTGTGCAACAAATTTTAAAATGTCTGACAGTTGACCATCTGAGAACGTTTCTGGAAAGATTTCATTATGAATTGTGTGATAAATCATATTTAAAGCATATCTGATAACACTCTTTCAGTGTTGTGTGTATGTGTAAAAAATAATAATAATAAAAACATATTTACTCATAATGAACACTTAAAAATACATGAAAATGCATATTGGTGAGACGCCCTTTTAGTGTGAAGTGTACAGCAATTCTCTCAAAATGCTAAATTCAAAAAAACCTCTAAAATCTCATATTTGACAGATATCTTTTGCATTTGATGTTTATCGTAACATTTCTAAAGGAGTGAAAGCTTGAAAAGCTATTGATCATCAAAGATATTCCTTCTATGAAGAAGTGGAATTCAGCTTTAATATGAGTAGAAAATGCACCTCTCTGTATAGTTACAAAATACAAGATGCCCATATAAGGTAAATGGATATAAAAGCTTCTAGTAATCTTTTTGAAAACTAGAGCCTGAATAGTTTTGTTTTTTTACTGTAAAGTTTTGCACACACCTAATAAAAAGCAATTTTTTTTCATTCAATCCCATTTGAGATCATAAAGCTCTTAACCCAATTAATTGTGAACTCTATAATATTTTTTAATGGCTGTATAGTATGTGCCTGCAGACACCATTACCAATGCAACAGTACTCCTACATCATCTACAAAATGCTGCCAATGATGTTGGAATGTACGTCAATACCTCTAAAACTGAATTCATAGTCTTCAACCAGTGAGGCCCAATACAAACTGTCCAGGTGAATCAATAAAATCTGTTGAATCTTTTACATACCTTGGAAGCAAGATAAATTCTACTGAAAAGGACATGAAAATTCACATAGCTAAAGCCTGGGCTGTCTTGAATAAAATGGATGAAATCTGGAAATCTGCTCTACCAGACAACCTCTGGCAGAGATTTCTTTAATCTACTGTCAAGGTGTTGTTAATGTATGGTGCCACTGCCTGGACATTAACTAAAGCCCTAGAGTCTAAGCTTGATGGAACCTACACTCAAATCCTGAGAGCTATATTTACCATCCCCCGGAGACAACATCCAACTAAATTACATCTCTATGGACCCATCCCTGATAGATCTACAATCTTACCTGAACACAGACAGAATATACTTTGCAGAACACTGCTGGTGGCCAAAACAAGAACTTGCGAGTGATCTACTGTTCTGGACACCTAGCTATGGAGCAAGATGGGTTGGTTGCCCAGCAACCACCTACATTGACACAGAATGCTTCTGCAATGACATTCTGACCCTGATGCAGAACAGTGATGGTTGGTATGATAGGCTCATGAATGTCCGAGAAAACTCAACCGAATTTTTTAAAAAAATGTAGTATGAGCCTTGACAGGGCAACATACTCATTTGGAATTCAAACTTTTCTTTCTGTTAGACTGGTTGCCAACCACAGCTCAACTTATAGTTTTTATCATGAAAATTATTTTTTCCTACTGTTGTTTTTATTATTAACTCATTGATCTTATATGGAAGCTCAAATATTCATCTCATTTGGTTGATTTCATCCTTTGTACAACTTAATTCAAAGAGACTGCTACAAAAAAAAAACAAAAAACAAATCACTGCTAAACAATGTTGTGTTTATTATGCAAAAGTACATCTGCAATATTTTCCACTGTTGGACTTATTGAAATATTTTTATTTTAATACTTTCTTATGTAAAAATCTTTGACACAACCACATTGACATTTTAGTTCAGTAATAGAAACATCTTGCAGTTAAAGATTAAGAATAAAAGCAAATCAAAATAAAGTTCTCATTGAAAGACTATGACTACGTCACAATATCTCTTGATATTTTTCGTTATTGATGAAATAATAAATGGTATTTTTGTATATTGAAATAAACTCAGAAATTGGTACCTTGCTTTTAAACTCACAGCTACTTTTTTTTTTCCTTGGGTGAAATTTAATTTTTGAGTAAGAATCTTTCTTGCTGAGTAAATTTTTTCTGCCAAGAAATGTTTCTCATTCCAGCATCAATCTTGTTCTTTAAATTTTCTTTACAGGTGTACTTTAACTGCTTTACTGTGTTTGCTAGAAAGTAATGATTATCATGATTTGACTGATTCATTTTCTTTGGCTTATCAACACTTTGCTGGTTATTTAAAAAAGAAAATATTTTTATATTGTAAGAATTTTTTTTTTTTTGCGCTAATAATGATTTTAGTAATACAAGTCTTAGTAATTAACTCATAGCTGGGAGGAGAAAAGTTGGATTCATGCCTTCCCAAGGGTATTTGTGCTTACTTGAATATAACCCAACTGAAATTTCCTCAGTCACTACAATCATAACCTGTTCAAGTCTAGGGTTAGCAGTTATCTCCCCTCCTAGCCATAAAATTGCTTCCTATTGTAACCCTCTACCTTGCCACAGGGTTTTTGTACAGAGTGAACCTTGCTGTAAAACAAAACAAAAACGTATTTTTTTTTTTTTGTCAGGGGAGATAATAATGATTTAGTAACACAAGTTTTACTAGTTAACCCATAATGGGGGGGGGGGAGAGATTCATACCTTTCACAAGGGCATTTATGTATGAGTGAATAAATATAATGAACCCAACTAGAATTTGAACTTGGCCCTTGGATTAACAATTCCAAGCTATTATCCATTACCCACCTGCACATTCAAGCTTATAGCATCTGGTATTCCCAAGCAATCACCCATATAGTTATGGACCATGCTCGACATTGCTTAACTTCAGTGATCGTATGGGAATTGCTGTTTTAACATGATATGGCTGTAAGCCCACAATGATTATCAGGCTGGTTATCATTTGTGAATTTGATCCCCACTATGTTCCCCAATGTTGTGATCCCATCCCACACTAGGCTAAGCCTGTATGCTGTTATTAATACTATCGTACTATATTTGACAAGAAGGCATGGTGGAGTAATGGATAGTGGCTCGGATTGCAGAATTGGAGAGCCGAGTTCAAATTCCAGTTGAATCCATTACATTCACTTACGTGCTAATACCCTTGGAAAAGGTATGAATCCTCTTCTTCTCCTTCCAGCTATGGGTAAATAGCAGGACAGACCGGGTTCTATAATCTTGGATGGCAACTGGTCTACTGCAGAAAGAAATGGCAACCTACTGTGGGGGAAAAAAAATCTGCCTCGTCAGTCATGTATTGAAAGATACATGATTGCCTAAGCATGTATCATGCATGGCGCATAACTGACTGTTTTATGTTACCCTAGATGGCACACTCAAACAAGGCCCTTTCATACCTGTTGGTACTTGCAGGCTCTGCAACAAGCTTTTTACTATACAAGGAAACTAAACTTATAATAAAAATTGATAGCCGACCTGATTCCGTGTTGACATCAGTAAGAATATTAATGTAAAAAAAAAAATTGCATGTTTTTAATCTTTTTAATTAAGCAGTCTAACGAATCTCTGTTAAATTTTTACCAACCTTGTCAGGTCTATTGCTTCTGGAAATTTAAACCCTGAACAATATTTTGTTAGTATGACTCATAAGAGATATTAAAAAACAATGTCTATCAGGTTTACAACTGAATCTTCTAATATGAGGTACATTTCAAATGATTTTAGACGAGACAGTTATAACTGTACTAGATTATTGTAATTTTAGTATATAATTACTACACATCTAACAAGCTGACCTGACCTTTTGTTATTCCAGATGGCTGTAACAGATCTTACTAAACAGTACTTGTCACAGCTGACTAATTTGCAGAATGCAGTTGGGATGTGAAGAGAATCGGGAAGCTCTCTGTGTAATAAAGTTTTGTGTTGACAGAGATGGGCATCAAAATTGGCCCTCACTCTGCCTACAGTACTTGCCCCCTGTGACTTTTGGTTGTTCCCCAGACAGAAGAAGAACCTCAGGGACAGTTGTTTGGAAGACATAGAGAAGATAAAGGAGGCAGAGTAACAAGAGTCCTGGACGCCTTCAATTGACAATGACTTCCATATGGCCTTCACAAAATGGCTGGAGCACTGCAACAAGTGCATTGAAGTCAGAGGATCCTACTTTCAAGGGGATTAGAGTTTTGTACTTCTTTGAAATTAATAACCGTCTCTCCTGATAAAGTCTCAAAACTTCATAATAATAATTTTTTGCAAATTTCTTGCTGTCGCACCCCCAAAAACCTAAAAGATATTTTGCCATGCATGGACAAATGCAGCCAGCATTAAAGCATTAGTTAACTTAGACATTTAGAGGTTGTAAAATAAACAAGTTTCAGTACAATAACAAAACCAGCAAATCGGAATTAAGGATTCAATTAAACGAAAGATCAAGAATCTAAAATTTTGGTCAAATGAGCCTGTCTCTACCAATATAAGCAAAGGAGAATTAGCATTCTTCCTTGCTTTGAACATTGCTGCCACATCTGGTCTGGGTCTCCTGTTATATATTTAGAGATTCTTGATAAAGTCCAAAGAAGAATCTGTAATGCCACTGGTCCTGTCCTGGCATCTCGGGTTCAGTCATTTTCCCATCATGTAATGTAGCCCCCCTGTGCCTTTTCTATAAATACTTTCATGCTAACAGTTATGATGAGATTTCCTCTATGGTATCGGGGTTTCATTTTTAAATGTTGTTATTTTTATCTCCTGCCACAGATAAATTATACACATAGGAACTAGTTAGGAGTTCATAGAGACTTTGAGGTATTATGGGGGCTGTGGTAAGAATGATAAGTAAGAATGTGCTGTTTTCAAGGAAGGAATACTGTGGTATGTTTGGGTCAGTAATTGTGGCTATCTACGTTTAAGACAGACTGAAGACCAGCCTTTCCTCATCCCTCACCTGGCCTTGTGCCACATTTTTGTATTTGCAAAATAAATATTACTTTCCTTTATGATACCTAGACATTATGAATACGAGCAGTACTAGATTGGCAGCAAGGTCCCATCATTTTACAGTTGAAATGTGTAGATGTAACTGTAAGTTCTATGCTAGCAAGCTTCTTCTATCATACTTATCACTTGTGGAACTCTCTTCTGGGTTCTTGCTTCCAAGTCAATTTTGATCTTCAAAAATTTAAATACAATGTCAATTGTTATCATCTGTCCTTAATAGTAGTTTTTCTCATTTTCTCTAACACTCAATAACTACTTGCTTCAGAGCTCTAACATCGCTACTTAACAGTTAGCCTATGAAGTTTTCAGCCCACTGTCTTCGAAAATGTATTGCTGGTAATAATTTTTTGCAAAGTATTTCTGGCATTAAAAACTATTTTTTTACACTTTCATCGTGTTTTGACCCATTTGGAGGGAGTTAACTATTTAAACCATAGCTGGGACCCTAACTGGTACTACCGTCCCGGGTCAGGGAACACCAGCAATTAAGAGGTGGTTCCACACTCCTCAAAACCTCCTGACCAGAAGCCTTGATGTTGGACATAGTTTATCGTCTTACCCACGACGCGGATGTAGTTTATCGTCATAACCAGGACAGTATTTCTTTGTAAAATAGTAAATAATAAATCATTAGAAAAGGTAAATAATATTGCATTGTACTTGGTTCACATATTTTTATAATCTTGTAAATAAACATTGCCAAGGGAGTGAAGGTGGTACAAAATAGTAGCAGGGTCAAGGGAAAAACCATCCTTTTGATGCACTGTTTTTTTGCTAACACAAAGGTTAAAGTTTGCCTAATCTTGCTATGGGAATGTGTTGCAAATAATTTTATTATAAAAATGCATTGAAAATTAAAGAAGAGAAGACTTATCAGTGGTCAGGAATTAATGCAAATATAGGGTGTTCCAATAACCGATTTTAAATGTGAATTAAGTTTAAGTGTCTAATGTTTTTTTTCTTTTTCTTTCAGATTTAACACCTTAAGTCTTACAATGAAATTTACTTCTGATTGATGTCTGCCCAATATAGCATTGAACGAATCAAATAAAAGGTGTTCCATTAACTTGGACCAATTTTAAATGTGAATTAAGTTTAAGTGTCTTATGATTTTTTTTCTTTTTCTTTCAGATTTAACAACTTAAGTCTTTGGCAATTTCAACCATGGTGTAGAAGTCAAATAACTTACCTTCTTACATGGCTGTCACCTTGTAGAAAGGCAGGCCAGCTAATCTACCTCATTTATAGGAGAGTACCTAAGACAGCAGTGGAGAACAAAAACTTGGAGAGTTGAGTTAAAGGGAAATAACTGATACAGAGATATCCAGGCAAGACATTGCACATGGAACTAGAAAAATCTACCCCGGTCGAGGAAATAAAGGGTTCAGTTTGAAATTCCAATCGCCTGAAAAAGGCGGGAGCATACAACGGCTGAAACATCGTGAATACGGCAACAAAGTCTGGATAATATTAATAGTGTAAATCAGAGGTGGGCAAACTACGGCCTGCGGGCCACATGCGGCCCGCCAAACGATTTCGTGCGGCCCGCTTTAAAATGTTATTTATTAAAACTATATTTTTCCTTTAAAAGCCCTTTATTTTGCCAATTTTAAATATCAATTATTTTGGTTTATATATACTATGCGGCCCAGTAAAACTATACATTTTTAAAATGCGGCCCTTGTACTAAAAAGTTTGCCCACCCCTGGTGTAAATAATCACACTGCCTCATCTCAGAAATATAAACAGAAAAAGATTTCTTTCCAAATGTATTTCTTTATAAAATGAAGAAATAAAATTTATAAATTTATAAAATATCTTTATAAAATGGTAAATAATAAATCTTTATAAAAGGTAAATAATAAATATTGTATTGGACTTGATTCACATATTTTTCTAATCTTGTAAATAAACATTGCCAAGGGAGTGAACATAGTACAAAATAGTAGCAGTGTCAAGGGAAAAACTGTCCTTTTGATGCACTGTTTGTTTGCAGACATGAAAGCTAAAGATTGCCAAAATGACATTGTAAGTTTCAAAAGTTCAAATATATAAAATATATGATTACTGAAGTTAAGCAATGTTGTGTCTGGTTAGTAACCAAATTGGAGACTGCATGGGGATACCAGTTGCTGTAAGTTTATGGCTGTACAGGCCCACATGGGAGTGACAATCTTGATTTCAATGACTGCATGTGAAAAGGCTATACTCCAGTGTCGCCCTGTTGTTTTCTGTTTTTTTTCTGTCAAGCAGGCTTCTCCCTGGCAGCAAGCCTCTGTTTCTTCTCTCCTCACTCCAGCCCTCAATATTAATCACATCTCCAGTATGAGCAATCGTTGGTGATGTCTTCACACCCCTTAATGTCCATGCTCATCACCCCCCATGTCCCTTCTGCAGACATCCTTGAAACAAAGATGAGATCACCCCCTTGCCAGTGGCCAGCTCCCCATAAAGAAGTACCTTCAGAATCCTCCCATGCAGCATATGGTGTACATGTCCAAGCCAGCAGAGTTGGTACTGTCAGAGAAGAGCATTTAGGCTGGTTAACTGAGCATGGGTGAGAACTATGGCAATGGTGACCCAGTCAGACCAATTGATGCCCAAAATGTGTCTCAGACAGCAATATAAAAGGCCCTGAGGTGTTGCTCCTGTCTGGAGTAGATGCTCAAAGTCTCACTGCCATAGAGCAGCATGTTGACGATGTGTCCTCTCCAGGGTGCAGGCCCGGGTAGTTTTATGAGAGAACAACAGTTTCTATTATAGCGCATAGCCTCTCTCCCCATGCCATTGATGTTGTCCAAGGGAAAGGTAGAACCCAATACAGCTTGGTACCAGAATTGTCACAAGAGTTGCCAGAACAAAGTTAAACATAAGATTGGACGATCCTAGGGACTCTGACTCAGCATTTGTCCTCAGTGTTTACTGGGTGGTGTAATGGATATTGGCTCAGAATTGGAAATCAGAGAGCTGGGTTATCTAAAATCAGAAAATATTTTTAGATGCTAATTTCTTTGTAGATAATAATGACTTAATGATACAGATCTTGCTAATTAACTCATAGCGTGGGAAAGAAGAGATGGATTAATACCTTTCCCATGGGTATTTGTGCGTAAGTGAATGTAATGAACCCTAATTGAATTGGGTTGATGAGCTATGAAAAATGAATGAATCAATCAAGAAGTTATACATCAGTTTATATGATGGGAATCCAATTTATCAGAAAAGATAAATAGGACAACTAGTGAGAACCTTAATCAATTCATAGATAACACCAGAATCAGAAAGAAAGAACTGGGTAGAGCTATGGATGATGGAAATGGTTCAGAGGAAGTGCTCAGAAGTGTTCAGTTCTGAGTTATCATATAGGTTGAAAGTATGGGGCACCCCGTGAGGATCGTACTCACTACTCAGTCGTAATTGTTCTAGCGAGACAAGCTTGCTAACCCTTACACCACCTCGAGGTGCCCATAGTGATTTTCCAAGCGTAGCTTAGATGTGGCACAAGGCCGAAAGTATGGGGCACCCAGTGAGGATCGAACTCACTACTCAGTCGTAATTGTTCTAGCGAGACAAGCTTGCTAACCCTTACACCACCTCGAGGTGCCCATAGTGATTTTCCAAGAGTAGCTTAGATGTGGCACAAGGCCGAAAGTATGTTTCGCCCAGTGAGGATCAAACTCACTACTTAGTCATAATTGCTCTTGTGAGACAAGCTGGCTAACCCTTACACCACCTCGAGGTGCCCATAGTGATTTTCCAAGCGTAGCTTAGATGTGGCACAAGGCCGAAAGTATGAGGCACCCAGTGAGGATCGAATTCACTACTCAGTCGTAATTGTTCTAGCGAGACAAGCTTGCTAACCATTACACCACCTCGGGTACCCATGATCAGAGAGATAGATATGAATAAAGATAGGTAGACATGAATGAAATGAGAAAGATATGAACAGACTGTGATATACCGATAGATATGAACAGATTGAGATATGTAGATATATACATGGTGACCCCAAAAAACGGGAATTTTTGAAGTGTGTATTGCCAGACATGAGCAAGTGGCAACACTGTGAGACACTGACCTTGAGCAAGTAAACATTTCGCCATTTTAGTAACGAGAATGAAATTCACAGTATCCCAGCTGAGATGTTGCAGCAGTCAATGAGGAATCTCAACAGCAGATTTCAAGAATGCATTCGTACAGTAGGACGCCATCTACAGGACGTAATTTTTAAAAAATGAAAATTCCATCATTGTTTCTTAAATGGCATGTTTTAAGGTTTCAATTACTAGGAATTAAATATTTTTCTTCCATCACTCTTGGTTTTATTGGATTGTTAAAAAGTTCCCATTTTTTGGGGTCACCCTGTATATGAAGAGACTGAGATATATAGATATCCATATGAACAGACAGATATATAGATAGATACAAACAAAATTAGATAGACATGAACAGACTGGGCTATGTAGGTAGACATGAACAGACTGGGATATGTAGGTAGACATGAACAGACTGGGATATGTAGATAGATATTGTTGTAGCATACCCACGGACGATAATGGGTATGTCCCCATTCACATAAATACAGTAGTAAATACTGTATGTTGGTCTGCAGTTGGAGAATCATTGTGGAATTCACTTGACTCACTTCTTGCAGTTGACTACTACTTCTATGCACTGCTGGCAAATCTTATATGTGTTGTTCTTATTCTAAGTATTATCGTTCATTACCAACCTTCATGTGATTATTCTATTCAGTAACCCTCCTGAGGTCACAACAGATATGAACAGACTGGGATATGTAGATGGATACGAACAGACTGGGATATGTAGATGGATACGAACAGACTGGGAGATGTAGATGGATACAAGCAGACTGGGATATGTAGATGGATACGAGCAGACTGGGATATGTAGATGGATACGAACACACTGGGAGATATAGATATGGACACACTGAAATATATAGACAGATATGAACAAAATGAAATAGATATAAAAGGAGTCACTGAAAAACATCAAAAGGAATTGTAAAAATTCAAATATATGGACATTAACCAGTAGCATAAAGTTAGGGGTAGTCTGCTCCCCAGGCGACACTTTTATGAGGGTAGCATGTTTGTGCCTGCTGTATAAGCCTATATAGGCTGTACTGAAATAAAAGTGGTTTTAATGTCATGACTCTACTCACACTGGAAGGACCTTTTTGATTTTGAATAACTTAAACTATGGCATTATGTATTTAAGTGATTGTTGTCTTGGCTGAACAATAAACACTATTCAGTGATGTATTCTGAGCTGTTTTATCATTGTTGACAATGTAAAACCTGTGAATGGTGTGTTCTTTTAATGCTGCAGCACTGCTGTGTGGGGAAGACACATCTTGGCTGTTATCATATAAATTTCAGTTATTTTTCTTGACGGTAATTCATATCAGGGTATGTTTGGCTTTATTTTTTGTCCTTTGGGCCTGTTAATAGTTATATATATATATATATATATATATATATATATATGAGAAGGAGTCACAGAGTGCAATATATTGTATTTTTTGTGGGGTGGGGCAGTAAACTCAACGGCTGCACACACTCTAGCTACATTACTGGTAGTAACACTTCACAGGCACCTTATTAAAATTGGTCCTTTATAAGAAAAGTGGATGACTAAAGATCGTAAAGCTGCCAATGTTAAAGAAACAAGCAACATATTTTGAAATCCCCCATCACAGACAGATTTTACAAATGATCTACTTCCTGTATCGAACACTCTGGAACAAGCACAACTATTTCTTCTCGGACTGGAATCTGATGCAGCACAAGTTGTGCGCCATACAAATGAAATGAAATTAAATACTATTAACTTAAAGACAAATGAAATTAAAAAAATATTGATCTCTTTGAATCAAGTAGAAGGAGTTCACATTCAAAGGTGACAATCAAAATCAAGTGATGATTTTTTTTTTTTAAATATCTATCTCACCCTAAGCACACCACTGCTGTTATGACTAAAGTACGTACGGTACCCCAATTACCCTAATGAGTTATGGCTTTTTTGGTGAATCAACATTTCAAAAATTCATTTTCTAACCTGCTTTTGCCTTTTTCATGCTTGACCAACATATTTATTTACACAGTTTAAGGGCACATGTCACAGTGGATTAAGGCGTTGGTTAGACCCAGTGACAGGACCCAAAGATTTGTGAGTTCAATACCTGTTTAAGGCAGTGGAGAACTTGGAAAGGGGAATTAACAGGGGATAACTGATAACTGACATCCATTGGCACGTGGAACTAGAACAGTCTGCCCCAGCGAGCAGAATAAAGGGTTCAGTTCGACATTCCAACCACCTGAAGAAGGCTGGAGTGTACATCGGCCGAAACATGATAAAAATGGCAACAAAGATGAGGACAATAGTCCGAATAATGTAAATAGTGTACATAATACCTCATCCCAGAAATATAGACAGATACAGAGTTTACTCTTTCTTCAAGTAAGACACAGGGCCAGTGCGTACTATCTGCAAACCCATCAACATGGGAGCAAGCCCAATTGGGGACACTAGAGCAGAGCTTTGTGACCTGCACTGTCTTATCAACATCTGTTTTTTCTACCTACGTTTATATATGTTACAAATTTTTGCAGATTTTCACATCATTCTGGGGTCCTTATTCTTGTCCAAATCTGTAAATTTGTTTTGTGCATGCTAAGTCTCGAATAAAATACACGATGTAAAATTCACCATTGTTTTTATCCATAATGTTGAATGTGTTAAAAATATTCAACTTTTTAGCAAGAAAAATCTCAAGTGGATGTTAAAAATTGCCGCAAAACATTGTTGATTTCTTTAAGATGGAATGATCTATTATGACATGTCTCTAATTTGTATTTAGATACATTGTATTTATTTTCAATTTTTCTAGTTGAATTGTTCAACTATGTTGCATATGATCCATTATTGTAGATAATTAGGTTACAATGAAATTTCTATTTTATATGAATACTACCATATGAAAATTGCGATGTACTAGATGTGGGGTTGTATCATAGATTTGGTTGGTGGGAATGAAACCCTTGCATGGGTCCTGGCGGAGATAATAATAATGTAACACTATGGACAATATTGAATATTGATAAAATATTGGATTGGAAAAGCCTATTGAAATGTTAGCATATGGATGGGCCTTTTACAAAAACCAAATTATTTCATTCCACTAATGCGGAGTAAATGGTGAAATCTGTGGAGAAACGCCAGAGGGTCATAGTAGTATTTATCGAAAACTTTAGAATAAACAAACAGAATGAAAGATATAAAAAAATATATGTTTATTTGACTTTGATTGGGGTGAGTCCTTCATAAATTAGGTTAGTGATGGCTTTACTTATCTCTTTCCTTCAACGGGAGACTTTCACACCACTTCACCATTCGTTGTATTTTTTGTTAATACTATTATTTATTTCTTAAACCTCTGTCATTTCTTCTTGTTTCTGCCACCATACGTTTAATATAACAACATAAACGTGGCAGAGACCCATTAGGGATGCCCAACAAAAACATGGAGATTTATACATCTCACATCTGTGCTATTTTTATTAGAAAAGGACCTTTGAGTTCTGGTTGTCAGTGATGTCACTTCATCAGACCTCTTGCAGTTCTTGGTAAGAGAAATGAATAGCTACCTTGCCTTTTATTTTGTTGATTTCTTGCAATGATGACATGATTCTGATTTGTATTTATTTAGATACATTGTATTTATTTTCAATTTTTCTAGTTGAATTGTTCACTTATATTGCATATGATCCATTATTGTACAAAATTAGGTTACAATAAAATTTGTATTTTATATGAATACTACCTGAGAAAATTGAGATGTAGTAGAGTGGGGGGGCAATATCATAGATTGGGGGTGCTGTATCATAAATTGGTGGGCCCACAAGAACCTTGCACTGGCCCTGGTAGGACACATTTTTCATGTATTTAATTGTTTAACCTGTTGCAATTTTAATTATCAATTTAAGTAAGTGCATTAAATAAAAAAAGCTTGCTCATACCCAAATTATCTGAAGTCGTCCTGAATATACATGAAAGTTGATGCCATAAGACAGCAAATGAATTCTCCAAGAATGATAAATTTATATCTTGGGATGTATAATCAAAAACAACCTTTGCCCTTTAGTAAGTTAGCTGGCATATGCAATATGTCATGTAATATCTTCCCTGTCCTTTGCCCTCAAATTTTTGGTAGAGCAGTAGTAGACAGAATAAATCACTAACCCTTTTGTTTATTTCCGGTAGCCTCACTCTGAGGTACAGCTATTAAACCACACTGAAGTCTTGCGGTGAGTACATACTTATTTTCCTGCTATTACCTTAAATAAATAATGGACTATTACATTTTGATTGCAAAGAAAAATGGATGAGAACGATATATAAGAGACTGGTTGGCTTTAATGAATGAATGAAAGAATGAGAGAAAAAATGAAGAAAGGAAGATAATGCTCTCCAGTTGAATCTTTTCATTCTTCTTTAAATAATGACTTGCATTCATACTCACTTATGATTATTATTGCAATAGGTTGTTAAATTTTGTTTCAAATCTTTTCATTTGTATCCTCTTACTTCTTTGAATAATGACCTGCATTCATATTTATGATTATTATTGCAATAATTTGATAAAGTTGCTCAACTATTTACCATAGTGATGCTGACAAAGTTAACCTGGCAGTTCAAATTGAAAAGGACCTCCAATCGGTTGTGAACTGGGGCGAGAAATGGATGGTTAACTTTAACACCTCTAAAACAAAACTGCTCTCTATTAACCACCACAAGGATCCATCCCTGCATCCCATCAGAATGTCTGAAGACCAACTTCTCGAGAGCTCCTCCCTGCGGCTGCTCGGTCTCACGCTGTCCGCTGATCTGAGAGGGAACAAATACATCGAGTCAGTTGTATCATCCACCGCAAGGAAAGTTGGTTCCCTGTGCCGAACCAGGAAATTTTTCTCCCCGGAATTGATCCTCCAAGTCTATAAATCGACCATTCGCCCTTGCATGGAGTATTGCTGCCATATATGGTCTGGAGCTCCTGCTGTTTGCCTCAGGGTTCTTGATAAGATCCAGAGACGGATATGCAATGTGATTGGCCCTGATCTGTCATCTCGTCTGCAGTCGCTCTCTCACAGACGCAATGTTGCCTCGCTCTATCTTTTTTACAAATACTTTCACGGTAATTGCTCCGAGGAGCTGATTTCGCTTCCCTAGGCCTCATGAATTTAAACGTCCTACGAGGCTGGCATCCCGTTCCCACCCCTTCACCGTTGAAACTGTTAGATGTAGACGTCTCCTCTACTCCGATAGCTTCATGTCTCGCACATCTCGCCTGTGGAACTCCCTTCCCTATTACTATTTCCCTGACAAATACAATCTCCAACTATTTAAGTGCAACGTCAATCGACATCTCCAGTTGCCTTGATATATCCACTTCCCTTCTCCACATCCTTTCACCTTTCATTCCTATCTGCTCTCGCTCCAAATCTTCTGTAACCCCCTTGCCTTGATCGATCCACTGTCTTTCTCTTTCTCCACATCCTCTCCTTTACCACTCCTATCTGCTCTTCCTCCAACCCTTCTATAACCCCTTGCGTGATAGTGGCCTCCAGCCTTGCTTGGGGTGATATGCTTAAAAAAAAAAAAAAAAAATCTCCGGTATGCTAAAATGCATTTTTTTCTTAGAAAAAAAGTTGGAGAAAAGAATTTGCCAACTCTCACAAACTTCAGTCATGAGATACAATTATGAACACCAGCCATATAACTCTACAATTATCATTCATATCTAATAAATACCATATATCCCATTGATATCATACCATATATATGATTTTTATTTTTGGTGTTGATGATGACCCGTAGGCAGCTTCCTATCGTTGCTGTAATTCTTTCGTTCACCTAGGCATATGGTATGGCATCTTCCCAAACCCCAATCCCAGCCATGTAATACAGGTTGATATTCACATTCCATATATACACCAAGAATACTATCCTTATTACTGTACTATTGAAACAATTGAGGAGGCATCGTGGAGTAAAGGTTAGTGGCTCGGATTGAGAAATTGGAGATGTGAGTTCAAATTCCAATCCGATACATTACATTCACTTTACGTGCTAATACCCTTGGGAAAGGTATGAATCCTCCTCTTCTCCTCCCCCCAGCTATGGGTAAAATAGCTGGACAGACTAGGTTCTATAGCCTTGGATGGCAACTGGTCTAGTGCAGAAAGAAATGGCAACCTACTGCGGGAAAAAATCTGCCTCGTCAATCATGTATCGAAAGATACATGATCGGCTAAGTGTGTATCACGCACGGCACATAACTGACTGGCATATGCTTGTGAACGACTTTTTTCAAAAATGAAATACACCATGAGTCGTTTAAGAACAAGGTTAGGTGATGACCACCTGGTTGATATTTTTCTCCTGTCACCGACAAATATTTCACCTGATATAAACAAACCAGTTAGCCATGTGTTGAGATGCCTTGAGGTGGCAAGTACGAGTTGTTTCTGATGTGAATATGTATGACATTGTGCTAACCCAGAGGTCATTAAATGGGTCCAAGTGACCACCTAGGGCTTGGTGAGGAGTTCCAGGGGGTTGATAATAGTCAAGTGGTCAACTGGAGGTCGGTGTGTGAACAACTTACACAACAATACCAGACCCACCCAATTTATCTCTGCTAAAATCAGTCTTTAGTATTTTTATACGGCAATAATTTCAGAACTTCTTTGCATTCACTCCCGGTTTTAAGTGGTCGGTTGGAGTGTGAACAACTTGCACAACAATACCAATTTATCTCTGCTAAAATTGGTCTTTGGTATTTTCTTCTTGAGGTGGTTTAATATATTAACTATTGTATTTTTGCATCCAAGGCATTTTTATGCTGTATATTGACTGTCTTGTAGCAGACTTAACCACTACTCTAATAATATCTTTTAAAGAAGTGTCAAACCCATAAAAAAAAAATACTCCCCATTCTGATAATGCTATATTTTCATACATTTCCAAGCATATCCGTCTTTGTGCCTTTTATGGGGCAATAATTTCAGAATTTCTTTGCACTGACTACTGCTTGTAACCATCTTCTTTGTATACAATGCCTTACTAATTTGATATTAGTAGCGGTTATGCATTTCTGTTCAATAACATCGCCTGTATTTATTTACTTCATTCATTGGGGTTATTTAATATATTGATATAATGGAGTAACCTGCCACCTCCATGAGTGACGGCTATGTAGGTGGTAACCACCTATAAGTATCCGTGAGGACAGCGGACAGCAGAGTCGAGCTGGGATCTGCGAGAACTAGCAGCCTTCCGATAGCAGCCCGCACACAACTGTACTGACTTGCGATGATCGTGCGCATAACTATTACTTCCTTGCCTGGTGTACTGGTTTCTACAATAAACCTCTTGCTATTCATCCACTGTGTTTGTCCATTCCATATTCCGAATAGCACGGAATATAATATATATTTTCTTAAATATATTTTTGGGGGAAAATTTTGAACCTAATCCAAATTTCATAACATTTTAGTTAACATCTTAATTGCCAACATCAGTGTGAGATTTAAGGTACAAAGATTTTTTAAATGGCAGTAACTGTGGAAGGAAGAAAATCAAAAGGGGATCTCTGGTCAAAAAAGTTTGATGACCCCTGAACTAGACAAATCTATTTCATTAATGCTAAATTGTTTCAAGTTGATTTTCAGATAACAACCTCCTTTTTTCAACCTCCAACTGCAAATTAGAGTGCATGATTATGAAGGTCATTTAGTCTGATTGGTATGATCGCATCAAGTATGATGCAATACTAGTTTATTTAATTAGTTAGAACTGTTGTGCAGTTGGATATTAGTAGCAGTTATGCATTTCAGTTCAATATCATCAGCTGTATTTAGGCTTGGTGAACTTAATGTATTATTTGCTTGATTCATTGTGGTTATTTAATATATCATCTTAAATATATTTTTGGTTGTAAAATTTTTAACCTGATCCAAATTTCTTAACTTTTAATAGACTTTAGTTAACATTTTAATTGCCAACATCAGTGTGAGTTTTAAGGTTCAAAGATATTTTAAATGGCAGTCACTGGGGAAGGAAGAGAATCAAAAGGGGATCTCTGGTCGAAAAAACTTTGATGACAACCCCCCCCCCCATGCTAAAATATTAAAAATCTAATTAATAATAATTACAAATATTAAATAAACGGTCCAAAATGTCTTAATTTGTTTTGACAGAAAAAGACTGACACTGTAGAGACAGCGGCTTTGGACTTGCTATTATGGTACGCTATTAAATCAAGTATTTATTATTCTCAAAAATACATAGCTAATTATGGGACGTATTACCACTTGTAGCATCTTAGCATATGGGAAACATGGCGACAATTTGCAATATTTTGCTAAAGTTGCTGAAATATTTAACAATGCTAGTAGGGGTATTTCCAGTTACTGTATATATTTGCGTATCATGTGACCTTCGAAAACCTAATTTTGAAGCTAATTTGACTACAGTAAATGGATATATAGTTTGGTCAATGGTGTAGCCAGGGCCAGCAGTACATACACTAATTTTATATCTCACTAGAAGCATGGCCCGGTGTTGCCCATGCTTGATTCAAAAATCGTATGACTCATACAGCAATCGCTATCACTTGACTTAAAATATTTTTGCCCTTCCTTGCCTTTAAAGGAGTGCCCTTTGCCGTGCTGATGTTGCTATAGGCCTTACTTCTTGCCTATCTCACACTGCAAATTTTTTCTAAGCTTTATACTAAACATTAAATCTGTTACGAAAAAAGAACTAAACAAAATGAATACAAAACTATCAGTTTCAAAAAGGCCTCGTAACTGGAAAAACCGAATGAAAAAAGAATGTTAACAACAAATACTTTTTCACACCCAACCCAGTTCTGCGGAATCAGAATCAAAGTTGAGTTTAAGCAAGCGAATGAGCCAATTGGAGTAAAGTGCCATGCAAATTTAAATTTTTCCCACTTGTGACAAATGCAGCTATCGATTTTTTTTGCATGCTAGTTAACATTTGTGTCAGTCAGCTGTTGGCTCTCATGCTGGCCAATTGAATCTTCCTGCCTATTAGTGGCAGCCAGCTAAAGGCTCTCACTCTGGCCAGTAGAAAATGGATGCAAACTACATAAAAACTGCCGTAGAAGCATGAAAAAATCGATTATTTCCACTATCGATGGGAGTTGGGAAATGCAGAGTCGGTCTTGGCTTTCCCGCTAACTTGGAGCATGTGCATGTAAATTTTGGTGCAAATCCGTCGAAAATTGCGGCCGTGCATTCGTTACACATACACACACACACACACATCCTGCCTTTTATAGAGGGAGATTTATGATGTGAGCCCCTTAAAATTAGATTTAAAATTAGGTCTTCAAAAGTCACATGATACATGTGTATATACGGTATATATTTTTATCACTTTTAACATTATTTTTAGTGGATATCCATATTTGAGTAGAAGCTCCATTTATTTATTGAACAGTTTATTTATTTATTTCCATCTACTGGCCTGAATATTCAAGGAATCTTATTAAAGAAAAATATGCACACTCCAGCAGGATCTGAACCTGTGACTCCTGGACAGAGGGAAACCGTCATTAGATCTGATGGGCCTAAAATTAAGCTAATTATGGGATGTGTGTTACCACTTGTAGCATCTTTACATATGGGAAACACGGTGACAATTTGCGTTATTTTGCTTAAGTTGCTGAAATATTTAACGATGCAATAGGGGAATTTCCAGTTACTGTATATATTTGCGTATCACGTGACCTTTGAAGACCTAATTTTGAAGCTAAATTTGACTACAGTAAATGGATATATAGTTTCGTCAACAACATGGCCAGGGCCGGCAGTACATATGTTAATTTTATATCTCATGTATGATGTGACCTCCCTTACAATTAGCTTCAAAATTAGGTCTTCAAAAGTTACATGAAACTCAAGTATATACAGTATTTTATCATAGAACTTGCAAGGAGCTTATTCAATCACCGACTTAAGAATTAGGATTCACCAGAAAGTTAAAATAGGAAAACCATAAAAATTGCACAGGTATTGCTAGTAGGCTATAATTTATGAAATCTGTTGAAAACTTACCTTTGTTTTATGAAATTTTTACTTTTGTGTTTAATACAAAAACTGACAGCCATCTTTGCTGAAAATTCTCCTCTGGTATGAAAGAGATTTTCTTCCTGTTAGTAAGGAAAGCAGAAGTTCAAGCCCAGTATTAAGATCTGCAGGTCCAACTGAAAACATTCCTTTTTTTGCATGTCACATGTTTATAGCCAAGGCCTTAGTAAAAGCCGTTACATGTATCGGTCTAATTTTTTATGCCGTTCTACAACTGACATATCTAAAAATTTATTTACAATAAAAAGAAAAGAATTAAAATCACTACTTTATCTGTGGGTGTCTGTTGTGGTGTAACGGATATCGACTCGAAATGAAAAATCAAAGAACCGAGTTCGAATTCCAGTTGGGTTTGTTACATTCACTTATGCACAAAAGGAAAAGGTATGGATCCAGTTCTTCTCCCCGCTGCTATGGGTTAAATAGCAGGACAGATCTGTTCCTATAACCTTGATTAGCAACCAGAATATTGCAGAAAGAAATGGCAACCTAATGCTGTTGTTGACTGGGGCAAGAAATGGTTGGTTAACTCTAATGCCTCACAAACAAAATTGTTCTCTTTTACCCACCACAGAGAACCCTCCCCGTCTCCCATTAGAATGTCCGATGCTCAACTCCTTGAGAGTACCTCTCTGCGACTGCTTGGTTTCACACTGTCTGCTGACCTGAGATGGAACAAATACACGGATTCTATAGCTTCATCTACTGCAAGGCAAGTTGCTTCTCTGTGTCATGCCAGAAAGTTTTTCTCGTCAGAGTCCATCCTTCAAATCTATAAATCAACCATTTGCCCTTGCATGGGATACTGCTGCCATATATGGTCTGGAGTCCCCGCTGTTCATCTTAAGGTCCTCGACAAAATCCACTATTTGGGTCTTGTCCCTGAATCTAACTAATGTCTCAAGGACACATGGTACAGTGGATAAAGGTGTTAGTTAGATCCAGTGACAGGACCTAAAGAGTGTGAGTTCAATACCCAGTTAAGGTAGTGGAGAACTTGGAGAGGGGAATTGACAGGAGATAACTGATAACTGACATCCATTAGACATGGCATGTGGAACTAGAACAGTCTACTCCAGTGAGCAAAATAAAGGGTTCAGTTCGACATTCCAACCACTTGAAGAAGGCCGGAGCATACAACGGCCGAAACATTGTGATAAATATGGCAACAAAGATGAGGACAATAGTCCGAGTAATAATGTAAATAGTGGACAAATATTTACATATATTAATAAAAGTATATATTCGTTAAGTCTTCATTTAAAATAAATCAGGAGCAAACTTGGAGTTTTATGCCTGCCAAAAAATGGAGTATCAAAAGGACATTTTTTTTTTTTTTTGTTGACACTGCTATTATTTTAACTACCTTCACTCTTCGGCATTATTTATTGTTTCAAAAAGTGATGCTTAGAATTGTAATAAAACCTAAACATTTGAAAGTGAACTTATACATTTTCTTCATTCCTGAAAATTGAAAACAAAAATAATAAACCTTATATATTTTTTTATCAGATTGTTAATTTACACTATTTAATATATGATTTATTGGAATGTTTGGCAAAGCATCGGCTAATTGTGAATTAATTCAAACTTTATAAAATGATAAATAATAAGGATTTCCTTATAGTTGGTTCACATATCTTAATAATTTAACAAATGTTTATAAATAAAAAAATTTTTTCATATTTATTTCTTTATAAATTGTTAAATGATAAATATCTTTTTGCATTAGTTTCTAGAATGTTGTAAATATAAAATTATTCTTACGAATAAACAATCTAATAAATAAATAGTGTTTAATATTTTTACACTATTTACATTGCTTGGACTACTGTCCTTGTCTTTATTGTCATATTCATGACATTTCGTCTGTTGTACACTCCAGCCTTCTTCAGGTTATTTATACATTCCAAACCATGTAAATGGTGTAAATAGTTATAAATACCTCATCTCAGAAATATAGACAAATGTTTAATGTTTTTGTTGTAAATTCTCAAAAGCAAAAAAAAAAAAAAAAATTATAAGTCATGTTTAGGTTTTATTACAATTCTAATCATCGCTTTTTAAAACAATAAACTGATGAGTGAAGTTAGTTAAAACAATAGTGATGGATCTGCTCAGCAACCATGATGTATTCGGGAGGGATATCAGAATAATCAAAGACCTATACTGGCAGCAAACAGCATGCATGCGCATAGGGAACGAGTTCAGTGAATATACAAAAATAGAAAGGGGTGTAAGGCAAGGATGCGCCTTCTCACCAGACCTGTTCAACCTATACAGCGAGGCAATCCTGAGAGAATTGGAAACCCTACTGGGATTTAGCATTGGCGGCCACAACCTTAACAACATAAGATACGCAGATGACACAGTATTGATACCAGACATGGAAAAGAAATGACAAAATCTCCTACAGAAGGTAGTGACGGAGAGCGAGAAGAAAGGGCTAAGCATAAACTACAAGAAGACAGAATGCATGGTCATCAGCAAGCGAAAGAGCCCGAAATGCGATTTGCAGGTCGGGAACGCTAGAATCAAGCAGACGCAGAAGCTTAAATATCTGGGAAGCGTCTTGACAGAAGTTGGAAAGTGCGACACTGAGATCCATAGATGAACTGGGATGGCCAAGGACAGATTCCAAAAAACCGAGCAGAGTATTGCGAGACAGGAGGATTTCTTTGGTAACAAAGAAAAGAAGACTGATTTTTTGTTACATGGCATTTGTTCTTCTTTACGGCAGTGAATGTGGGACGATGTCCTCAAAGATGGAGAAGAGACTTGAGGCGACGGAGATGTGGTTCTACAGACGGATGCTAAGGATACCATGGACCGAGCATGTGAGCAACGATGAGGTCTTAGATAGGTTACGATCAAGGAGGAGGCTTATACTTAACATCAGAAAGAAGCAGTTGAAGTTTCTGGGATGCATATTGAGGAAGGAGGGCCTGGAGAATCTGATACTCACGGGTCAAATAGAGGGAAAGAGAGACAAGGGAAAGCAGCACATGACATACCTGACAAGCTAGAGCAGGTGGATGACAGAACGTGGTCTGGGGGAGGAAGCAGAAGGAAGGAACTTGCTGAGAGCTGCAAGTGATAGAGGGAGAGGGAGAGCCATGATCGCCTGCATCCTGGCACATAAAAAGGAAAAAGATGTCAATGAAAAAACTATCCTTTTTGACACTTTGTTTTTGACGGGCACAAAAGGTCTAAGTTTACCAAATCATCATTCTCTTCCAGTGTCTGCACATGTGCATCTGAAAAACATCACTTAAAGAAAAAATTAAAAAAAAAAGGTGACAGTGAGTGCTGGACAATCTCCTCGCATAGACTGAATAGACTTGAGGCAAAATGTTGTTCTACAGAAGGATGCTGAGAATACTATGGACTAAACATGTGAGTCATGACAGTTTTAGAGAAAATAAAAACAAAAAGGGCTTAGAACCAGAAAGAGACAATTAAAATTTATAGGGCTCATAATAAGGAAAGAGGGCTTGGAAAATTTAACACTCAGAGGACATGTTGAAGGCAAGAGGTGACAGAGGAAAGTGGAAAATAATCTACTTAAGAAGTTTGTGTAAATGGTTGGCAGAACAGAGATTAGGAGAGCTAGCAAAAAAAACAAAAAAACAAACACTGCTAAGAGCTACAAAGAACAGGAGTTGTGGAGAGCCATGACTGCCCATGTCCTGAAGGGACATGGCACATAGAAAAAGAATAAAAAGTTTTTAAAATTTTGAAAATTTAAAAGCAGTTTCAAACTTGGTATTTGTAAGTAATATTTTATTAATGTGTTTTTATAGTATCTCTAGCGATGGATCATATGTACAAGTTCCACTTGAGGTCTTTATTCTGGCACAAGGCCACAGAGGAGCATCTAGTGAGAAACAAACTCATTACACAATTGAATTGGTCTGTGAGACAAGCTGATTAGCTGCTGGCGCATAACTTAAATAAGATTCTTAAAATATAAGGAAAAACCTTTCGGGGAATAATTTTTGGAGATAACTCTCTAAAAAGTCAGGGATCAATTTGTGACTGTATTTATATTATGAACAGGACCTCCACTTTTAAATTGATGAAAAAAAAAAAAAATTCAATATTTTTGATATTGACAAATGTTGTGGCCTTGTGCCAGAATAAAGACCTCAAATGGAACTACTATAAAAACACATTAATAAAATATTTCTAAAAATGGTCGGTTCCCTGTATAGCTGGCTACTTGTATTTGAGGATATCTGTCTACTAGGGCAGCTAGCCAATCCCTATTGCAGACGCTTGCTCAGGTGCATTTGTGTTTATTCAACACAGAGCCCACCTGTGTTTTATACTGCAACTATGTTCAGCTGACCGTAGTTACAGTTTTTGGGAAAGAGCATGTTATCTAGCGTGATCAACAATTGAACAAGGACAGCACGCTCAAGCCCTCGGCCGTGATGACTTGTGACTTTGTTCTAGCACAGCTATCAATGGCCCCTAAGGGCTTTGTCTATCCAAATTCACTCACAAGGCTTGGGTCAACCGGTGGTAAAGTTTTCAGGTACTTTCCAAAGATGCCACACGCTGGGATCGAACCCTCCAATTACATCTGGAAGTTTCCTTCCTGACAAATCGACCATAGTGAGATTCGAACCCAGGTCTCATGTGTCAGAATGTGAACATTCTAACCACTCGGCCACTGTACTGCTCCTGTAACTACCTGACTCCTCCTGCTATCCTCTACCTTTGCAAGAGCCAGATCAGGCCGAAAATGGAGTACTGCAGTCATATTATATGCACAGGAACAACCCAGGCTTCAATTCCCAGTCTCCAAAAGCATCTCTGCGTCCTTGCGGGTGATGAATTATTTTCCAGCCTAAAATTCCTTTCCTACAGATGAAATGTCGCAAGCGTTTATTATTTTTGCAGTGAGAACAAAGAAAATGTATGAATTCACTTTCATAGGTTTAGGTTTTTATTAATATTCTAATCATTGCTTTTCAAAACAATAAGCATTGCCTCGGAGTGAAGGTAGTTAAAATAATAGTGGCGTCAATGGAAAAAACATCCTATTGACACACAGTTCTTTTACAGGCATGACTGTTAAAGATTGCCTTTTATTCTATAAACAAATTTATTTCTTCATGAAACTTCGTAAAATATTTTTTTATATTAATAAGAGTATGAAAATATCTTTTTTTTTAAAAATAAAACAAAGTCAATTTTTTTAGCCACTGTATTTATACTTTCTTTATATTTTTTTAAAAACTATTTGGCATTTATTTTTTTTTAACCGTTTCATGCCGTGAAATATTAGGTCGGCCAGATTCAGTTAGGCAGCGGAAAGAAAACAACGAAATTTTATGGAGCAACACCAACATTTATTCTTCAAAATAAATTTCATCATTCTCGACGACCTTCTGCAAGCGATCAGCCAGCATCTGAATCTGTCCCGGATACCAGTCCATTGGTCAAAAACTGTAAACAAGCTTCCTTCACTTCATCAAAAGTATGGAATCACTAATCATGCAGGAAGTGTGCCATTGAGCAGAATAGGCTATAGTCACTTGGAACAACATCAGGACTGAATGGGGGAAGTGGAAATATCTCAACGCCGTCCATCTGTTTGAACGCCTTAGTCAACTTGGCAGGGTGTGGCCCTTGCTGAAACAAAGCCTGACCTTGAATGACCAACGCAGGATACTCCTCCTTTAGCTTGTCATACATGTGGTCTAGCTGCTGGCAATACAGTTTAGTGTTGATGGCACGACCGTGTGGCACAAGCTCGAAATGCTGTACTCCTTGGAAATTCCACCAGACAGAGATCAAGATTTGTTGTTTTCTTTCTGCTTCCTAAGTGAGTCAGGACTTTCTGGCCAACCTACTATTTAACTGCAACAAATCAGGTCCTTTTAAGAAAATTAATTAAACAAAATAGTGTTGCTATAAAAACAACTGAGGAAAATTGATGAACATTTATTGAATTGATACTGTTTATTGATTACCTTCAGTTTGCTTTCTTTCAGCTATCATTGTCATAAAATATTCAAGACGCCCCTCCAGACATCAGATATAATTATTTCTAACCTTACATAACCAATTCAGAATCGTTGAATTATTTTCTATTTGGTCTTCCATACCACGAAATAATCGAACACTTGTGTGAGAATGATAAATAAAATACAATTCTTTTTCAAATATTTCTGACGCGAAAATGACATCAAATTTTTCATTTTTTGATTCTTTATTTAATAAAAGAGTTCTTTTTTTTTTGTATGCAGCCAGAAACATTTCAAAATTGCACTGAAAAATTACAAGTAAATTTTTCAAAAATATATATTCATTGTAGATTTTTTTCCCTGAAATCAAATCTGAAAGAAAATAAATGTGCTTTATTAAATTCTGCAACCTCAACAACACTCTTGACAAAAATTTGTTTTTGATTTTTATTGAATTATCTTTGAAAGGAGTCAGGACGAATTTTGAAGATTTTCTGATTTGACATTACTGCGAAGATTTTTAATAAAATATCTTCAGATTTTACTTTATAAAAAAAATACATACAGTCATTACCCTCACCCGCAATTTAAAAGTTTTCACGATGTATCAATATGGGATGGTAACTGACCCCCTCCCCAAATATGTCTACAAAGTATTCTAATAAAATTAACTACAATTCATTTATTAAATGAATAAATACTGAAAATTTCTTTTTAAATCAGAAAATTCTCTGATCATTTTTTTTAAAAACAGTGAGTAGTGTTTTTTGTTTTTTAGCTTGCTTTCATTTCAGAAAAAAAAAACAAAAAAAACGCATCCATTTTAGCAGTAACGCAATTTAATAAATTAAGAAAAAAAAAAAGTACCTTCAAAGATTTGCTCAAAAATGAGCTTAAATGATGAAAAAAAAAAAAAAGGTCTAAAACCAAACCTAATAAAAACAAAGTTTTATCGTCAAAGTATTTAGGAAAGACCAAAAATGGACTTTTTATTAAATATTTTAAATTTAATCCTTTTAAGAACTTACAAAATTTCCGTTAAAATTTTCTTTTTTCTTGCATCAGATGCAGCAGGTGATCATAAAATTAGTATTTTAGCATCTTTTTATGGTGAAAAACATTGATTTGGAAATTCTTGCCAAAAAAAATCAAGTACTTAGTTGATTTTAAATGAAAGTTTCAGGACTTATTCACAAATATTAAATTATTTATTAAAAATTTTAACTTAATTTAATTTTAATTAATTAATTCATTTTTTTTATCGATCTCATAAACATACCTACATATTAAAAATTTTTAATATTTTTTTTTTTTTAGAAAATCTTGGTAAAGTAAAAATATTTTATTTTACATCTGTTACGCACCACTTTCTTTATTCTTTTTTGTGCTGTTTAAAATTGTTTAGAAGTCCTTGGAGAATTTAAATCATCAGTGTCTTTCTTTTAAAAATGATATTATTTTTTTTTTTTACACGAACATCATCAGTAAAAGAACAAAAATGAGCAAATGTAAGATTCATCAAGTTAAGTTTGACTTTTCGGTAATAAGTTTTTTAACTTTCAAATCCTACAGAAAGATATGAATTTACAAAGTGAGTTATTTTAAAAAAAAAAAAAACACGTGTTAAGTAAATCAGAATAACTTAGGTACCTACATGAGAACTAGTAAAATAACAAATTTTTAGCACGTTTTTTTTTTTGTATGACAAACATTAATTTTGAAAATCTTGCAAAAATAAAAATAATTGTTGGATGTTAATGAAACTTTCAGAAACTATTCACAAATGATGGAAATTATTATAAATATGTTTTCTTTTTTTAAAATCAAGGAAAAAATATTTTGTTAATATTTATTACCCCCTCCCCCATAACTAATTTATGAAAACTCTAGAAATTCAGTCGCATTCAGTTTCGTGATATTAGTTAAAATGGTTAACATGATCGATTATCTGTCAATTTTGCTAACTCAAAAAAACAAAAAAAAGATTTTAAATGAAAACTTTGGACATGCTAAAAACGCTTAAAAAATGTAAAAAAATACCCCCAAAATACTTTGATCTTTCCTTTTAATAATAACATACACATTTAGATGATAAAATTTTGTTTTCATCAAGTTTGGCGTCTTTTTCATCATGCTATGCTCTTTTTTTAGTGATCTCATGGAGGTACGTAGAATAACTTGTATTAATTTCGAACTATCATGCACATCTTGGTCCATCAGTTCTTTTCCATCAAATTGGAAGTTAGTTAATCAGATTCTCAGCATGTTACTTTAAATTTCAAGTTTTTAAAGTTAGTCATCTAGTGTTCGTGAGTTCAATCCCTGAATCATGTAGTAAAAAAGCGAACAATAACTGACATCACATTCACAGGAACAGATTATTTGTCTCTGTGAATGTGATGTCAGTTATGTCAGATGGGGCACCTCGAGGGGGGTGTAATGTTTAGCAAGGTGGTCTCGCCACAGTTCAATACTCACTGGGTGCTCCATACTTTCAGCCTTGTGACCACATCTAAGCTACGCTTGCAAAATTGCTGTGTCAGATGATTATTGTGACAGTCACAATAATCATCTGATCCCATGTCAAGATGATGACCAGGGAGTACTTAGTCGAAACATTATGTAATAACAAACAACATAAACCAAGATGAGGGCACTGTGACGTGGTAATGGTTAGCAAGCTTGTCTCGCTAGAACTAATTACAACTGAGCAGTAGTTTCGATCCTCATTGGGTACCCCATACTTTTGGCCTTGTGCCAAATTTAAGCTTAGAAAATCACCATAAACCAAAATGAGAAAAAAACAGAATTTGTTTGAAATGATGAACTACCCAATTTAAAAATGTAAACAAAAGAATTATAAGAATATAACAGACTGACAATTGACTAAACAAAAAATTAAGGATAAATAAAAAGAAATCAATGTATGGGTTACATTTGAAATATTTGCAATGGAAAGATTCATCCCTGATTAAGAGGATATTTTAAAAAATAGGATAGAAAGCCAACGTATACAATAAACAATTATAGTATAGATTACCCGCAAAACATTCAGCCTATCAAAAAATCATGTCTGCTTTCATCGTAAAACGTGATAATTCGAACCAGGAAGTAGACGGTGTAAACAAAATATTTCACCGGTGGTGTGTTTTATTATTTTTATTTTAAATGTCATATCCCATCTGAACATTGGCGATCATCTTTTTCCACATAATTGTTTTTTCTTTATTTCCCGTTGTCATCCATTTTGGTTGGGGAAAGATAGAGTAATTCCATTTGTTTTCCATCTTGTTTTTAATCATTTCTCAAACATCCTATTTATTGACCCCCATTTATTACAATTTCTTATTGTTCCACTCCACTAGGATCCCTTTTCTTTGGCAAACAATAGTACGTTCTAGTAACATTTAGTACATTTTATATAGTTTCTCTCTGTGAAAATGCTCTCTCTTCATGATGTTCAAATTAGAACTCTTTCCGATTCACTCCACATCAAAATCCGTTAGTCAGTTGTGAACATGAAAGCAAAAAAATAAAAAGTCGCTCTCTGCACAGGGGCTACAAGCATGACACCTAGTTCACAAAACAAATCCCCCACCCCAATTAATAGGCAGAAACAAAAAAAATGCATGCTGGGATTTCTTCCTAGCCAATAATATAGGCCACTTCTTGGTCTCATCTGACTCAGTCCCGATCTGCCATTTCAGGCAGTTTCAGCTGACTTGTCGAACTATCTGCCTCCAGGCAGAGAGGAACCCAGACAAGGCTATGCCGAAGGGCAGAGTCACATCTGGGGAGGTAGACAAGCCCAACCCCGTATATGCGGGGTCTATGGGAAATTTTTGCCCAAGCCTACGGGCTCAGATTCGCCACATGTAAAAAACGGCCTTGTGCCACATCCTGCCTTGTGGGAAGGCGAGGTAAATAACCTCAGTCCTGGTCTATCTTGAATTGAAGTCAGAATGCTACGGTTGTTTACCTGAATTCACTCTTGTGTGTCAACACTAATTCTTAGTTTGTGAACTTTTTGCCTTATTACTGTTGCTTTGCCTTGCATATATTGTTAGCTTGCTTAATATTATTTTTTGTCCTGTTCTTTTCTTTTTTTGTTTATTACAAACTTTGTCAATTCTGTTCTGCCATTTGCATTTAACCATAGACACTTAATCTACAACAATATAAAATAAAATATAAAAGGTGCCAATTACAATTTTGCTACTAAAGCAAAATATTTAAAAATAAACATTAAGTCATATATCCACCCCAACTGCTTAAAAGATCCTGCTCTCAACACTCAAGGTACTAAGCCAGCCACTAACCCAACATAATCTTCAATGCCATGACCTACCGACTCCCACATCCTCCAGGTTACTTCCCTCACCCACATAGAAACAGTCTGTCTTGACCCTTTATATTGGCAATACAAACACTTTTATTTTAACACTAGCAGCATGACCCGGCGTTGACATTGCTTGATTAAAAAATCATACGACTCATACAGCAATCGCTATCACTTGACTTAGAATATTTTTGCCCTTTGCCGTGCTGATGCTGCTACATGCCTTACTTCTTGCCTATCTCACACTGCAAATTTTTTTAAGCTCTATACTAAACATTAAATCTGTTACAAAAAAAGAACTAAACAAAATGAACACAAAACGATCAACTTTAAAAAAGGACTCGTAACTGGAAAAAAACGAATGAAAAAAGAATGTTAACAACAAATACTTTTTCACACCTAACCCAGTTCTGCGGAATCAGAATCAACGTTGAGTTTAAGCAAGCGAATGAGCCAATTGGAGTAAAGTGCCATGCAGATTTAAATTTTTCCCACTTGTAACGGAATGCAGCTATCAATTTTTTTTGCATGCTAGTTAATATTTGTGTCAGTCATCTGTTGGCTCTCACGCTGGCCAATAGAATCTTCCTGCCTTTTCGTGGCAGCCAGCTATAGGCTCTCACTCTGGCCAGTAGAAAATGGCTGCAAACTACATGAAAACTACCGTAGAAGCATGAAAAAATCGATTATTTCTACTATTGATGGGATTTGGGAAATGCAAAGTTGGTCTTAGCCTTCCCACTAACTTGGAGCATGTGCATGTAAATTTTGGTGCAAATCCATCTAAAATTGCGGCCGTGCATTTGTTACACACACACACACACACACACACACACATATCCTGCTTTTATAGTTTGAGATATCGTATCTCTTTTTCCATTAGCCTCACTGGCAGTACTTTTTTATTTACTGTAGTTATATCTGGACTATTATCCTCATCATCATTGTTGTTATCGTAATGTTTCAACTATTGTGCCCTTTGCCTTCCCCAGGAGGGATTTCTGAACTGAACCTTTTATTTAATCTATGGGGTTAGACCATTCTTGTTTCACTATCTATGTTGAGGAACATTGTCTAGTTCTTATTTTTAGTACTGCTCAGTTATTGGTTGCCCATTTACAGCGAGCCCAAGTACACAGGGCCCGACCCAAGATTGAACTCACAATCACTATGTCATGAACCATGTGAATTTACTGTCTGGGTTGGTGTGTCAAAGGACAATATTTTTGTTCATAAATTTATAAACATTTACTGAATTATTAAAATGTGTGAACTATAAGAAAATCCTTATCATTTACCATTTTATAAAGTTTGAATCGATTGGCAATTAGCCAATATTTTGCCAACCATTCCAATAAATAATATAATAAATAAATAGTGTAAATAAACAATCTAATAAATAAATGTTTTTATTATTTTTGTTGTCAATTCTCAAGAACAAAGAAAATATATAAATTCACTTTCATATGTACTGTGAGTAATAATGTCTAATCATAAAGGTTGACAGTTTTTTCTTATATTGATAAGAAAAGGAACTTAGCCAATATATTTTCCCTGAATCATACATTAAATGCCAAAAAGTTGCATATAGACAGTGAGCTGCAGTTTGGCACTCCTTGATTCAGAATGAAATTATTTTCATATATCAGAGGCAAAATAATTTCTCAATCATTTTGTTGGAAGAGAAAATATATTACTGTACTATTAATAACAATATTTTTTTAAAAATCATTTTATCACAAGCAAGGCAACAAAGCCACTAAGATGCAAAAGAATTACTGCAGATGAAAGAATCATAGAAAAATCATTGAAGTTGGTTGATTGTTTTTGCTTAGTGGCATATCTATGGGTTGTTTAATACCAAAATTTAAATATTTCTTTTGGAGATAATAATAATTTTAGTGATACAAGACTTACTAATTAACCCATAGTTGGGGAGATAAGAGGTGGATTCATATCTTTCCCAAAGGTATTTGCATGTAAGTTAATATAACGAACCCAACTGTAATTGGAACCTGGTTCTCTGATTTACAATTTGATGTCATTATCCATTACACCACCTGCACAAGTTTACAGAACCTGATATTTCCAAGCTGTCACCTATCTACATACTGACCAGGCTCAAGGTTGCTTAAGTTTGGTGGTCATTAAGGGAACTGGTGTTTCAACGTGATGTGGCTGTAAGCCTGTTGCAGTGTCGATACTTTGACTAAACCACATGCATAACCATGGTTAAATACTTTAGTTCTTGAATTTTGTAACTTTGTTAATGGTAACATTTTCAGCATTTTAAACCATTGGCAATATTTATTAAGGAAAACCATATGTGTAAAAAAATCCTTTCTGCTTTCTTCATAAAACGGGATAATTTAAACCAGGAAGTAGACAGTGTAGAAACAAAACATTTCCCCGGAGAAATGTTTTATTATTTTTATTTTAAATGTCATGTCACATCTAAACATTGGCGATCATCTCTCTCCACATAATCTTTTTTTTTCTTTATTTCCTGTTGTCACCCATTTTGGGGAAAGAAAGTGATTCCATTTGTTTTCCGTCTTGCTTTTAATCATTTCTCAAACATCTGATTTATTGATTCCCCCCAACTCCATTTATTACAATTTCTTATTCTTCCACTCCACTAGGATTCCTTTTCTTTGGCATTCAATAGTACACTCTAGTAACATTTGGTACATTTTATATAGTTTCTCTCTGTGAAAATGCTCTCTCTTCATGATGTTCAAATTAGATCTCTCTCTGATTCACGCCACATCAAAATCCGTTAGCCGGTAGTGAACACTATGAAAGCTAAATTAAAAAGTCGCTCTCTGCACAGGGGCTACAAGCATGACACCTAGTTCACAAAACAAAAATCACACCTACTTCACAAAACAAATACTTTAGTTCTTGAATTTTGTAACCCTTTGTTAATGGTAACATTTTCTGCATTTTAAACCATTGGCAATATTTATTAAGGAAGATCATATGTGTAATCATTTTTTGCCTTAGAAAGGAGAAAGGTTCATATTTATTTTTTCTTTGGAGAAGAAATATATTTTTTCTTTTAAGAATATTTTTTGTATAGTCAAATAAAGTAGAAATAAATTATATATGCCGACATGTATTAACCAGACCATCGTCAGTGATAACCATATACGAAGTCCGCAGTTTTCAAATTGTAGAAAAATTTTTTTGCAATCCTTAACCTTTGTGCCTGCCAAAACAAAAAAAATGGTATGTCAAAAGGATGTTTTTTTTCCTTTGACACTGCTATTATTTTAACTACCTTCACTCCTCGGAAATGTTCATTGTTTTCAAAAGCAATTATTAGAATTTTAATCAAACCTAAACATATGAAAGTGAATTTATACATTTTCTTTGACCTTGAGAATTGACAAACTGTACTAGAATTGGAACTTGCATATCTGATTAAAAATTCCGAGCCATTATCCATTACACCACCTCCACATCCAAACTTACAGCACCTGGGATTCACAAGCAGTCACCCATTTTGGTATTGACCAAGCTTGATGTTGCTTCACTTTGGTGATTGTAGAGGAACCAGTGTTTCAATGTCATGTGGCTGTAAGCTTCATTATTAACAGAGGACAATAAAAGAACAGGAATTAAGAAGACAGATGACATTTCATGACATTTCATTTAAATTTTTGAAGATCAAAGTTGACTAAAATGCAAGAAGCCAGAAGAGAGTTCCACAAGCGAGAAGTGTGGGAAAAGAAACTGTTAGTCTAGAACTTACGGCTGTTTCAAGCAATTTCAACTGTAACATGATAGGACCTAGCTGCCAATTTAGTATTGCACTTCAATTTGTGAAGTCAAGGTACCAAAGAACAGTTACCATGAAATACAGGCTTAGCTTAGTCTAGCATAAGACTACAACAGTCGAGCATTGAGTGAGGATCACATTCACAAATGATGACTTGTAAGACTAGCGTGATAATTATCACTTTCTGGCAAACATGCTCAAAGCAAAGTATATCTGTAATTTCTATGGACAAGATCGATGGAACTGGCCTTTGCTAGAATGAGAAACCTTTCTTGGTAGAAAATATTTAGGGCAACAAAGAAATTCTTATTCTTTTAAAATCAAGTCTTTGTGGTAAAAATAGAAAAAAAATACTGTGTATTTAAAAGCAAGGCACCAATTTTCTGGTTTTATTTAAATACACAAAAAATACTATTCAGTAATTCCTAAAAACAAGGGCAATATCAATGAATATAGTGAAACGGTCGTTGCTTATCAGTGAGAACTGATGTGCCTTTATTTTTTAGTTGCAAGACATTTTTGGTTCTATTGCTGAAATAAAATGATATATGAATGTCGATGTATTTGTGTCAAAACGTTTCTTTATGAGAAATTATCAAAAGGAAAAAAAAATCTTTCAATAAATCCATTATCGGAAAATATTGCGGATGCATTTTTTGCGTAGTAGACACAATATCATTTGATATTAATAATTTTTTTATGGTAGTCTCTTGAATGAAATTTTACAAATGATTAAATTGATCAATTTAATTGAATATTTCAGTTTCAACATTTCATTAACAAACAGAATTGTCACGATAAAACTAAAACATGAAGTTTTACAGGTATGAGCAAATTTTCCAGGAAAAAAAAAATATTCAGCTGTGTATTCTGTCTCTAGTTTTCAAAAACAAAAAAGTGTTCTGGAAATATCTGCTCATATCTAATATATCCAATGTAGATGTTTAGTGACTATACCAAGAAGAACAATTTCTACAAACAATGCTTCTTCACAGAAGGCATATTTTTGATGAACAATCATTTCGCAAGCTGTCACTAATTCAGAGATTTTCTCATAAATTTCAAAGCAAAAGATATTAATCAAGTATGGATTTTCAAATGCTTTTTCAAATTGACATCTTGTGAGAAAGATTTGCCACACACTTCACAATGATAGGGCTTCTCACCTGTATGTGTTCTCATATGTCTTTTTAGGTGCTCATTACGAGAGAAAGCTTTTTTACACACTTGACATTGAAAAGGTGTTTCACCTGTATGTGTTCTCAGATGTGCTTTTAAGTTACTCTGAAGAGAGAATGATTTATCACACACTTCACACTGATAAGGTGTCTCTCCAGTATGTGTTCTCATATGGCCAACCAGCAGGTGTTTTAAAGAGAATGATTTATCACACACTTCACATTGAAAAGGAGTCTCTCCAGTATGTGTTCTCATATGTGTTTTTAAGATGCTCTTTAGAGAGAAAGACTTGTCACAAATGTTACAATGAAAAGGGGTCTCACCTGTATGTGTTCTCAGATGCCTTTTTAAGTCAACATTACTTGAGAAAGCCTTACTACACATGCTACATGGGTAAGGTGTCTCTCCAGTATGTATTCTGACATGCCTCTCCAGATCAAAGGCATGAGCAAAAGATTTATTGCAGACTTCACACTGAAAGGGTGTCTCTCCAGTATGTGTTCTCATGTGTCTTTTTAAGTCAGAATTACTGTAGAATGTTTTGTTGCAGACATCACATATTTTACGAGTATGTGTTGCAATGTGTTTTTTCAAGATTTCTTCATTGCAGAAGATTTTTCTACAAACGCTGCACTGAAAAAGTGTCTTTCTCATACGGATATTCGTATGACTTTGTAACTGAGTGTATTCAGAGAAAGGGTTTTCGTATTCATCCTGATAAGGATTGAAATGCAGAGGAGAATTGATACTTTCATTGAGGTAGTCTTCTAATTTGTGATTATTGTAGTTGCTTAAATCAACTGTTAATAAAGGTTCTTCCGAGAAGGATTCTCCAGAAATTTCATACGGCATTTCCATCCTTGTCGATAATTTCACTTCTTTCCTCTTTCAAAATGTATGTTTAGCTGCGTGCTGAACTCGGAACAAAACAGGAATGTCTGTAGCCTGTAAAATGAAATTTGCAAGTCAAATAATTATAAATTATATATATATCTATAAAAAACAAACGCCTGACTCACAAACCACAGAGAATGCAATGGCAAGCAACTACATTAATTTTTATCAATAAGTCATGGCAATTCAGATATAACAAAGGAAGCTGTAAAAGAACCATGTCAGCCAAGAATGTTAACCAATGAAGGCACAAGTCACTCTCTTGGGGGTTAGAATCAGCCATGCTGATAGGAGACAGAAGGGGTCCCTCTAATGATTAATAGAAAGCAGATTAGTTTTGGAGGTGTTAAAATTAACAAGCCAGCTTTTGCCCCAGTTAACAACAGACTGAAGGTAGTTTTTTACATCAACTGCCAATCTGACCATATCAGACTGATCAGACTTACAATCGAGACAGGAGTAAATGGCTGTGTCATGAGCATAGATACCAAGTTGAGAGCTGATGCTTTTGAGAGAGTCATTAATGAAAATTAAAAGCAAAGTAGGACCAAGGACAGAGCCCTGGGGGACACTTGCATTAGTACAAAAGGATGTAGCTGTGTGGCTGTTCAGGTTAACACAGGCAATGTAAGTTTTGTAAAGATGCATAATTATGTCTTCAAAACAAATATATACTTTTACCAGTCACTTTATATGCATTTAAGAATGCATGTGAAATGCCTATGATTTGAACTCACATCCCTCCTTGCATAAAAAAAACTGTCATTAGATCCGACATGTTTTGGGCAATGCCATGGCCAAGTCAGCTTAGAGCACATCAGATCTAATGATGATTTCTCCTGCAAATGAAGACACAGGTTCAAATCCTACCAGATAACATGTTTTATTTTAATAAGATTTCCCAAATATTCAGACTGGTAGTCAAAAATAACTAGGTTTAATAAAAATGGAGCATCTATTCAAATAACACTTGAATTAATAAAATCTGTCAGATTAATAAAATATAAAATCCATTATATCTTTAGAAATTTATATATATATATATATATATATATATATATATATATGCAGTCGAACATCAGTTCATGAATTTAATTTGTTCCTGAAGGCCGTTTGTAAACCGAAACTATTTTTCCAATAGGAATCAATGAAGAGAAAAAATGTCACAGTATAACAATGAAATTGGAAAAGAAAAGCACACTACAACACAGGAATGTATACAATGTGGCGAATGACTCAGAAATTATTCTGTTTGGGTTAACTCGGTTTGGCAATGTTGTTCGAGAACCAAAATTTTGTTTGATAACTGAGGCATTTTCATCTTGAATTTTCTGTTCAAAAACTGATTTGTTTGACATGTAAAACATTTGAGAACTGAGGCTGCACTGTATGTGTGTGTGTGTATATATATATATACATACTGTATATATATATATATATATATATACATACTGTATATATATATATATATATATATACATACTGTATATATATATATATATACATACTGTATATATATATATATATATATACATACTGTATATATATATATATATATACATACTGTATATATATATATATATATACATACTGTATATATATATATATATATACATACTGTATATATATATATATATATATACATACTGTATATATATATATATATATATACATACTGTATATATATATATATATATATACATACTGTATATATATATATATATATATATATACTGTATATATATATATATATATATATATATATATACATACTGTATATATATATATATATATATATATATATATATATATATACATACTGTATATATATATATACATACTGTATATATATATATATATATACATACTGTATATATATATAGATATATACATACTGTATATATATATAGATATATACATACTGTATATATATATAGATATATACATACTGTATATATATATATATATATACATACTGTATATATATATATATATATATATACATACTGTATATATATATATATATACATACTGTATATATATATATATACATATATATATACATATATATATATATATATATACATACTGTATATATATATATATATATATATATATATATATATATATATATACATATATATATATATATATATACATACTGTATATATATATATATATATATATATATATATATATATATATATATATACATATATATATATATATATATACATACTGTATATATATATATATATATATATATCCCTTTTTCTTCTATTAACAGGGAAAATATTTTCTCGGAATTCGAAGTATATTACGCTCAGCTCTCGAAGTTAAAACCTGTGTCCGATGATAAATCCAGTGACTTTCGAGCTAAATTGAATGATTTGGCTCATTCTTATGCTAGTTCTCCTATTTCTTTTTCTGAATCGAAATGGGGAAGCGAACACCATAGGGTTATTAAAACCCTCAAGAACAACCAGTCGTTGGTTATTACGAAACCAGATAAAGGATCTGGCGTTGTCCTCATGGACCGCCATGATTACATTAATAAAATGTTAAATATACTTAACGACCCTTCCAAGTTTCAACGTCTTGGTTCTGTTGACACTCATGACTCTACGCTGACTTCGGAAATTCGATTTCAGAAACGTCTGGTCAAATGGGTAAAAAGTGGTGTTCTTTCTTCTGAAATGGCGGGGCAATTGAGACCGTCTGGCTCGATTCGTCCCCGTCTATATGGATTACCCAAGATTCCTAAGGATGGTGTTCCGTTGAGACCCATATTATCGATGATTGGGTCTTCACAGCATAAAGTTGCTAAGTGGCTGGCTATAATGTTGGAACCAGTTTTGCAGCGTTATAGTAATTTCTGTATTAAGGATTCGTTTACATTTTCCCAATTCATTCGGAATTGTGATGCCACTGATGGATTTATGTGTTCGTTTGACATCTGCAGCCTCTTCACTTGTGTTCCTTTGCCGGAGATTATTAATATTTGCAGTGATATGTTATATCGCAGTAATTTAACTCCTCCGACTATACCTGAAGATGTTTTCGTTGAACACATAAAATTTGCTACTATGTCTGTGGATTTCAGTTTTGACAATATTATGTATCGTCAGATTGACGGCGTGGCAATGGGTTCTCCGTTGGGTCCCGTTTTGGCTAACGGCTATTCTCATATTTCAGAAGCGAGAGCCGAAACCCTCAATATAATTATTGAAATTAAGTTGAATTAAGGTATTGGGTATTGGGTCTTGTTTATTGTGGACATTATATTTATAAAGTACATTTCTTTTATTAAATGTTTCAACTGGACAAGCTGGGGGGATGTCAATTACACTGTTTAAAAAATTACACAAACACATGTATCTGCTAAATAAAATGTTTATAGTTTGAAGAAATAATGTTTATAATTTATATTATTTATTATAAAATAATCCATTAATTCCTGAAAAATTACTTTGTTTACACCAGGGGTACAGAAATAAAGTTAGCAGATATAGATCTTAAAATTTCCCAACAAGAGATGTGCCTTTTATTAAAAGGGATACTGAGACTAACATTGCTATGAAGTCTTTTGTGGCTGAGCAGGGTAATGCCCACCTTGCTTAAATATAGTTTTCCCTCTATAATAGGGCACAGGTTTGTTCCCTACTGAAAGGCAGATTTTCTTTATTAAGACTTTCAATGTAACAGTCCAGTAGACATTGGTTACACTTTAAAAAAACAAACAGGAATGACTACTTAAACACATGTATCCACTAAACATGTTTGTTGTAATAACAAAATAGTGTTGTATTGGATGTGAAAACCATTATTTTGAAATTAATATACACATATATATGAATTGGGATCAAATATGGATTAGAATCAGACAGAATAATAGGATAAGGAATTAATAGGAACTGTTTATAAACTTTGATTTAATAAATGCCACCCTTATTAGAAAAGTGCATAATTTATTACATACAAAATACTTAGAGGGAATCCTATTAAATATTTTGCCATTTCTAAACCCATGTCAAATGCACTTTATTATGTCACTAATTTTTATAAAATCCATACTTAAAGAATCTAAGCTCTGTCTACCTACAACTACAACACTTCTTTCAATCGCACACACAACATCTCCAGATCAACAAACAGATAGTGACCAGACATAGATGAATATGCACATTAGACGCTCAAACATACACAGATGCATACACAACTGAATCCCACAAAGACCAACAGGAATGGTGATACACAAACACACATGAATTATACACATGAAAACTGCTTCACAGGATGGATGTACACGAGGTTTGCTTAACTAATGCAGAACAACACAAAAGTAAAAATACCAGTTTCTTTTCTCTGCCATGTTTCATTTTCTGATGAAGCTTAAATAAAATCCGAAACATGTTAAATTTACAAACTTTTCCTATTTGTTCCTTATCCTATCATATATATAATTTCTACACAATAGCTTATAGAATAATTTGAAATATAACTGTTACCACTCGCCAAAACAATCTGTAGAAAAATAGATTTACCCACAATGCATCACTGACCCGTATATATAGTCAAGCAAAAACACAATGCATATGGCCTGATGATTGTGTATAAGCATGGAAGGAACTGTCTCAGTGAGGTGTTGACTTCAAAGTCAACTTTTATATTTACTGCTGATATTGAGCACTTTAACCCATAAATATTGCATATCATAAAACTATATTTTATCATATATATATATATATATATATATATATATATATATATATATATATATATTATTATTATTATTATTATATTATAAACATAAATTAACAAACTGCAGGCTTTATAAATTTATAAACTATTTATATGCACACTTACTCCAACCACCCAACCAGCATAAGTAATCAAGAAGTCATGACCATAAACAACGTTCAGCATTAGACCTAGACAAAAAGTCTGGGAAAGAACAGTTTCCTCTTCCCCCAATTTCCCTTGAACCCCTAGTGACTTATATACACAGTATGTTAAAGTAATAGTGTTACTCGGTCCTGAAGATCACATAAAAGTTTGAAATTGATTGACAGTTACCATGCTGAGTTGATTCCCAGGTACACTCTTTGTCTACATATGGGTGTGTATAGATATATCTATATATAAAACAGAGGATGTCTGTGTGCATGCGTGATACCTTTTCACTCGATATCCATCCAACCGATTTTGACCAAACTTGGCACATACATTGTACAATGTAAGACACAGGTTCTTAGCATAAAAAATCGATAATTTAAAAAAATCAATAATTGATAAAGCCGATCAAAAATCAATAAATTCAACTTTTTCCCTCCGATTCCATTCAAACATGGTATGTAGGTTACTTACATCATGACGAGCTAAATGATACCTCATTTTTATTTCTACACCACTGCATTTAGTGAAAAACTGTGAAAAATGAAAAAATTGATTTCAACACAAATTTTAAACTAAAAACTCCCTCAATTTTCAAGCAATCTAATACAAACTTCACTCAATTGTAGCAAACAATAAATTGATTAACAATCATTTAACTTGATAATTGAGTCCACCCATATAGTGAAAACCCATATAAATAGCAAAAAATGGCAATTTTTACTGGTTTCTTTCTTAATTTTCATTGATCTTTCAACCAATTTTCATCAAACTTAGCAATTGTTTTATAAATGTATCTTCTTTTACATCCCTGGTAGCACACTGACAAACTGAATTTCAAAAACTCCAAAATAATTGTGGTCTGAAGAAGGTCTTCATGTTGCCTGTTTTACCCCTTCATGTCTTCGGCTAACTTTGATTGAATAGAGACTACTTCTGTTATATCAATAACTGCATTAATTCAAAATGTTTTTTTAAGAAAGTACTTTAAAGCAATTGAAGAAAATAGACTCTGTTACATCTAAATATTTGCTTTTTGCTCTATTCTAATTGAATGCTTTTTCTGATCAACCAGCTGGATATGGCTGCTAGTGGTACATAAAAAAGCATTTGAAGCTCTAGATAAAATATTGCATGATCTCAAGAGATGTGATGTATTGATGGATGGCATTATTATCAGGTGACTTCCGACAAACACTTCCAGTTGTTCCATGTGGAAACCCCGCTGACAAACTCAACGCTTGCATTAAATTATGATATTTGTGGAAGAACATCAAGACAGTAATGTTAAATACTAACATGAGAGTCTATCTTAATAGAGAGCCAATGGCTGGTGAGTTTGCATCTCTATTACTAAGAATAAGTGATGGCAAGATTGCTAAGAGCGACCATGACAACATTGTAATTCCTCCAGGATTAGCCTCAATTGTTTCTTCAATTGAAGAACTGAGGAACAAGGTGTACCCAAATATGTGAATTATGAATGGCTAATTGAGAGAGTAATTCTAGCACCTAAAAAATGACTTGGTGCATGTTATCAATTAACAACTGCTCAATGAAATTCCAGGTGAGTAAAAAATATTTCTGTTCTGTGGATTTAACTTTGGATGATGAACAGGCTGTGCAATGCCCTACAGAATTTTTAAATTCCTTAGAATTGTCTGGAGTGCTAACACACAAGTTTAGCCTAAAAGTTGGATGCCTTATTATGTTGCTCCAGAATCTTGATGCTCCAAGATTATGTAATAGAACAAGACTCTGTGTCAAATGCAGATAACCTCATGTCACAGAAGCTGTCATACTAACTGGTAGGGCAAAAGGAGAACTGACTTTCATTCCTAGAATACATCTTATTCCATCAGATTCTACAACTGAATTTAAAAAGTTTCAATTCCCAGTAAGAGTGTGTTTCAGCATGACTATTAATAAGTCCCTAGGATGATCGCTGGCAATTGTTAGTCTCAATCTAACTTCACCTCGCTTTAGCCATGGGCAGTTTTATGTAGGATGTTCTAGGGTAGGATCGACAGAATATCTCTACATCTTAGCCCAAGGAGGCAAAATATCAAACATTGTGTACCCAAGGGCTTTGCAGTAATCCCATATGCAATTTAAAAGTGAGTCCAAGACGACAACTGCTAACTGATGGTTTCTACTGCTCCTCCAGGAAAAACGGTTTGGTCTGCTTAACAACCAAAACCTAGCAAATCTTTTTGCTACCTAAAATCCAACCTCTGCTCCATGTCCTGGGAGGTGGTAAGAGAGTAAAGAAGTGGAATTGCTAGGTACGTTCAACATATTTGACACCTGAGCAACGCCGGATATTCCCTGCTAGTATATAAATAAAGACAAAAGGAAAAATGATTCATCAATGTGTTTCGAATGAACTTTACCAAAGCAAATGTAAGGATTTTATTTTACAACGTAGGATGAAACGCATTGGTAAAGCATAGTTTTACCTTTGGCCTTTATTCATATTGTCTTTTTATACATATATTTTTTATTTATATCTGAATGCACACACAAAACGAAATATATATATATAAACTAGCAGCATGGCCCGGCGTTGCCTGTGCTTGATTCAAAAATCGTACAACCCATACAGCAATCGCTATCACTTGACTTAAAATATTTTTGCCCTTCCTTGCCTTTAAAGGAGTGCCCTTTGCCGTGCTGATGTTGCTACATGCCTTACTTCTTGCCTATCTCACACTGCGAATTTTTTCTAAGCTCTATACTAAACATTAAATCTGTTACGAAAAAAGAACGAAACAAAATGAACACAAACGATCAGCTTTAAAATAGGACTCGTAACTGGAAAAACTGAATGAAAAAAGAATGTTAACAACAAATACTTTTTCACACCCAACCCAGTTCTGCAGAATCAGAATCAATGTTGAGTTTAAGCAAGCGAATGAGCCAATTGGAGTAAAGTGCCATGCAGATTTAAATTTTTCCCACTTGTGACGAACACAGCTATCAATTTTTTTTGCATGCTAGTTAACATTTGTGTCAGTCAGCTGTTGGCTCTCACGCTGGCCAATAGAATCTTCCTGCCTATTCGTGGCAGCCAGCTATAGGCTCTCACTCTGGCTAGTAGAAAATGGCTGCAAACTACATGAAAACTGCCGTAGAAGCATGAAAAAATTGATTATTTCCACTATCAATGGGAGTTGGGAAATGCAAAGTCAGTCTTGGCCTTCCCACTAACTTGGAGCATGTGCATGCAAATTTTGGTGCAAATCTGTCGAAAATTGTGGCCGTGCATTCGTTACACACACACACACACATCCTGCCTTTTATACATAGAGATGCACACACAAAACCAAATATATATAAATTTACAGAAAATTATACATATACAGGTTGCATCAAAAATACTTTTACAAACTTTGGGGGCAGGTTCACAGGACAAAAGTCTATATAAACAGATGTTCATAAATCCTTCATTTTTGAGTTAAGTTTAAAGATTACGAGAGATGCTTTTAAATGCATAATCCACGATACAATCCAAAAATACTTTTACAACCTTTGGGGGAGGCGTTTTCCTGACACCAAAATAAGGTAAAATGTCCATATAAACATATGACCAAAAGACCATCGTTATACCTCAACACCGCAACTCATAACAAATGTTCAAAATGTCCTCTGCTTGCTTCTACACACTCATCCATCTTTCATGATGGATGTCAGCCAGTGTATTGCGAATAATGTGACTAAAATGTGCTGGAGCCTCATCATGCATGAACCACATGATTCTTCATATTAGCAGGGGTACATCCTCTAGCAGGTGTGGAAGAGTGTCTGAAATAAAGTCCCTGTAGGCAGCTTTCGTAAGACATGCTGGAAGACCATATGAACTTCCCTGACAGTCAACTACAATTCCAGCCCACGCATTAATCATAAACTGACGCTGGTGTCTAGCCTCTATCATACCATAGGGATTCTGACCGTCAAATGTTGGTTGTGTAAATTTGTTATTCCTTCTCTTCCAAATGTTGCCTCATTGGTAAAAAAAGACTGAAGAGGCAAACAACGGATTGGCAGTTTGTGCAATAAACCCTCAGCTAAAGTTCTCCTGTAGGGAGTGATCAGAAGGCAAAAGACCCTGCACACGTTGCAAATGATACCAATACAGGATGATACCAATACAGGAGCTGCTTCATGCAGTACTATGAGATGTACAATATACTAAGGTCACTTGATTGTCTCTGACAGCCTGTAGAATGTGGTCTTTGTGGTCAGGTTTACGAGAAAATCTTGGTCTTCCTCAATCCACAGTTTATGGTGGCAGGGTTCCAGTCTCAAAAATGAGACAATAAACAATAACAAAGGTTGGATGACTCGGCTGCCTTCGGTCTCGATACGCAAGTTGATACAGTCATTCATGCACATGTAAAAATCATATCTGCCTGCTCATGATAACAATATCCTGCCAAGGACAAACTGAATGTTTACCAGTTAACTCAGTACTACACATGTTAAATGCTGAAGACAGACTAGATATAAATGTACACAAATGACGAATAAAACCTAGTTTTACACACACATACGTGTGTGTGTGTGTGTGTATATATATATATATATATTTTACAAAGACATATTGTGTGCATGCATATATAATTTTTACATACACATAATCTTAGACACACATTAATATTATATATATATATATATATATATATGTATGTATGTATGTATGTATATGTATTTTTACACTTGGATTATATATTTATATATATGTATTTTTACACTCACATTATACATATGTATTTTTACACTCACATAATAATTAAATATATATATATATATATGTATTTTTACACTCACATTATATATATATATATATATATATATATATAAAAATAAAAGTGAACACTGAAGTCAACACTCAGAGGCGACAGGCTGTTTCATGCTAGACACAATCGTCAGGTGTTGCCTCTGAGTGTTGACTTCAATGTTCACTTTTATTTTTATATTTACATATGCTCTATCTCTGATATTGAGCACTTTATCTTATAAATATAGTACACTGTAAAACTATATTTCTTCATATATATTTATATATGTATTTTTAGACTCACACTATATATATATATATATGTATTTTTACAGACACGTTATATATATATATATATATATATATATATATATATTTTACACGTTATACATATATGTATTTTTACACACGTTTACAGGTCAGTAAATGTAATTAGTACTGTTTAATTAAAACAGGGCATTTACTCAAGTAAGTTGTATCCATAAAATAATGTATATACAGAAAATATTTTAAAATATATGTCTGATTTAATCCATTTTATCAAATATGTTATCATTATTTATGTTAAGCTATGTTTCTGAGCAGAAATGATATATCGAGAAAGATTTTCAAAGATGTGCATTTATAAGTAGTAATTTGGACTTTGCTAACTTGAAAGTTCTTTGTGGCTGAATTGTTAACAGCACAGGCTATATGATGGTTTCCATATGTGATACAGGTTTATATATATATATATATAAATATAAAAGTGAACATAGAACTCAACACTTAGAGGCGACAGTCTGTTTCATGCTAGATGCAATCGTCAGGCAACTAGTCTGATGATTGCATCTAGCTTGAAACAGACTGTTAACTTCTATATTCACTTTTATATTTACACACGCTCTATCTCTGATATTGAGCACTTTATCCCATAAATATACCACACTTTAAGACTATATTTCTTCATATATATATATATATATATATATATATATATATCTTATATATAAAGTACAGTGTATGTGTTTGTGCATGTGTGTGTCCAAGCAACTCCTTGACTCCCACTGGTCTGATTTCAATGATTCATAGCTCATACAAAAGCCCTAGAAAAGTTAGTTGCAGGGAACGATTTTTGTTGAGCTCAGATTCAGGGTTGCCAGATTATGCAAGGTTAAAAATATATATTAATATATTATACTAGACATTATCATTGCTTTCATGTTTCAAGGGGAGTAACTCTTATTTTCCTTTTGTATCCAAAATTGCAGCTAGCTTAAAAGCTGCCCTATCAGATGACATTTAAACTATCTCCCATGGAGGACATTTGGTTTGGCCATCACCACAATAGCTAGGGAGGAGCATACGCGATAGGCATCAATATACTACAGAAGAACTCAAAATTGATCACTGCATTTAAGTATTAAATTTATGCTTAAGCTTACCTTTTAAAAGTTCAATGATAATTCTTCCGCTGTCACTTAATTTAAAGATGATTTGAGATACATAGTTCCTCATTTTCTGCACAAACAATTATTTTTATTTCATAGGTGACAGAACACGGGACAATTTATATGATAAAATTAATATAGTGTAACGATGGGAAAACAGAAATTAGAATTATACATTCAACCTTTGAAGAGTTAGTGAAACATAATAACTAATTAAGTAAAACCTATATTATGGAATCTATGTGAATAAATGTAAAATTGGAGCTCAATTCACCCACTAATTCTGAGATTAAAAAAAACCTAGCTCTGCTTTATAGTAATTTGCATACTAAAAGCTCAACATCTATATATTATCTACTTCTAGGCAATATCATTCTTCAGGTTAAACTAATTTGCATATTGATTATAAATAAGTTTATTTCATTAATTAACTGTCCTTTGTTACTGTTCTTTTATTTGAGGATTGTTTTGATTTTCATATCAAAGATAGTTGTTTAGGAATATCAAATAATATAGTGCAGTGTTTGAAATTTGCATTTTACTTGGCCTTCAACAAGTTGGCATCTATTTGTAAAACTTTCTTTAACTATAACAAGCCAATTTATGAATGAAATGTTCATTTGAAATTTTGGTTTCAAAGATTCCAAGTAGTGAATATATCTTACGTATCAAAGTGATAGTGAGCGGATGAAGCCTGCTAGTATATATATATATATATATATATATATATATATATATATGAACATATAAACATACAAGTAGTGTTGATAGAGGTACCATCACTGGATGATGGTATTCTGTTTCAAACTTAAATGCAATTTTCTGTCCTGATGATTGTGCTTAAGGAAGTAACAAACTGTCACCATCCAGTGTTGATGCATCTTGACAGTAATTGTCCTAACATGCACTCTGTCCCTGATACTGCGACTTTCCTTTGATAAATATAGCAAAACTCTCTCTCTCTCTCTCTCTATATATATATATATAATTAATACAAATATGAAATTTGTCACTTAGCTAATTGATGTCATATTCAGCACCCAGACACAAGAGTTTCATAGACTGACCTTTTAGTAATCGCTCAGTCCACTCTTCAGGAGGCATCAGCAAGTAACTGCTTATTTTGTTGTTTTTATAAAAAAAATCAGGTTATCTCCCCTTGCTCCTGCTGCTATTGTAAGATTCTATTATCTACCTTTAATGGTATAACCAAGTTTTTGCGCCAAATCTTAACTGGCACGTAATTACGAACGCTAAGATCAGTGCTGCACAAGATCCCAAAGGTGATAGATATCTTTGTTTGAATGACAGATAAGTGTATCAAACTATTTCTAACTGAAATGTATTGGAATCGACCCTATGTTTGAGTATATCTGCTAAAAGCACGCTTTTTAGCAACTCTCTCACTTCATGTTTTTTTTGTATAAAATATCTTTTAAACTATTCAGTTGTCTCATCTTTGCCATTTGCCAGACTTGATGTGGAAGTCTTTAAAAATCCCATATTTTCGCTACTTTTATATTAAGTTAAAAAATAATTTATGCATTTTTTATTGGCGTACGGTTGATTTTTTCCTTCATTGTCTGTGTATCTGTTTACATATGTGTGTGTGTATTTGTATGTGCGCGTATGTTTTCCTATGTTTAGCTTTAGAGAATGTAGTGGTTTGGTCTGTCAAACTTCACAGAAGTAATGGATTTTTATGAGTTTTGAAGATTTTAAATGAAAGTCCTCAGTTAACAAAAGAATGAGATAATGAATTTGAAAGACAATAAATTCGGACTTTTTTTTTCTACAGCGATGCAAATGAAACATTGTTTGCGAAAATAGCTCTTCTTGCCATACGGATCTTTTGTTGATATGCATGATGTTGTTACTGTTAAAGTTTATTTGATTATTTTAAAAAAGTTGCATTTTTACTTCTAGGTGTATGCATAAATTAATCATACACAATTGAAAACAGATTTTTTTTTTCGCTCGAAACTTTTGCATACACGCCAAATAGAAATAATTAGTTTAATCAAAACTCAAAACAGCTTTCTAATAAATAAATGTATAATTTTACTTTACACTCAAAAACAACTTTAAAATACATACGTCAAACATTTATTTTCGATGTGAAGATTAGATTTTTTTTCTTTTTTTGTTGTGTGAAACAATAAACTCCACACTTGGAAATGACAGATCGTTTACTGACACTTAAAGAAAGTTTTTAAACAAATCTCCGTACAAAATTGGTAGGAGGGAAAAAGTAAGAATTAAATCAAAATATAATATTAAAAAAAACTGTAAATTTTTCTATTTAAAAAAATATAGACAAGAGAAAAATAAACGAAAATAGTTTTACCCAAAATAACCTCGGATTATCTCTTTTGCTTGTCCCAACCAGTAATTGAGGCAGACAGGAAGTACGCGGTGTAAATATAAAAGCAATCCCTTACATTTGATTCAAGGCGGAATTTACTCTATCACCAATTGCTACAAGGAATACATAGGCGAATACATTGAGAAACTTAAATAAAAGATTATATGAACACAAAAAAGGGATTTTAATCGCCGTCATGAGTCTGACACTAATATCGATTTAAAAAAATGCTACTTTAATTAAAAGAGAAAGCAATTTAAAAGGAAAGTGTAAAGTACTTTAGTTTAATCGGTAGCGGTTAGTGGGATCAGTTATAGTGAAGTGTATGAATGTTGAAACAGATTAGTTTGATTTGGCCTTGTTAATTAAATAGCCCACCATAAGAGGGGTATAAAACAAGAAAATCAAATTGTAAAGTGAAACAACAAATTTATATACATATAAATCAATTAAGGTCTCTACAAATAAAATTAATGTATTTTGGTTGATATAAGGTTGTCAAAATGTTTGTAGTAGTCCTTGCAAAAATGAGTTTATGTGTACGTAGGCAGGAACGTAGGTGTGGATGTATGTATGTATGAGTGTTATCGTAGGGTAGGAATATCTTTGAAGTAATCGTTCAGTCTTAAAATGTTCCGTTCGTTTATCAAGTATAAAAGAGGTGAGGGAGAAAGAAAGGTAGAAATAATAATGATCGCTTGACGTTTGTCAAGGGATGTGTTAATACGCTCGTCTCCTTCTCTCTCTTGTAACAGGCGAACTTGCCCGTCTTTTATTTGGTTAGTGGGGCTTGAAAAGGTCATTTGGGAATTCACTCTCGGATATGATTCAGGCCTTTCCATTGGACGATGAACAAAGTTCATGTTGGCTTGCAAAAAGGTCCATAAAAGAATTTGTTTCTGAGAATTGAAGATTATTTGAATGTTGTTTTTAAATGTTTCCTAGTTTTCTATTAGACAAAAAACATTTCGCATCTAGGTGTGAAATTTCACGAGTTTTGTTTTGGATTTGGTTTTGTGTGTGTTAAGCAAAATCTGTAAATTCGAGTCTTTTTTAATTTCTAACAAAATCAATGAGTCTGTGGAATCTTCCACGGCAGCCAGTTTACCCTCCGCTGGGAAATGCACTCTTCCTGTTGTAATTTTCACCACCACCATCTTACAAAATATATAACAAGCATTCATTGGTTAATCACCTTCAATCTAGCTTGCTGATTGGTCAGTTTCGACCAATCAAATAGCCTGCACGTGACAGGTCTGTTTTGGCGCCAACTAAGTGTGATCCTGTCACGTGATACAACATACTATAAAACCAAACATGAGTGATTCTCGCTCTCTCTCTTTCGTCACGCTCCCTCTTGGTTCTCTCTCGCGTCTCAACTCCGCTGCCAAAATGTGACCCTTAAAGAACTCCCATCTTGACTAACGTAGTCAGACATAAAAGAACTTTACAACATTTCATGCAAGTATAATTCTGAACTCTTACCAACTTGTACAATACACAATTCCAAACACTCAACACATACTCATTCTTCTTCGGTTTAATAATCAATTTATTCTTTATGAGCTTCGGTACAAATATTACCTAGTCTAAGAAACACAACTCTGTCTAACCTTTTCAGTTCACATGCAGGTACATCAAATACTTAATAAATTCAATCGTTATGTTTTGAATCATTATTGTTGTCTTTTATTAATTGTTGTGGATGGAAGATTATGAACACGCACGATTTTAAGCCTTCTGATCATTCAAACCTTCTGATATCTCTTAACATCTTCACACAACCGCAACAAGTCAGTGCTTAGCATTTGAATTTTTAAATCTAGATCTTGTTTTGTTCACTACAAGATCATCTACAGTAAATTTGCACTCAGGTTCTTGTAACCTTTTTTGGCAGATCTTCTATTTTCGCAATATGGGATATTTAATAAGAAAAGTGATAAAAACATAAACAAAAAGGAACAGAATTAAACTGGTTAGACTATATACTCAAACAGTACAAATACATATTAAAAGTCTAAAATTTCAGTGTCCCCTTTCCTTCGTGCGCTTGCACGGAAACATCACTTGAACTTCCGCATCTTATGATAAATCAGGTGTTCTCACAAGGAACCTCATTGCCTTGAACGTTTTATTGAGTCTCAAGCTCATCCAGACACATATGCGATCTCATACATCCGATCTGTTGCTGAAAAGATGCTGGGGAAATGGTTGGTTCAAAGTACCACTCCAGGAAGTATCCAATGCCTCCATCGATGTTACCTTGATTGCAAGAAATTTCTAGGAAAAAAATGAATAAAAACCCAAATTAAGAAAAAGTAATGTCAATTTAAAACAATTTGATGGATCTGTTATCAAAACTCTAGGCTCCTTTGAAGGAACTTTGGAGACATATAAACATTTTGAGATTATTCTAGAATGCACAAAACCTCATGGATTCCTGGGAATAGACGTTTTAAAAGCAGATACGGCGAAATTAATAAACTGTAAACTGAGATTGGGTTGCTGACGTGCTGAGGTGTCCACCTTTCTCCATCTGTCACAGTTAGTGTACCAGAGCCTGGGTCTCTGCGAATGGTTTCTTGGTGTGCTGATCAAGTGGCACGTCTTGAACATTTTAACCTAGCGGAGCCTATCCCTAACCATCTTCAGTGACATTGTATACTGATTCGACAATATTTTCCCAGCCTTCTCAGTCCTCTGCAAGTTCTCAGATTCATTGCAGAACTTCCTTGATTGTAAACCTCCCCAAAGGAAAAGTGGGATCTTTCTGCCTTGATCTTCGAATATCTCAGTTCAGCCTAGTAACTATGGTGGTTCTTGGATGACCTCTGAACTTATTCAAGTGAGTCTTTTCAAATTAAAACTCCACGCCTTTGTTAGCTGGGCATTCTGCCTATGTTTGCAAAATTTATCCAAGAAGTTTCCATCTTGCTTTCAAGCTCCATACATTGAAAGTTCCAACTGAAAATCATGACGTTAGAAGTTCAATAGCATTTTCTGACTACTGTCTTTCTCAGTATGCAACGTCTTAAATAAGTAATTACTGCATAGCAGTAACTGGAGCAGCCAATACCTACTCCACCATATCACTTTATTGTAACCTAATTATATACAATAATGAGGCATATGCAATATAGGTGAACAATTCAACTAGAAAAATTAAAAATTAATGTATCTAAATAAAAATTAGAGACCTGTCATAATAGATCATTCCATCTTAAATAAATCAACAATGTTTTGTGGCAATTTTTAACATCGACTCAAGATTTTTCTTGTTAAAAAGTTGAATAATTTTAACACACTAAACATGGATAAAAACTAGTGAATTTCATTTAGTGTTTTTTCAAGACTTATCTAACACACACACAAAAAAATAATGACCTCTCATACAGGGTCAGTGCAAGGATCTTGTGCCCCCACCCCATCTATGATACTTTCCCCCCAGATCTATGATACAAGGTCCTCCCACTCGACTACATCTCAATTTTCATAAGGTAGTATTCATATAGAATACAAATTTTTATTGTAACCTAATGGATCATATGCAATATAGGTGAACAATTCAACTAGAAAAATTCAAAAATAAATACAATGTATCTAAATACAAATTAGAGACATGTCATAATAGGCCATTTCATCTTAAACAATGTCTTGCCTCAACTTGAGATTTATCTTACTAAAATGTTGAATAATTTTATTTAACCCATTCAACATTTTGGATTAAAAAATAGTGAATTTTATTTTATTTTTTTTTTTTTGAGATTTAGCATGAGCAAAACAATTTCACGGATTTGGAAAACAAAAAGGAACCCAGAATGACATCAGAATTATTTTAATCTTTTAATAATTGTGCTTAGTTTAAGTTGTAATGTATATAAATGTAGGTAGAAAAAAAGCAAATGTTGATAAGATAGCGAGGGTTACAAAGCCCTGCCAGGAGCACCCAATCATTTGGGGGGGGGGTAGTACGTTGCTGTACCCAGCTGTGTCCGCCTTTGTGCCTTGCATGATAGTCTTGCAGAAGTTGTCATACCGTGTGACATGGCCAGACCGACACTTTATAGTGGCGAAGAGAGATTCCAGTCAGCCCACGTGACTTTTGACCCTGTTCCATACAGTGTCATTGGTTATGTCTCTCACCCACCATAGGAGATACAGAGGAGATTTATCAGGCATTTGTTCTCGAATGGCTGGATCCCTTTTTCTGCCTCAACCAGGAGTGTCCGTCTCATACCCATAGAGGTGGGTGGATATGACTAGCAATTTGCACAGCTTGAACTTGGTTTGGATGCCAATGTTGCTTTTCCATATCCTTTCCAGTTGCTTCCAAGTATTTGAAGCTGGACACTTCCTCCACTAGTGTTGCTTGTACTACTCACCATTACTTTGGAGTTCTCTGTGTTGACTTCCATTCCATATATGCCGGCTCTTTCAATGAGTTTGTTGGTCAGGTCTTTCAGTTCAAATTAAGGTTTGCCATAAGGCCATTATTGTCTGCAAAATGCAGGTTGCAGACAGGTTTACCAGCGATAGAGATAGAAATACTCTGGTCATGGAGGATTTCCTGTATAATTCTCTCCAGAAACTAGTTGAAAAGTGTTGCGAAGAGTAGACACCCCTGTTTTACACCAATAATCTTGTGGATGAAATCTCCCACTTGGGTTGATCAAAGGAACCGCGGTGATGGCAGGGTCATAGAGGACCTCAATAACTTGGATGAGCACTTCTATGCTGAATCCTCTGAGTACTTGCAAAAGGCTATCACGCCATACCTGATGAAATGCTTTCTTGAAATCAATGAAATTGCAGAACAGGTCCCTCTAGTTTCGCAGATGTTTCTCGACGAGGACCCTACAGCTGAAGATTTGTTCCACTGTGCTCCGTCCGAGCAAACTTGGATTTCAGACGGTTGAGGATAATATGGAGCATGACCTTGCTGGGCTGGCTGATCAGGCTTATTGTTCTCTAATTCTGAAAATAGGCCTTCTTTGCTAGGGGTATCACCAGTGACTGGGTCCACTCTTTTAGCCACTTCTTCCGCTCAAAGATCTGCTGGCATAATTCTGTTAGGTCCTCGACAGTTTCTCCACCAGTTCAGAAGGTACATTGCCTATTCCAGGTGACCTGCCAGGTTTCAGGATCCTTACTGCAGCTTTTATCGTTTTCTTCAGTATTGGCGAACTGTTCTCACCTTCTGTTGGGCACTGGTTGGTTTGCAGTTTAAAGTTTATCTGGGTGGAGCTCATAATTGTACACCGCAGTATTCGGTCCACCTTCCTCTCTGTATGCTATCTTTTTTACTTATGACAACAGCACTTGGCTGGCTGGCAGGGCTGGATTAACCATTAAGCAAAACAAGCACATGCTTAGGGCATCAAGGGAAGGAGGCACCACAGAAATCGTAATGATATGATGTTGCTGTACACATCTAAAGAAATAAGTCGAACATGATTAACATTTGAATCAAAAGGGTGCCATTATGAAGAGGGGACAACTGACCTGCAGTGAATCTTTGTTGCCGTTCTGATTGGTTAATAAGGGTATGAGCTAAGGGAGATAATAAGGATTGTATTTACTCAATACAACACATCTTCTCTCTTGAATAAGTTAGTGTTACTAATTAACTTACTGGGATTTAATTTTATAAACAGAGGTAGACTATCTTCATGTTCGTTTGTCATTATTCCAGCCATATTTTTTTGCGATTCTGTAACATGCTGATTTGTTGATGACACAACCACTTCTGGTCACAGTTCTGTTAGAATCTGGTCATGGCTCATTTGACAATGGCTGCACAGCTGTGATTGTTTCTGTCTTGGTTGGTGTTGTTCTGGGTTGAAACTGATGGTCAGCCTATCTTGATGGTCATAATATGCCTTTTGTTTATTCTATATTTATTTCCAGTTAGCATTTCCATGATGCACGTTCTCGGTTGATAGCCTTTATTTATTTGCACTACTTATCGAAACTCCATGCTAGCATACTTAACTCGCAGGTGTATGGGGCTCCAAAATCTTTTAAGTGATTAGGTCACCTATGGGTCTTAATCCGATCCTGCTGGCTGGTCTTGGTGAGGGATGTGTGGGTATTGTAGGCCTTCTTGTTGTCACCTGATTTTATGCCGTTCTCAATGACTAAATAAAAGGTTCAGTTCAAAATTCCAAAGTATATCACCTGAAGGTCGTGAAAATGACAATAAAGATAAGGACAACAGACCGAACAATGTAAATAGTTACAATACCTCATCTCAGAAAGCAAGTCAAAAAAGTCATCAACAGCAGATATGGCATTCACATCTCCACTATACTGGTTCCCAGCCAAGTGTTTTTTCATGTTGGGTAACAGATGATAGTCAAATCAGGAGAATAGGAAAGATGATCAACCAGTTCAAAGCCACAATCACACACAGCAGCCAGTGAAAGCAAGGTATGTGCGAGAGCATTGTCCTGATTAAACAAAATGCCTTTTATCAGTTTTCCTGAGTGTTTGGTCTTGTAACTGCCTCAGCAAGTTGGCATAGTGCTCTCCATTGATAGTTTGGCCCTTTTGAAGATAGTCAATAAACACATAAAAAAAAACACTGAGGCTATCACCTTCCCTACAGATGAGACAACCTTGGCCTTCTTTGAAGCAGGTGAAGTGGTGCGTTTTCACTGCATGGATTGTCCCTGGTTAGGAAATGTTCAAGAAAACCAACTAGAATTGCCTTAAACAATGATTTATAGCTAATCACCTGATATCCATCACAATGTCAGAAGTAACTAGTAGTGACTTTACTTGAAAATGGACAAAATTTGGTAGTGTGGTTTTATGAAGTACTTGCAGAAAAAGGGTTTAGCCCCCAACGATATTCATGCTGACATGGTTGCTATATTAGGGGATGATGCTCCAGCTTTATCAACAGTGCAAAAGTGGGCAGCTGAATTTAGGAGGGGAAAGGAGAGCCTCGAAGATAACCCAAGGTTTGGATGTCCTACAGCTGCCACCACCAAAGAAAACATTGTGTTCACAACAGGGTGATGAATGACAGGCAACTGACTATAAAACAAATAGCTAATACTATTAGCATATTACATGAGAGAGTTGAGTATATTCTGTACAATGAACTTGGCATGACAAAGGTTTCTGCTTGGTGGGTGCCATATCATCTGACACCTGAGCAAAAGTGCACCTGTCTGATCTCATCATGGGAAAATCTGACATTGTTTGAGACAGATCCAGCTGGTTTCATTGAATGTCTCCTAATCCAAGGTGAGTGTTCGGTTCGTCACTTTGCAAAAGAGAAACTCCATGCAGTGGAAACACCCCCTCCTCAACTGATCCAAAGAAAGGCCATGGTAGTTTCGTTTGAAGGGAAGGTGTATTTTAGTATGAAAAAGGCATTGTGCTTATTGACAATCTTCAAAAGAGCCACACCATCAATGGAGAGAACTATAACTTGCTGAGGCAGTTAAGAAAAGCTATCAAGACCAAATTCCCAGGAAAACTGATTCATCAGGACAATGCTCCTGCACACATTCTTGGTTTCAATTGCTGATGTGCAGAACTGTGGCTTTGAACTGGTTGATGACCCTCCCTATTCTCCTGATTTGACTATCATCTGTTCCCCAACATAAAAAAAAAACACTTGGCTGGTAACCAGTATTGCCGTGATGATGACATTTTTTATCAACAGGATGAACAGTCTTCTTTGAAGAGCCTGATATCAGTTTACCTGGAAAGAAACACTGCAGTTATTAATAAGAAGAGTTTAAATTAATGCATGCAAGATTTCACAGCCCCAGCATCACTCCTTCATAGTCAGCCTATAAACTTTTCAGCCTACTCTTGTAGTCAACTTGTCCTTTTTCCTCGAAGAGGATGTTATCAATCCTCTGGTGCACTGGCTACTTTGATGCTCTGGTGTGACAGAGACTGCAATATCTACTTTGGGATCATCACAGATCAATTTCCCTTAACCCAAAGGTTTCTTATTGACATTAACATTCAGGTCATCTGGTATTTGCATAGAGTGTATAAACTAGAATTTTTTGCTACATGTCAACACATGTTGAAATCCTCACAGTATTGTTAAAGTTATCGCTAACATTTTTTGTCAAGATTTACAAACTCTACATTTCGTTCAATTTTGCAAACCAATTGATGAAATTTAAATAAGTTAGTTATAATACAAATAAGTTAATTTGTTTGGAAAAATACTTTAACAAAAACACTACTTCACAGTTAAGTAATTTCTTTAATTTTGTAGGACTTCATGGTAAACAATACTTTTGAAGAGAATTTCTCTTTTTTCCTTTTTAACAGTGAAGGATAAACTTTTAGGATTTCTTATTCTTGAGCATGCAATATACAACTGGCCATGCATAAATATTTCTTTCTGGATCCAAATTCAAACTTTTTGAAGTGTTTGGCCTTATGATTTGTTTATAGTTTTTATGGTGATCTGGAAAACTGGATTCTTGTATATAAAAACTTAAAGATATGCCAAAAAAATATTGCATTTTTATTAAGTAAGTATTTGTTTTAATCATTAAATTGTTTTTAAAATAGTGGGAGTATTTTGTATGTTAAATAATAAAACATTCAATTTTTCAAAAATAATAAATGAAAATTTATTGTACTAAGCTATGCAGCCTAGTAAAACCAACTGTACTTTGTACCCACTTACCTGTTTGCACTTCTCTCCCAAATTTGGTTTGACCAGTCGAACCCATTATATTCACTTACGTGCTAATACCCTTGGGAAAGTTATGAATCTTCTTCTCCCCCTACTATGGGCAAATAGCTGGGCAGACCAGGTTCTATAAACTTGGATGGCAACTGGTCTGCTGCAGAAAGAAATGGCAACTTACTGCAGGAAAAAAAATCTGCCTCATCAGTCAAGTGTCGAAAGATACATGATCGCCTAAGCATGTATCACGCATGGCACATTACTGACTTCAGGAGGTACAGTGGAGTAATGAATAGTGGCTCGGATTGAGGAATCAGAGAGCTGAGTTTGAATTCTAGTTGAATCCATTACATTCACTTACATGCTAATAACCTTGGGAAAGTTATGAATCCTCTTCTTCTCCCCCCAGTTATGGGTAAATAACAGGACAGACCGGGTTCTATAGCCTTGGATGGCAACTGGTCTATGGCAGAAAGAAATGGCAACCTACTGTGTGAAAAATCTGCCTCGTTAGTCATGTATCAAAAGATATATGATCGCCTAAGCGTGTATCACGCATGGCACACAACTGACTGATTATTGGAATAATGGCACTAGTATTAAACCATGTCAAGTCCAAAATTGCTTTCAATGACTGCAAAGAAAAATGGTAATTCCATCAAATTAAACATTTATAAATGGTGGAATGATGAATAGCAGCTCGGATTGAGGAATCAGAGAGCCGAGTTCGAATTCCAGTCAGATCCATTACATTCACTTACGTGCTAATACCCTTGAGAAAGGTATGCATCCTCTTTTTCTCCCCCCCCCCAGCTATGTATAAATAGTTGGACAGACCCGGTTCTATAGCCTTGGATGGCAACTGATCTACCACAGAAAGATATGTTCAACCTACTGCGGGAAAAAGTATCTGCCTCGTTAGTCATGTATCAAAAGATACATGATCGTCTAAGCGTGTATCACGCATGGCACATAACTGACTGGATTAAAGAAGTGACAGAATTTTATGTATAGATTGCATACTACACAAGTCCATTTTAATGAAATACATATGCTTTAATAAAAGCTATTGGAGAAAGGTAAAAATACCAAAGATAAATAAAGATACTAATCTGAGAAACAAATCATTGAATAGTAATGATGCATCATCTTAAAAATCGAGACAAAAGCTTTAAAGATGTGTACTGGATAATGAAGGTGATGCTTTTACTTTAGTTTTAATTTCAAGCTAATAAAATAAATTTAATAGTTCCAATTAGCAAAATACTTTTTCTGTATTTCAAGATAACTATAAATTAATTGGAAGTAGTTTATTTTTTCAAATCATTGATTTTAGCCATCTGTCAACACAATGAAATTCTCTTTAAAAAATCTTTCAAAAATATACTTTTCTGAAAGTGTGGAATATTAGATGATCTAATAATGTACAATTAATCCGATTCTAAAAAATATTTACTTTTTTAGCCATCTTTTAATACAATGCAATTCTCTTTATTAAAACATCTAGCAAAAATAAAATATACTTTTCTGAAACTTTATTTGAGGAATATTAGAAGATTTAATGTATGATTAATCTGATTTGAAAAAATATTTACTTTAAGTTCAAAATATCACAGAAATGCATTTTGGACGTGAAGGTAGGTGTTGAAATCTTCATTGACAACTGGGAATTTAACTAATTTTTTCTACAGGGTACATACCTGTAAGAATTACTTGACAAATATAACGCTAGCACCTTTTTATGTAATTTTTTAACTACCAATTAAGGTTTATTAAAAAATCTAGCAAAAATAAAATATACTTTTCTGAAACTTTATTTGATGATATAAAGTTGAATTAATCTGATTTGAAACAAATATAGGTTGTTCCAATAACTTGGATCAATTTTAAATGATGAATTAAGTTTAAGCGTCTAATGCTTTTTTTTCTTTTTCTTTCACATTTAACAACTCGGGTCTTTGGCACTTTCAACCATGGAAAGATTAACAATCAAATGTGTTAAAGTTATTGAAGCCTATTACGGAAATGGACATTCAAACAGAAATGCATTTTGCACACTTCGCGATTGTTTTGGTCAACATAATCGACCAGGCAGGAGTGCAATTGTAAAAATTGTTCATAAATTCAAACAAACTGGATTGGTGACAGATGTGAAAACACCACTGTGTGCTCGTTTACGCCATTCAGCTGAATGAGAATGTGACCGAAAATCCAGACCCCTCTATTCATCATTGTGCGCAGGAATTGAACCTCTCCACAACGTTACATCAAATTTTGACAAAAAATTTGTCTCAACACGCTTACAAAATTCAATTGATACAAGAACTGAAACCTGCTGACTATTTGGAGCACTGTATATTTGTCAATTGGGTGTATGAGTAAAGACAAGCTGATGAAGATTTTTCACAGAAAATCCTTTTTAGTGATGAAGCCCATTTTCATCTGAGTGGATTTGTTAATAAGCAGAATTGTCGCATTTGGGATGATGAAAATCCAAGGAAAATTGTTAAAAAGTCACTGCATCCACAAAAGGTCACTGTTTGGTGTGCATTTTTTGCTAGCAGAATCATTGGGCCGTACATTTATAAATTTGAACATCCATTTTTGTAATAGGCTTTGATAATTTTAACACATTGTTTGATTGTTAATCTTTCCATGGTTGAAATTGCCAAAGACTTAAGTTGTTAAATCTGAAAGGAAAAGAAAAAACATTTATATAATCTTGTAAATAAACATTAGACGCTTAAACTTAATTCACATTTAAAATCGGTTCAAGTTATTGGAACACCCTTTATTAATTATTACTTTTTGTTTAAAATATTGCAGGAATACGTTTTTGACATGAAGGTGTTGAAATCTTCATTGACAACTGGGAATTTAACTAATTTTTTCTACAGGGTACATACCTGTAAGAATTACTTGACAAATATAATGTTAGCACCTTTTTTATGTAATTTTTTAACCACCCAGTAATCTTATAAATTTAGGAAAATATTCTCCATAATCTGTTTTATTGAATTTTAGATACTTTCCTTTTAAAATTTATAATTTTCTGTTAATGTCATGTATGGACTTCTGCAATTACAAAAATCTGCATGTTTATATACATACATTTTAAAATACTGGGGATTGCAGAATTGTAAACATTTTCTTTTAAGAAACTATCTAAATATAAATAAAAAACTTTGATGAGAAATGATTCTTCTGACATGTTCAATGGTTGCCTGGTATCTTACAGAAATTTTTTAAAAAATAGATTTGAGGGTTTCTTTTATTTGTGATAATTTTCAGCAAATCAAAGAATTTTTAGAAAAATATTTTATTCCATTTTACAAATTTTCACTATTTTTCTTCACTGTGCATTATAATGTGACTTTTCCACAGACTTCAAAATTAAAAGAAGTCACTCACGTGTGTGTTTTCAGGTGTCTTTTTAAGTGTATTTTTTGAGAGAAAGATTTGCTACACAGTTCACAGTGAAATGGAGTCTCTCCAGTATGTGTTCTCATATGATTTTTTAAGTTATCATTTGAAGCAAAATCTTTACCACAAACAGTGCAATGAAAAGGCCTCTCTCCAGTATGAGTTCGCATGTGTTTTCTCAAGTTACTTTTGTCAGAGAATGCTCTCCTACATATATCACAATGATATGGTGTTTCTCCAGTGTGAGTTCTCATATGAGAAGTTAAGCCACCTTTTCGAGAGCAAATTTTGTTGCATATTTCACATGGGAATGATGTCTTTCCTGTGTGGATAGTCATATGCATTTTCAAGTGATTATATTTTGAGAAGGATTTTCCACACACTCCACAGTGATAGGGTGTTTCATTTGTGTGGGATTCCATGTGTTCGTTCAAGTACATTTTTTCAGCAAAACCTTTTCCACAAAGTTTACAATGGTGTAGGGCTTGATTAACATGAGTTCTTAAATGTGTTGCCAGTAGAACTTTTTCATCAAACGTTTCCCCACAAACTTCACAAGGAAACTTCATATTTGTAGAAATAATAAAAAAAAAGGACTGTTTGAAATAAATTTGTTCAGATAGGGAAAAAAATGTTCTTCTTTACTCTCTTGGATGGAATATTGGATTTTTTGCAAGCTGAAAAAAAAAAACGAAAGTAGTAATTAAAAAAGATATAATTTAGAAGCTAGTATAAAAACTATAAGGGATGCTGAAAAGTTCTCAGCTGGACCAAAAAGTCTCTCAAAAATATATCCCCATGATCAAAAGAACATCTAATGCTCTGTCAAACACTGCGTGACTTTGCATGATTATATATAATGGATATGCATGTTTGCATTATGTGTAACTTACATATGCTTGTGCTATTTAATGTATACACAAGCATATGTACATTCACAAAATCTGAGTTTGAAATAAAATTAAAATAGTACATTAGCTTCACAATTAGTCTGGACTCTGCCTACCTTGGGCAAAATTTGGAGATAAAAAAAAAAATCAATCCTCAAGAAGTCAGATAATTATAAGATTTTATTGAATTTTTCTGAAATTATTCAGTGATAAATACAATTTTTACAGATTTTTAAATGTTTCATAGAAATATTAAGTCTGTCATCAGATTAAAATATATGTGTACTTACAAAGACATACACATACACACAATTTCAATGAAATATTTCCCTTTTTGACGGGAGGCAACCCCTAGGTATCAGGAAGAGTATAAGCCAGTGAGTGGCTCTTAGTGGGTAAATAATTTTATTTGAAGTTTTTTTTTACAGCTTATCAACACTTTGTTGGCAAATTGTAAGAATAAAATAGTTTTTTTTTATTTTCAAGTGAATATTGCACTAACAGTTTCTTAAGAACAACAATGATCTTTCCAAGTCCTACTATTTAACTCCTAGGTGGGGGAGGGCGGGAATTGATTCATACTTTTCCAAGGGGTATTGGCACATAAGTAAATGCAACAAACCTGACTGAAATTATAACCTGGCTCTTCGATTTCTCATTTGAAGCTGCTATTACATCACCAGCACATCCTAGTGGCTAAGTGTGGCAGAAATAAATCCAGAATTTTTATGTCACAACTGCATCATGTCACAGCATAGCAAGGTTTGGAGGGCGCCATTTTAAAGTACTTTACCTTAGTTGCTTAGTAATCAACATGTTTTCAGATACAATTGTCAAGCTGCTGTTGAGGAGAGCCTTCACACTGGCCACAAAGCCAACAAAATCATTGAATGGTTTATTTAATAAATTTTTTTATTTACACTATTTATTAGATTCTTTATTGGAATGATTGGCAAAATACTGGTTAATTGCTAATTGATTCAAACTTTTAAAAAGAGTAAATAATAAGGCCCCTACTGCAGGAAAAAATCTGCCTTGTCAGTCATGCATTGAAAGATACATGATCGCCTAAGTGGGTATCATGCATGGCACATAATTGATTTACTGAAATAATGATTCCCTTATAGTTGGTTCACATATTTTAATAATTTAGCAAATATTTATAAATTCATGAATAAAAAATTGTTTTTGTATTTCTTTATAAATTGGTAAATGATAAATATTGCATTGCATTAGTCTTAATACAATTGTATTAGTTTTTAGAATTTTATAAATTAAAATTATTCTTGTAAATAAACAATCTGATAGTGTCTTAATAATTTGTTGTAAATTCTCAAATACAAAAAATGTATAAATTCACTTCCACCATGTTTAGGTTTTATTACAATTCTAATCCCTTTTTAAAACAATAGACATTGTCAAATGGTGAAGGTAGTTAAAATAGCAGCGTGAAGGGAAAAACCGTCATTTTGAACTTCTGTTTTTGGGGGCACAAGGTCCTATGTTTGCAAAAAAAACTTTCACAAACACCAATTGGGTGAATCTCCGACTTGCACTGAAAACTTACAAATATCAAGATTAGGGACAAATTTTACTGTATGTTCACACTTGATATTGTATAATTTTTTTTTTGCTGAAATAGCATTTTCGGGGATTTTTGTTTATATATCCATAAAAAGAAATTGAGAAATCCCTCCAAATTAAAAAGTACATATGCAATATCAAAAATTGGAGTGGAGAAACGTACCTCCCACCAAATATTTTCACAAAGTCTTTTTAATAAAAGAACCTATTTAGTATGTTTTGTTTGAATCAGATAATTCCTGGATTTTTGGCAAATATTATAAAATGGCATTTGTAGCAACTTTCCTGCTTTCATTTTAGAAAACACATACATTTTAATAGTACCTAATTTTTACAGTGCAATTTTAAAACTCATTCAGGTGTTGATCATTGCTGATAAAGTTGATTTAGAATAAAGATTTGGTTGAAGAATAAAGAGATATGAAAAGTTAAATGCCATTTCTGAATGTGAAAAAAAAAAGCAATTTATAGAGTAAAAACAAAATTCCTTTTTTATTTTACACCTCAACTTGCTCTTACGTTGTAAACATCAATTCGTTTTTTGTTTTTTTTCCTTGATTTGAATTCTTAAGCATTTCTAGTTTCTTTGCACTGTTTTGCTCAAATTAAGGAGTGACCAAAACTGGCAACTGCTAGTCGAAATACTTCCATAAAATAAATCATTCGTTGGAACGAGTTTTTTCTTTTAATTATGCAACTACCAACAGAGACAAGCTTCCTAACATTGAACACATTTTAATTATTTTTTTATTCAATAACTGATTAATTTTTTCTATCCTACGAATTAATTCAAAGTTTTATTTTCTGATATGTCACTTGACATAAAAAATAAGGAACAATTTCAAGCCACAAAAAAATTATTGAAAGTTTCAAGTAATCTACTCCTGCTGAATATATTTTTGTGTTTAATACAGTTTTCGCTGTCATTATAGAAATTTTAGAAAAACAGTAAAGATAAAAAAAAGTCACTTAAGGAGCTGTTACTAACCTGAAAAATGTTTCTACAAAGTTTTCTAATTTATAGGCTCCAATATTTTGGGGACTTTATAGCACAAATATTTGACAGTACTACAGAGTTTGTAAGATTAATATTACCTCATTGCAATTGCACCTCCACAAGTGGTACCTAAGGTTTACAATGTAGTTTGAAAAATGAAAAATCTTTCTTGAAGCTTTGATTATAGTTTTAATTTCAAGTTAGTAGATTACATTTAGTATTTACAATAATCAAAATACTTTGTTGTATTTCAAAAAATAATTTAAATTGACTGGAAGGATTTTATTTTTTGTTAAAATAGCTGATTAGCACTCTTTTCTAGTCATCTTTCATCACACATGGAATTGTCTTTATTAAAAAATCTTGCAAAAATATATTTTTCTGAAACTTTGAGGAATATTAGCAAATTTAAAAATATAATTAATCTGATTTCAATCAAATATTATTTATAAGTTTAAAATATCAGAGAAGTGCATATTTTAACCCGACAGTAGCTGTGTTGATGCATCGAAAGCCTGATAATAAGTCTGATGTTGTTCTATGGAGACTTTATCTGTAAAACATAATTGAAGAAAATGACATGAATGTATTCTATATATAATTTTTAAGTACTCAATAATCTTAAAAATTTTAGGAAAATATTTTCCGTAATCTAATATTTTATTGAATTTTGGAAATGTTGGCTTTAAATTTAGCATAGTTATCACTCTTATATTCTGATAATGTCATGTATGATCAATTGTACTTACAAAAATGGGTACATATATAAAACAAAACAAAAAAAAATTCAAAATTATTCTTAAAATATTGGTGTTTGATTTAAGCTTTTTATGCTTAATAAATATAGTTTTTATTTAATAATAATATCATCTAAAAGGCTGAAATTAATACAGAATTCTAAAAGATTTATAACTTAAATTTTTTTTTAATTAAAATTTAAAACAAATAAAAACAATTATTTTAAAAGTTCATTATTTATCAAAAATGTTTTTGTAACACAAATGTCCTTAAGATGTATTATTTATAAAAGCTGTTAAAAGCTTCTCTAATCAAATGATGTCACAGTTTTTATTTTATGATTCAGAGCAGATTTTCGGTAAAGGTGTTTCTGTTTGAAAAAAAATAAATTGATGATTTAAATTTTCCAAGGAGTCCTGTTTTTAACCAATATAAATACGAAGAAGCAGAAATTGTAATTTCTTAAAATTTCATAAAATTAAGTGGAGGTAACAGATGTAAAAAAAAAAAAATATTTTTACCAAGATTTTCTTAAAAAAATAAATTTCATTCATTTATGAATGTCCAGTAACTTTAATTAAAATCTGACCATTATTTGACTTTTGCAAGAATTTCCAATACAATGTGTTTTTAATACCAAAAAAAGATGCTAAATTTGTTCCCACCACTGACACAAAAAAAAAGATTTTTATTTAACCAAAATTTCCGACGAGCTAGAAAGGATTAAAAATTAATAAAATAACACTTTGGTCTTTCCTCTTCTTAACAACAAATATTTTGACAATAACACTTTTGTTTTTAGCAAGATTAGGACCTTTTTTTTCATCATGGTACACTCTTTTTTTTCAGAAAATGCTTATCATTTAAAATGAGTTTTTTGGTTGTTTCTTTTCTTTTTGGAAGTCTGTAGTGGTACCTCATAAAAAAAAATGTTGTAGGTATGTTCAATACTTCAGTAAAAAAAAAAAAGCATACCCTAGTGAAAAAAGACCCCAAACTTCATTAAACATTTTTTATTGTCTAAATGTTTATGTTATTATTAAGAAGAAAGACCAAAGTATTTTTTGAATATTTAAAAAAATTTTTTAATCTTTTCAAGCATGTTCCAAATTTTAGTTAAAAATCTTTTTTTTTGAGTCATCAAAATTTACATAAAAATTGATCATGTCAGCCATTTTTGACAGTTTTGTAAACAAAAGGGAAATTCCCCATTTAAAAATCTTGTAAAATTCAATTATACTTTTTTAAAAGTTATTTTATGAAAATTAGAAAATTTAATGTGTACTTAATGTAATTTGAAACAAACATTACTTAATTTTTTAGCAGAAAAAATTTAGTTGGAAATAAGAGAAGCATGTCTAACTGTGGTGATTGGTTTTGTGAACTGATGTTTACGCCAATGTATCGACAACTAACATCAGGCCAATTTATCAGATAGAAGGGGAGAAGTGACAGTATTTTCAAATTTTAACTGAACTAGCTTATAAAGAAATTCTTAAAAATTAAATACTTTCAAAAGTCTAATATTTTATTGATTTTTTAGGTACATTTTAACGAAGATATGTCCAAAGCCTGCACTGTTTCCGTCCCAAAAATTCTGAATCTATAAAAGAAAAAATTAATAATTGCAGTAAGTCTCTCACTGAAAAAGAAAAAAATTTTGAAAATGCAATGATGATGGTTGGTCAGTCAGAAAATTTGTTATGAACTCAACACAATTTATGAGGCCAGATTCTCGTTATTGGGAAAAACAACTCTAGTACATGTGGCTTTATTTCAGAATTGTGCTTGTAGTTTTTTAATACATTTTTTAGCATATTAAAAAATTATTTTAAAAATAGAAATGATCTGCAGATTGTAATAAGCTTTCAAATTTATGATCTGTAAAAATAGATCTTTTAATTATCAGCAGTTCCAGAGATACTCATATTCAAACTTAATTTTAAAATATTTAATAACTTTATCACATTTTGTATTTAAAATTGAAAAAAAGAAAACAATTCTTGTAAAAATTCATTTTTCATTGAAAAAATATCTTGGCTTCAGACAAAAATATGCTTAATATATATTATTCATAAAAGCCATTAAAAGCTTTTTGAAGTAAATAATGTCTTAGCTTTATTGGGTTTTCTATTTTACAATTCAGAGCTAAAGTTTGGGTCAAAAAACGGTACTCAATTTACATTCTTCAAAGTCTTCTGCATTTAATTAAAAAATTACAGAGATGTTCATATTCAAGTTTTCATAAAATTAAGTAAGGGGGTATAACAGAAGTAAAAAAAAAATTTTTACCATGACTTTCTAAAAAACAAATATTTCTAAAATAATTTCATTCATTTTGGAATAAATTCTGAAAGTTTCATTAAAATCTGACAATTATTTGATTTTTGCAAGAATTTCCAATTTAATGTGTTTTTCAACTGACAAAAAAGTACTAAAAAACACTTATGCTAACTAAATATTACGCGATCGCGTTCGGTGACGTAAAAAACCCCCCAAAAAACAAGATTTTCAACCAAAATTTCAAACGTGCTAGAAAGGAATAAAAACCAATTTAAAAATAACAGACTTTTTCTCGATAAAATTTTGTTTTTATTAAGTTTGAGACCTTTTTTCATTAAGCTATGCTGTTTTTTTAAAAATAATTATTGAACGTATCTGCGTCAGAGAGTTCTGTAGAACGCAAAATATCAGTTACACTGCACAAAAAATAAATTTTTTAGATTTTTAAAAAATTCTTAAGATTTCGTACACATTCGATATTTTTTTCCGGAGATTTATCTTTATAAAAAAATGAAAATCTAATTTTCAGATTTTTGGACCAAAATTCACCAGTACGGAGCCACGAGTTAAGCAAAGATGGGGCATAACTCACCCGAAAAAATATTCCACAAAAAAAACTCAAAAATCAGAAGTAAAAAAAAAAAAAAAATAACGGGCCGATATGTTCATTTATTAAAGAATAAATGTTGAAAATTCGATTAAATCCAACAATCTCGTGATTTTTGGTATTTTTTTTTTTTAATGGGTGGATCGTTTATTTCACGTGCCGAAAGTCACAATTTTTAACGATTTTTACTTTTTACATTAGATTTATTCAATAGAAAACTCTTTTTTTCGAATTATAATGATGTATTATTACTGAGAAGAAATTAAACTAAAATTAAGGTAATAGCTGTTTATAAACAATACACGCTTTTTAAGTTAGTTTTCAATTTTGTTTTTTAAGCATTTTTTTTTTTTTAATAAATTGAATTGAAAAAGCCCAATACATTGCTTTTATTACATAAAATAATTAAAACCTAATCTCTTTTAAGAAAAAGAAACACAAAGTAAAGTTTAGATAAAATATACAACCAAATTTACCTAAAGAGTTCACTACGCCACGGCAACATATCTGGTTCACTGAAAGTAAATTTAAATCAAATAACCAATACAGGAAGTTGACGGTGTTAAAGTAAAAACTTCCCCGTTAATTTTTCTCATTTTGTGTCTTTATGATATTTATTTTTTAGAGTATATACTGTATATACATCTTGATTGTTATACTTAGAACGCTGGGCTCTCCAGCATTCTTCAGGTGTTTCTCATTGCACCCGTAACTTTCTTGGAATTTTGAGCCAAAACCTGGTAATTTGCTTTTTAAGCTCCACGCTAAGTATCGAATAAAAATTTAATGCTTAATTCGAAAATAACTAAGAAATTTTGATAAAATCTAGTGTTTTGGAGTTATTGACAATAGAAGTTTGGACTCATCTGCATCGCGTCAGCCATTACTGGTGTTGTTTGCTTTGCATATATTAGCTGCGGATTTAACATTCACTTGTCTTGATGATTGCACACACAATAAGTCTTCAGTTGCGCAGTAATAGACACAAGTAAGAACCATAAAAGGCCATTAACAAGGTAATCTTCCACACAAATCTAATCAGCAGCGAATGTATACAAACAATGCCAGTAATGGCTGCAATGCCATAACGCAAATGTGTCCAAAATTTTATTGTCGATAACTCCAAAACGGTAGATTTTATCAAAATTTCTTTGTTATTTTCGAATTAAGCATGTAAATTTACACCTAAATATTCAGCAAATTTTTATTAGATGTGGGGCTTTAAAAGCAAATTACCCGCCAAAACCTTTTTATTTTAGGTACAGCCAAAATGCATGTTTTTTTTTTCAAAATGAAAGCATAGAAAAACACTACCCTGTTTTTAATAATTTACCAAAATTTAAGTGAAATTTTCAGCATTTACTCATCACAGAGCAAGCTTTCTTACTGACATTAAATTCAGTTCAGACCATTTGGTACTTTGAAAGTATGCGTAAATTGCATGCTACACAAGCCCATTTTGATGCAATATAAGAATTTTATTTTTACTACTTTAAAAATTTTAGTCTTTAATAAATGTTTAATCGTCTAGGTTGTTTTTTTTTTTTGTACACATTCTTTTGAGAGAAGTGTATTTTTAAGAAGACTAGACGGTTTGTGTAAAAAATTGTTACACTTGTATATCTTTTTCAATTCAGTAGTTAAAACCTGCCAAAATTGTGAAGTTCATGGAAAATTATTATTTGTATATATTCTGACTAATGAGAGACATAGTCTCAAGCCCGAGTAAAAACCCGAAGTGGGGGGGTTGTGAGCCTATTTTACAAAATAAATAGCTCAGGTCGGTAGATGAGAACACTTTTTGACAGTAAGAGAACAAGGCATTTGACATCAAGAAGTGATCACCAAGAAGGCACAAGGTTACAAGCCAGCTGCAGAGAGATTAAAGAATTTTGAAGTTCAAGTGAAAATTCTCTTTTTTCATTAAGAACAATCTTCTTAGAGAATAGTACTTGCTGCTTTATTGTCTCCCAAAGTTATAATTTTTAAAAATAATTAACAAAATGACAAAACCCAAGAGACAAAGTTGTATATTTTAACAATTTCAATATGAAATTATTTTTGTGACATGTTGAATGGATTTCTTGTTATCTAAAATAAACTTTTTAAAAAGCATAAAAAAGTAAATTTAGCATCTTTTTTTATATAAATTTTCATTAATTCAAAGAAGTTTTAGAAAAATATTTTATTTCTCCTGCATTACAATTCTTTACTATTTTTCCTCAGTATATGTTGCAATATGACTTTTCAGATTATCTTTGCAATAGAAGGCTTTTCCACGGACATCACAGTTAAAAGAAGTCACTCCAGTGTGCGTTTTCAGGTGTCTTTTTAAGTGCATTTTTTGAGAGAAAGATTTGCTACACAGTTCACAGTGAAATGGAGTCTCTCCAGTATGTGTTCTCATATGTATTTTCAAGTTACCACTTGTAGCAAAATCTTTACCACATACAGTGCAATGAAAAGGCCTCTCTCCAGTATGAGTTCGCATATGTCCTCTTAAGTTACTTTTGTCAGAGAATGCTCTCCCACATATATCACAATGATATGGTGTTTCTCCCGTATGGGTTCTCATGTGAGAAGTCAAGTCACTTTTTCGAGAACAAACTTTGACACACACTTCACATGGGAATGATGTCTTTCCTGTATGGATGGTCATATGCATTTTCAAGTGATTATATTTTGAGAAGGATTTTCCACACACTCCACAGTGATAGGGTGTTTCATCTGTGTGGGATTCCATGTGTTCATTCAAGTACGTTTTTTCAGCAAAACCTTTTCCACAAAGTTTACAATGGTGTAGGGCTTGGTTGACATGAGTTCTTAAATGTGTTGCCAGTAGAACTTTTTCATCAAATGTTTCCCCACAAACTTCACAAGGAAACTTCATATTTGTAGAAATAGAAAAAAAAGAGTGTTTGAAATTTATTTGTTCAGATAGGAGATAAAAATGTTTTTCTTTTCTCTCTTGGATGGAATATTGGACTTTTTGCAAGCTGAAAAAAAATGAGGTAGTAATTAAAAAAAGATATAATTTACAAGCTAGGATAAAATCTATAATCACATCTAAAAGTTCTCAGCCTAACCAAGAATTCTTTAAGAACATCTGATTCTGTGTCCGAACACTGTGTGACTTTGCATGCACATATGTAATAAATATGCATGTTTGAATTGTGCGTGAATAACTTGCATTTACTTGTGGCATTTAATATATACACAGTCAGTGATGTGCCATGCGTGATACACGCTTAGGCGATCATGTATCTTTCGATACATGACTGACGATGCAGATTTTTTCCTGCAGTAGGTGGCCATTTCTTTCTGCTGTAGACCAGTTGCCATCCAACGCTATAGAACCTGGTCTGTGCTGCTATTTACCCATAGCGGGGAAGAGGATTCATACCTTTCCAAGGGTATTAGCATGTTAGTGAAATGTAATGGATTTTGACTGGAATTTGAACTTGGCTCTCCATTTCCTCAACACGAGCTGCTATGTTATTGTTATGGGGACCTACCTTCATGGACAAAATAGACTCGTCTTATGATTATATTATGCCTCGCACGAGGACCGTAGACAGTTAACGAGTTGACTACTGTTGATGAGTTGACAGACGGTCGAACTCTCAGCCTCTGAGCAGAGAGGAACCCGGACGAGGTTCCGCCGAAGGGCAGAGCCTCGTTCGGGGAGGTTGACCAACCCGATCCCGTTTATACGGTATCTACGGGCTATTTTTGGCCGAGCCTACGGGCTCGGGATACCCCACTTTAAACCCGGCATTGTGCCACATCTGTCCCTCGTGGGGAGGACACTAAATACCGTTAACGAGTTGACTACTGTTGATGAGTTGACAGACGGTCGAACTCTCTGCCTCTGAGCAGAGAGGAACCCGGACGAAGCTCCACCGAAAGGCAGAGTCTCGTTCGGGGAGGTTGGCCAACCCGATCCCGTTTATACGGGATCTACGGGCATTTTTTGGCCGAGCCTACGGGCTCGGGATACCCCACTTTAAACCCGGTCTTGTGCCACATCTATTCCTCGTGGGGGGGACAGTAAATACTGTTAACGAGTTGAATACTGTACTTAGCCGTCAGTCGGACGTGCAACACTTCTGTATTTGTTCATTTGTTAATAATACGTTTTCACTGAATTACTGAGTTCAAGTTTTCTTTCGGACCTATTCCGGGTCCACAACACTGGCGACGAGAATTTAAAGAGCTCCACGGAGAACTATAAAAAAACAATTTTTTTTTGGTTTACCAGTGTCCACAACACTAGTCAACAAGGGTTTAAAGAACTCCACGAGAAAACCATAAAAGAAACAAAATTTGTTTACCAGTGTCTACAACACTGGAGACTAGAATTTAACGAACTCCACATGAAGTCATAAAAAAAAAAATTGATAAGTTGATTTATTCTTCTTACTAACCAAAAGTGATTTCTCTTCTTTTTTTTTCTCGCAGAGAAAAAATTAATGTTCCTTGTTCTGGCATTGTCTTAACAAGAAAGGAAAATATTTTGTTTCCAGCGCCGAAGTATAAACTTTACGTTTCGCAGTTGTCCAAAAATCAACTGTGTACGTGAATAACACATTTAAAGTGAGAACGAAGTGATTTGTTTTTCTTTTCTTCTTCCTCCTCCTCCGAGCAATACAAAGGTTTGATACAAGTAAACTTACGTAGAAGCGTAATATTGAAAAGTAAAACATGGAAGAATTTAAAGCTACTATGTTAGAACTGGTTAAACTCCAGTTTGAACAACAGCGAAGAAACGAAGAAAAACAATTAGAATGACAACAAAAACACGAAGAGGAACAACGAAAAACAATTAGAATTACAGCGACAAATGATAGAACAACAGAAAGGGTTTGAAGAATTGCTTCTACAAACAAGGTCGATTAAGGGTCAAAATACCAAGAGCGAAACTACTTTTTCACAAAACGCGATTTGGAGTGCAATTGACAATTTCACTTATTCGCCAGACGAAGATAAAACCTCCGTCATGTTTCAGAAGGTATGAGGATCTATTCGAAATAGATTGTGGAAAATGGTCAGACGCTAAAAAGCTACGCCTACTGCTCCGGAAATTAGGGACCAAGACATCGGAAATACGGTCAACACGTGTAAGGGCTGTGCATTGGCGGCAAAAGCACCACATATCACACATAAACCGTGGCCAAAGACGGACCGACCTTAGTCAAGGATTCACGTGGACTTTACGGGTCCGCTAGAGAGATTCTACTATCTAATCGTAGTAGATACTTATTCAAAATGGCCGGAAGTGTTCCGATGCAAAAATCCCACTACGGAAGCAACAATAAGCTACCTTCACGAACTATTTGCTCGTTTTGGGGTAGTAGATTGCTTGGTTAGTGACAACGGAACTCAATTTACTTCGACCGATTTTAAAGAGTTCTGCGAGATATTTCAGATAAGACACATTACGACCCTCCTCTCATATCACCCGAGGTCGAATGGTCAAGCAGAACGTTTTGTTGACACCCTAAAAAGAGCCCTGAAAAAAGCTTGCGGCACCCCAAAGGAAAAGGCCCTGCAGCGGTTTTTACAAGTGTACAGGATCGTGCCAAATGATAAAGCGCCAGCTTCACTATCCCCGGCAGAAATAATGTTTGCGCGCAAAGTAAGATCTGTTTTCGATAAATTGCTGCTCAAACAAACAAAACAAGGTCCGACCTCTATTGTACCAAAGAAAAAGTACAGCCCAGGAGAAAAAGTATTTCTTAAGATGTTTAAAAATAATACATCTTTCTGGGAACATGGTACTATAGAAAAGAGGATTAGAAATATGGTCTACATAATTCAAGACCCTCGTTTCTCTCATAAGAGACACCTGAATCAAATCAGGAAACGACTGTTGAATGACTGCAGCAGTACTCCCCAGGAAGAAGAGGTGATGGATACCATTTACGACACCTTCGATACTGAAATATCCCAAGCAGCTCCGGAACCGCGAAGATCTAAAAGAAAGTGGAAGTTCACGGTCCCTCTCGCCATCAATCCAAAAAGGAGACGATATTGAGACTCCTGTGGAGGTAAAGGCTTGGAAAGAGGGGTGTTATGGGGGACCTATCTTCATGGACAAAATAGACTCGTCTTATGATTATATTATGCCTCGCAAGAGGACTGTAGTCAGTTGACGACTCGACTCCGGTTGAGGAGTTACTGGTCGAACTCTCTGCCTTTGAGCAGAGAGGAACCCGGACGAGGTTCCGCCGAAGGGCAGAGCCTCGTTCGGGGTGGTTGACCAACCCGATCCCGTTTATACGGGATCTACGGGCTATTTTTGGCCGAGCCTACGGGCTCGGGTACCCCACTTTAAACCCGGCCTTGTGCCACATCTGTCCCTCGTGGGGAGGACACTAAATACCGTTGACGAGTTGACTACGGTCGAGGAGTTAACGGTCGAACTCTCTGCCTCTGAGCAGACAGGAACCCGGACGAGGTTCTGCCGAAGGGCAGATCCTCGTTCGGGGAGGTTGACCAACCCGATCCCGTTTATACGGGATCTACGGGCATTTTTTGGCCGAGCCTACGGGCTCGGGAATACCCCACTTTAAACCCGGCCTTGTGCCACATCTATCCTTCGTGGGGGGGGCAGTAAATACTGTTGACGAGTTGACTACGGTTGACGAGTTAGCAGACGGTCGAACTCTCTGCCTTTGAACGGAAAGGGCAGAGTCTCGTTCGGGGTGGTTGACCAACCCGATTCTGTTTTTACAGTTTCTACGGGCATTTTTTGGCCGAGCCTACGGGCTCGGGAATACCCCACTTTAAACCCGGCCTTGTGTCACATCTATCCTTCGTGGCGGGAGGGACAGTAAATACTGTTGACGAGCTGACTACAGTTGACGAGTTGATAGACGGTCCAACTCTCTGCCTCTGAGCAGAGAGGAACCCGGACGAGGCTCTGCCGAAGGGCAGAGTCTCGTTCGGGGAGGTTGACCAACCCGATCCCGTTTATATGGGATCTACGGGCATTTTTTGGCTGAGCCTACGTGCTCGGGAATACCCCACTTTAAACCCGGCCATGTGCCACATCTATCCCTCGTGGGGGGGAGGGATAGTAAATACTGTTGACGAGTTGACTACTGTACTTAGCCGTCAATTGGACGTGCAACACTTCTGTATTCGTTATTTTTGTTAATAATACGTTTTCACTGAATTACTGAGTTCGAGTTTTCTTTCGGACCTATTCCGGGTCCACAACAGTTATCCTTCTCACACCTATAACTAACAAGGCTTGAAAGAACAAATAAATAAAAATGAAATAAAATATGACCCTTTTTGAACACCTTTTTTAAATTTTTACTTTATTAATTTATATTCCACAGCGATTGTCTATAACAAAAAATTAAATTTTCTATGATTGTTTAGACATTCTTTTATTAAATTTTCTATGTTGATTTAATAATGAAGTATTTTTTAAAGTTCTTATTTATTTTTTTCAGAAGGTACTACATTGTTTTCCTATAGAATTTGAACACAATTTTATAGCTTCAACTAAATATATTTTGAATGCAATTGTATGCGTTCAACTACAGATGAAATGTACTGATGGTCATTTTACTTTAAATATGTGTTGTTGGTCATTTTATTATAAGTATGTATTGCTGGTATTTTTATACTTTCATAGTGTTTTGTTTTTTTGTTTGGGTATTTACTATCTGAGCAAAGCTGGGACTGTAACAAGTGCTACCACCCCAGGTGAGGGTGGACCTGGGAACAACAGCAATTAGGAGGTGATTCCATGTTCCTCAAAACCTCCAATAAAAGGCCTTGCTAGATGTAGTTTATCATTATACACAAGGCTATTTTAAATTAAATCGCTATTGTAGATAGTGGCGTGATCTCTCACGTCTGCATTGAAAAACCAATGAAATACTGAGCACTTGTCTTCCATGTAAAACTCTTTTTTTCTGATTGCGCCAATATTTAATTTTTGCAGAATCTACAATATTTTTGTTTTGTATTTTGAAAATAAAAGAACTTGCTTCTGAAACTTTCAGAGAAAATTATATTTCTTTAAGTATCATAATAATCAACTCCAACAAAAAAATATTTATTACTTTAGACCAACAAAATATATTAAATGCATTTGAGTTTTTTATGACATTCTTTATAATCAACATTTCATGTGACAGACAGTATCTGCACTAGAATTAAGTTTTTAAAAGTAAATTGCTGTATTTAAAAAACAAAATCTTGATGATCAACAACAACAAAAAAATTGGTCTACAAAAAAAAAATATTGATTTTTTTTTATTATGAGCCACCATACTTACAAATGGAAGCAATTCAATCGAGAGCTGTCAACACAAATTTTGATTTTTTTTATTGATTGAATTGGTTTCTATGACTTATCAACCCATTGCAGGTTATTTAAAGCTAGAAAATATTTTTAAATTGTAAGAATTTTTTTTTTTTAAAATAATGATTTACTTACAAGACTTACTAACTAAGTAACATAGCTGGGGAGGTGGGGAGAAGAGGTGGATTCATACCTTTCCCAGGGGTATTTCTGTGTAAGTGATAACAAACCCAACCAGAATTAGAACTCAGCTCTCTGATTAACAATTCTGAGCCATTATCCATTACACCAACGAAACATTCAAACTTACAGCACCTGGTATTCCCAAGTGGTCACCCATCTAGATACTGATCAGGTTCGACATTGCTTAACAAATTTATTGGTGAACCAATTTTACAACGTATTATGGCCATAGGGAAGCCCACAGATTTGTATACCTGTCTGTGAAGTAGTTATAAAAATATCACGTCACTCAACCAAACTCAGTTTTGATTCATATTGACAGAGGTGAGTCATCGATGTTTGAAGGATACATTTTTTTTTTTTTTTTTAATTATTTTTGGCATATTTAAATTGAATTAAGGTAACTATTTCTGATAAAATTGTCTTGATATTACAATTGCTTTTTTGAAATTTTTTTGATAGATTTTTACTTTTATTTTACAATATTGATTTTCTGTCACTCAGATAGCAGTTAATGAGATTTTTGAGGATTCAAGTGAAAATTTTGACTTTGTAGCTGTTTAAAGTGTTGATAATTTTTATTTTTACCAGATACAAAATTGGACACTTATGGTTGTTGTGAAACTAATAAGAATTCTAAGAACCCATTTTTAGAATTTTTAATGTTTTTCGACAAGATTTAAGATTTTTGTTAGAGAAACCAAATTTCCATTTATACTCCATTGATTTTTTTGGGAACATTTTTCCTGTACACGCAATTCCTTCATGTAAGTAAAAAATAATTCTCGGATTGTAACATTTTGGCTTTGTAGCTTACACTCTAGTTTTGGGTGTATTTCCAAATGATTTCTACATACCATATACTAGGGATCTTCATAAAAAAGATTTAAATTGAATTTTTAAAAAATCTTCCTTGAAGCTTTTATTTTAGTTTTAATTTAAAGCTAATAGATTAAATCTTTAATTTTATTAAAATCCTTCCAAAAATAAAATATACTTTCCTGAAACTTTATTTGAGGAATTTTAACTGATTTAAATTATAATTAATCTGATTTGAAACAAATATTACTTACTTTAAGTTTAAAATATCATGGGAATGCATTTTTTCAACACAGCAGAAGTTGTTTATTTAATCCTAGAACATTAACCATCAATTAAATTTACACCACTACTAACCATGGGTATATCATACCTGATTTTGAAAATATCAAAACAAATATTAAATATAAATCTTTATTTGAAATATTTTACATGCAGGCACTTCAAACTTTGTACTTTGAGTTAACATTAATAGGAACTGAAAAACATTATTTAGGTAAGAAAATCAGGTACTGAAAATTGTAATTAAAAATGGGAAAATTTGCGCTGGGTACTATATACCCATGGTTAGTGTTCTAGGGTTAAGGTGTTGATAGCTTGAATGACAAATGGAAGTTTATCTAATGTTTAACTATGATGGACATATGTGTAAAAAAAAAAAAAAAATATTTGACACTAGAAAAACAAGATTTTTAACCAAAATTTCAAATGTTCTAAAAAGTTTAAAAAATATAATTGAATAATCAAATCCCTTGGTCTTTCTTAATAATAACAAATATTTTAATGATAAAACTTGCATTTTTTCATCATGTTATACTCTTTTTTTTTTTTTTTAGCGAATTAGTGGAAATACCTACATAACTATGACAAATTACTCTACAAATGAAGATAAAGTGGTTTCCAATATATACAGAAATCGTTTAAAACACATTTTTAACATTAACAATATCCACTTAGGCAATCATAAGAAAAAAAAACTGAACTGAAAAAATTCCAAATTAATTATGAGTAGAGAATCTGTCGAAAATTTCTTCGACACAAAGTTGGTCCGGCAGCAAGTGATTGCGAAACACGCCTAGTCTCGCGTCTCAATTTTAAACAGGGGTCAAATAATAGAGAGAAGAGCGCGCAAAACAATTCCGTTCGCGTAATGTCCTTCACTAAAAATAAAGAAAGAGATATTCACATACCACCCCACGCGGCTGGATTTGGCGCAAGGCCAAGTTTATTGTGGGGTATCCGGGCTCGTAGGCAAGGGCAAAAATCCCCGTAAAAACGGAGTCGGGTAGCTTATCGGGTTATCTCCTCCTCATTTCCTAACCCTTCAACGGGGGTCTCTCTCCCACGTGTATAAATACTGGCTGACCCTTCTCTCTTCCTCTTTTTCCGGCTTACGCCTCGGGTGGCCATCTCGCGAGGAGATGAGATAAAATAATCTCTTTTTCAACTCAGGCCTCGAGCCGCAACCTCGCACAGAGGCGAGGTATAAAACTTTCTCTTTTCCACTTACACCAATATGTGACCTCTCGCACAACCAGCGTTTCCCATATTCTGGGAACACGCTAAAAAACAAAATACACATCCGTACGGAAACTCAACACACACACAACTTTCCATAAAGACACTGTAACATTTTATTCACGTCTTCAATGTATTTGTAATTCGTGTATTAATCTATTTGTTATTAATATATATTTGTTTTGTGCATGTATATCGGTCTTGTTTGTTTTGTTTATCTTCTTTGGACTCCATCAAAGTCCAACATTCCTATGTAGCGGGACCGGCCAGCAGGAAATCTTAGTCCAGAGATTTTCATCCTCATATTCACCCCCCGGTCCTCTACAAGCTGTCTACTATCCCAGACGGGACTCTACCCTTCGGCACAACATTATCTGGGTTTCTCTCTGACCGGAGGCAGAGAGTTTAACAAGCATACTCCTGAAGTAACCCGGAGAATGAAAATAAAGAAAGATACTAAAAGGAAGAAAGGGCAGACTTGCGCACACCCTTCCAGTAACAAAAAAATCCCAAATCAGTGCACTGGAGCAGCTTCGCTTAAACTAGAATCCGTCAACCATTTACGGCCGCCCCATAAACGCAGGTAATTTCATTTATTTTTCCACAAATCGGAGGATACGTAGAGCGTTTGAAAAATTAAGTCGTATTTAAAATAAAGAGACTGTCACTAAATATTCAAAAGAAAACCTTTTTTCTCAAAGTCAGACTACGTGTTATTATTGTAGAGAAAGTTAAGTAAACCAAATGTAGTAACGAAAGAAATATATAATAAATAATAATAATAATAAAAAAACCTTTATTATTTTTCAATTTTAAAAACTGGTAAATTTTGGTTTTATTTCCCGAGAGCTAAAAATCCCTTAAAATTTTCAAAAATCGTCATAATTCCGTGCAAATATACATGCTGAACTCGAATTAACAAATAAATTATGAATAAACCTTACCGTTTTGGAGTTATGGCACAGAAAAAATCGGACTTCTTGTTGGTCATTGTCTCCCATTACTGCCATCATGATTACTGATTCACTGCATAGTACCTAAGCAGGCGTAATAAGAAAATTTGGCCTATTTACTTCTTTTACCGAATTTCCTTGCAGAAAATCACTACGCACTACCGTAAAGATTTTTTTTGTTTTTTATACCCAGAAAGAAAATCCCACAACCTTAATTGAAAAAGACTATATAGCTTTTGTTTTACGATAACATATTAAATAATTCAAACCTCATCTCTTTCCTTTAAAAACAGGAAACACAGTTATGGTTTAGATGAAAAAATAATATATATATTGTACACACAACCACTTTACCTAAAAATGTCACTACAGCAACATACTTTGGTCGTGGAAAGTAAATAAATAGTAAATTCAGGAAGTCGCCGGTGTTAAAGTAGAAATTTCCCCATGAATTTTCTTTTGATCATTTTTAGAGATATTTTAGTTTACACTAGTGCTTCTCAACCGAGGTTCCCCGGAACAGGTGAAATAAGCTAATGCACTTTTGATTTTTTTTATTTAACTCTGGATTTCTGTGAAAGAAGAGTTTCCTACTATTCATAGGAAAGCAATTATTGTTGCAGTTTTCAACGTCTTACATGTGTGAGCAAGCCTTTTCTTATTTAACAACAAGAGCAAAGACAGAAATTGTCTCCTCTCAATTGAGAATGAAATCCCTGTGTAGCAAAAGACAGGCACAAGTTTCACATTATAGAAGCATGTTTCACTTTATGATACCAAATGGCTCTGAAAGTAACATTTTTTTAGCCCATTTATTGGTTCACGGGACATTTTGCCTTGATTTACCTTATGTCTTTTCAACATTGTCAGTAAAGGATAAAAAACTTAAAAAAAAAAAAACGTTTGCAGCAATTATCTGTTTCGTTCTGTTTACATTTATATTGGTTGCTGATGTTTCTTTTTTACATTTGAGTTTAGAATTTCTTTTGTGTGAATGAAAACACCCTGATGAAGTTGTAGCGGACACCCAATCAATAAAATAATATAAAACAGATTTCAATAATTTTATGTATTGACAAACGGAATTACAATAAAGGAAGAAAATATTTAAACCATGAAAATGAACGTGCTCCGCTGGGAGACACTTTTCCCACATGCAACTATATCTTATAGTCAGTTACGTGCCATGCGTGATACACGCTTAGGCGATCACATATCTTTTGATACATGACTCGTCAGTCATATATGAAAAGTGGGTTGTCATTACTTTCTGTGGTAGACCAGCTGCTATCCAAGGCTATAGAACCCAGTCTGTCCTGCTATTTACCCGTAACAGCGGGGAGAAGAAGAGGGTTCATACATTTCCCAGGAGTATTAGCATTTAAGTGAGTCAGTGCATGCCCAATCATCAAGACAAACGAATCTTAATTCCGCAGCTGCGACGCGAATGTGTCCGAAATTTTATTGTCGATAACTCCAAAACGGTCGATTTTATCAAAATTCCTTTGTTATTTTCGAATTAAGCATATACACTTACACCGAAATATAACTTTTTGGGAAATTTTTATTACATAATTTAATTAGAGCGGGATTTAAAAAGCAAATTACCCAAAAAGGAAAAACGTACGCTTTTAGGTTAAGGAGCGCCCCCTAGAGGCGGTTTTACAATAAAGTCAAATGGGAGAATGCGCTTTGCAGGACACTACTGGCGAGCAAAACTTGTGAGTGATCTACTGCTTTAGCTTTGGACATCTAACCACGGAGCAAGAGAGAGTCTGGTCGCCTAGCAACCACCTACATTGACCAGATACGTTAATACCACTCTCATGACATTGATGCAGGACCGTGATCGTGGGCGTGATAAACTCATGAATGTCCGATTTAGCTGGACCAAATAATAAACTAAACTACATAGGTATTTATTTAGTATTTGCCATCTCCCTTTTGTGAAAGGATGCGACACAAAGTCAGTTTATGAATGTGAGGTGCCCATATACATTTGCCAGGAATAAAAATTAACCGGTCCTCACGAACACTGTCACACCGACGTCGATATCTACCAGACACCCTTCTTTATTGCAGTGAGGAAGGAGCTATCGCGAGCTAGAAATCCCCAGGATCATAATTCTCTAAAAAGGGAATGGGTACCATGATTTGACCTCACTCCGAAAACCGAGAAGCGGGCTGGATTAATTATCTGTAATATCAGATTCTTCGTATAACTGTCTGAATATTTAGTAAAAAAAAAAAAAAAAATTAAATAAGAACTCATTAGGAATGATTTCCGTGTGACACCGCCTTGTTCCTTTTTGCCCCGTTGTTTGGCGATAGAGCGGAAGTCGATTTTTAAACTTGTATATAGTGAAATATATTTAAATTAATTTATGTGCTTTCTCTTGTGATCGACTGTAATGGTTACTTACCTAATAAGAAGCTTGCTTGATTAATCACTATTTTTTCGTCTGATCATTTTTGCGTTATTTTTCAAATTATGACAAAAAGGTTTGTTTTTTTTAACCGTGGAAATCCCTGGCCTAAGGTAAGTTTTTTATTTTACTATTTTTTACATTTCTGCGGTATTTTAAACTTACAATAAGTAATATTTGTTTCACATCAGATTATTTAAAAACTTTAAATCAGCTTCACGAGATCGCTAAACAGAGCATAGCATGATGAAAAAGACGCCAAACTTGACGAAAACAAAATTTTATCGTCTAAATGTTTATGTTATTATTAAGAGTAAAGATCAAAGTATTTTTTAATTACTTTTTAAAATTTTTCCTTCTTTTTAGAACATTCTAAATTTTGATTAAAAAAAACTTGTTTCTCTTTGTATCACCAGAACTAGTAAAATAACATATAAAATTTTAGCGCATTTTTTTCTGTATGACAGACATTAATTTTGAAAATCTTGCAAAAATAAAAATAATTGTTGGATTTTAATGAAGCTTTCAGAAACTATTCACAAATGATGGAACTTATCATAAATATGTTTTCCGTTTTTAAAATCATGGCAAAATTTTTTTTTTCATATGTATTACCCACCCCCTACTTAATTGTAATAACTATAATTAATAACTCTATAATTTCAATTTTGTGAAGATTAGTGATTATATTAGTTACAAGCACAAGGCTTTGAGGAAACCAAATCGTGTTTTTTTTTCTTAGTTGGACCACCTCTACCTGAAAATCATCTCTGAATTGTAACATACAAAACTCAATAAAACAAAAATATTATTTAATAATCAATTTTTAAAACAATTATTTGTTATTTCTGAAATATTTTATTATTTTTACATTAAATGTTAATTCTTCTAAAATTAGGGAAAAGTTTGTAAAATTTAATGAATGTTGTTATTAAGTAGATATATATTTACAGATTATAATTTCCAAATCTTCTTACAAATTAACAAACACCAGTATATAAAAAAATATAATTTGTGTCAATAATAAGACTGTAAATCAAATCTACGGAAGACCGGAAGTATCATGCATGCAATAAAAAAAACGTCAGATGAATTGAATTCTAGTATTTAATTTAAGTACTGAATTTTTAATACAATTATTTGTTATTTCTTTAATTATAATAGATTTTTACATTTAAGTTGTTAAAATATTATAAAATTAGATAAAAGCCGCATTCAATTTCGTAAATGTCCTTTTGAGATAGATTCATTTTTGCGAAACACGTGTGGAGAAGTTAATTTGATTTTTCAATTTCAATTGTGAAGGGTACTTACAAGTATCAGTATCATCTTATGAAATTTAAATTTGTATTTTATGTACACTTCTGATAAAATTTAATAAGAAAGGTACCTATAAATTATATACCTTTCTTATGAAATTTAATCTCACTCAACAGTCTTATTTTAATTTCTTTGTAATATATTTTCCATAAAGCATCGTAAACGTAAAGGTGAAAGCGAAGTACAAAAAAATTAGACCACTGAAAGTTTTCCTTAAAAATAACGAGGTAAATAATTTGTTCGCTTAAATCTAAATAATTTCACTTCTCTCCTTCCATAGAAGGAATTATCCTCATGTAAGCTATCAATACGTCATGAAAATGTCTTTCATCACCTGTCAAGTGATGTGAAATGTTATGACCTGCTTTGATTCATTTTCGAACTACATCTTTTTGGCACAGAAATTAAGTTAAGCTTGTTTCAAAATATTTTAAATAAACATTATGATTTCTGATTTTCTTAAAATAAGTTTTGAAAAAATTATAATTGATTTTTAAAAGAAATTCAAACTGAATTTTCATTTTTTTTTTTAAATGGAAAAAAATGGTTGACATGATTGATTATCTGTCAATTTTGCTGACTAAAAAAAACAAGATTTTTAACAAAAATTTTGGACATGCTAAAATGGGAAAAAAATACCCCCAAAATACTTTGATCTTTCCTCTTAATAATGACATAAACATTTACACCATAAAGTTTTGTTTTCGTCAAGTTTGGTGTCTTTTTCGTCATGCTATACTCTTTTTATCGATCTCATGAAGGTACCTATGTTTGGTGTTTTTAAAATGAAAACTCTTTCCAGACAATTTAAATTAGTTTTTGAAACACAGCAATATATTTTGCTTATTGGAAATATTAAATTTAATCTATTAGCTTGAAATTAAAACTAGAATAAAAGCGTCAAGAAAGGTTTTTCATCAAGCACTATTTTATGAGGTAATTTTGGATTTTTGCTGTATAATATATATATATATATATATATATATATATAATTTTACCACTATTATTATACAGTGTAACCCGGATATAAGATAGATTTTCTCTGGTCCCAAATTAGAGCCATACTTACCTAAACAAAATAGACCAAACTCGGATATAAGAGAAACCCTGATATAAGAGACTTCTTCTCCGGTCCTGATAACTCTCTTATATCCAGGTTACACTGTACATTGAGCACTATTTTATTACCACCAGATATCACTATGTGATATTAATAAATAAATATATATATATATACATATATATATATATATTATTATTATAGAAGTTAGTGTCTGTAAGCATTTTTAGAGGGCGTATCAGAGTCCGATCAGCTCTGATGGGGTCGACTTGGTGAGGTCAGTATGATGTTTGAAAGACCCGAAACTGCCCAATGATCCAATTCAGAACATCACTGACGACGCCCTCTAGCGCTAAAGAGCGTATATTCAAAGTATATATATATATATCTGGGTAGCCTACAGATTAAATAAAGGATTCAGTTCGGAATTCCCTGTAAGTAATAGTGTAAATAAGTTGTATTAAATTCAACTGACATACTCAGTTTAATTCCATATTGTATTTTTCAAATTTTTGAATAAGTTTTTTGCAAATCTACATTAAAATTCATGCATAATCTCTCCAAATTCATCATGATTTAGTTTTAGAACATTCGACAATCTCGGTCATTAAGAGGAACTAAATATTGGCATGATAGCAGTATTAGCATTAATATTACCTTATTATTATCTTAGTATTTAATAGATTATTATTAAGTAGGAACTATTTTCATCAGCACTGTCTTGCTGCTTTGGTTCCATCACATGAGGTCAGACAAATTTCATATTTGTCAGGATTTAAGGATTTCATTTCTCAACTTCTCTGAATGTTTTCTTCAGCAAGTTACTTTTTGAATCTACACTTTTGAGGAAAGGATATTTTTTTCAATGACGTAAGTCTTAATTTAAAAAACGTTTCTTTGTTTATTAATTTTAAACTGCTTTTTTTTTGCTCTGACCTTTTTCAGGTGATATACATTTGAAGTTCCAATGTATATCTCCTGAAGAAAGTTGGAGCATACAACGATTGAAACATTGTGAATATGGCAATAAAGATTAAGACAACAGTCCGGATGATGTAAATAGTGTAAATAGTTACAATACCTCATCTCATATATATATATATATATATATATTTGATATGAGGTATTGTAACTATTTACACTATTTACATCATACCTCATCATAGTTACAATACCTCATCTCATATATATATATATATATATATATATATATATATATATATATATATATATATATGAGATGAGGTATTGTATAGTTACAATACCTCATCTCTCTCTCTCTCTCTCTCTCTCTATATATATATATATATATATATATATATGACATGAGGTATTGTAACTATTTACATCATCCGGACTGTTGTCTTAATCTTTATTGCCATATTCACAATATTTTATATATATATATATATATATATATATATATATATATATATATATATATAAAATATTCATTTTGCATATAAATTTATAAATTCATAAAATACTTTAGTATAGATTTAGATTTTTTAAAATTCTTTTTCTGTTTTCCTATTTTACGAAGAAAATTTTTTCTAACCTTTTTAATTTTTTTCAGATTTAATTTGGAATTTCATGGTACTTAACCTAACAACCACCCAAAGTGTGTTCTTGAAGCCACAAGAATTTAAAAAAGTAAATATCCTTGTGAAGGAAGAAGTATGTTGTTGGGAAAACTGTGGACAATCTTTTTCTGATCATTCAAAATTTACTGAACATTTAAAAATATGTGGTATGGAAGAAGGCTTGCAATTCTCATAAATGCTGATATAAACCAGACAACTTGCAAATGTGAAGTGTGAGACAAAGCTTTCATTAAAATGAGTAATTTAAGGATACATATGAGAAACCATACTGAAGAGAAACCATTTCAGTGTAGGATATGTTGCAAAACTTTGTCAAAAAGTGATAATTTAAGAATCCACCTGAAAACACATACAGGAGAAAAACCATTTAATTGTGAATTGTGCAAAAAAGCATTTTCAGTGAGTCATGAATTGAAAGTTCACATGAGAACACATACTGGAGAAAAGCCTTTTTCGTGTGAAGTATGTGGAAAATCATTCTCCCAAAGTAATACTTTAAAAACTCACATGAGGACTCATACAGGTGAAAAACCTTTTCATTGTGAAGTATGTTGTAAAGCTTTCTCTCAGAATTCAGAGTTAAAAAAACATATTCGGATCCATACTGGAGAGAAACCTTTTCATTGTGAAGTATGTGGAAAAGCTTTCTCGCAGAATACTAATTTAAAAGTCCACATGAGAACTCATACTGGAGAAAAACCTTTTTTGTGTGAACTATGTGAAAAGAGCTTTTCTGCAAGCAGAGAATTAAAAGTCCACTTGTGGACTCATACAGGAGAGATTCCTTTCTATTGTGAAGTATGTGACAAAACTTTCTCTTGCAACTCAGATCTAACAAGTCATATGAGGGCTCATACTGGGGAGAAGCCTTTTACTTGTGAAGTATGTGGAAAGGCTTTCTCTCAAAATACTAACTTAAAAGTTCATATGAGAATCCATACTGGAAAGAAATCATTTCATTGTGAAGTGTGTGGAAAGCCTTTTCTTACGAGTTGCAAATTAAAAGTCCATGTGAAAACTCATACAGGGGAAGCACCTTAACATTGTAAATTTTGTGACAAAACATTTTCTTATAGTTCAGAAGTAAAATGACATTACCAAACTTATACTGGAGATAAACCATTTCATTGTGATCTGCGTAGAAATGCTTTCTCTCCGGGATATAATTTAAAAACACATATACAAACAAATATTTGCGAGAAACCATTTGATTGTGAAGTGTGTGGGATAGCCTTTTCTCGTAATTATAACTTAAAAATGCACTTGAGAACTCATGATAAGAAAGAACTACTTACTCTAAAAGGTGTGTGAAACACAAGGCTCAAAATTAACATTACCTCAGGGATGATAAAGCATTAGTTTGGCATCACTGGTTAAATTTTTTGTGGGATGATGCCTGAATGATACAAATTTTTTAATCATAATTTTATTATTATTTATTCTAAAAGCAACTAATTCTGTTATAATTATTGTAAAAGCAATTCATTTCTTAAAATAAAAACTTCTAATTTCTCACCAATAGTGGCAGATCTTTAATAAATGAAGCCCACATATATACATACATACACACACTTGTTGTGGAAATGCTAGTACGTTTAGGTAAATATTTAGTCACCATGATGTTGCAGGAATCAACACCTAAGAGTAAATATTTACAGGTTACTGGAAAATTTATCCCACAAACAATATTGGTGGACTCAATGTGAGTCCAAGTAAAAAATGAATAACACTAAACAATATAACACAAACAAACAACTAATTGCATGTATTGACAAAAGCAATTATAATTACAAATAAAGAAGAAAACATTTAAAGACTAATTACATAGAAAACATTTAAACTAGATAATGTACATTTTTGTTTGTGAAATTTGTGTAGGCCTATACGGTAGACACGGGTATGAGACAGTAGAAAAGTCAAGTAAAACCATAAAAATAAAACATGCCCCAGTGTGGGACCCCTTTTTTCTCATATGTGACTACATCTTAAAGCCAGAAGCTGTAAAAGAAAAAAAGAGAAATACATGTGAGCCTAGTGACCATGTTCCAGCTGTGTGTAGACTACATGTTATAACCAGAAGCTGTAAAAGATAAAAGAAATACATGCAAGCCTAGTAACCATGTTCCAACTGTGTGTAGACTACATCTTAAGGCCAGAGTTGGAAAGCTCTCAAAGAGAGTGAGTGAGAATATCATTTCCTATTTTTAGGCTTTAGAAGTGTCCCCTAGAGATGGTTTTTAGCAAAGTCAAGTGGGGTAACCCACATGCTCATATACAAAATAAAATAAACCTAAGTGTTTTTTACGCTAGAGAATGAAACCCAGATGGAAAAATGAAGGTTGACAGACTTAAATTTTGATATTTGCATTATTTATTTATTTTGAGATAAACACATCATCTGATTATGTAATGTGAAAAACATTAGGATATAATTGTAAGAATTAATTTAGCCTCAAAAAAATTTCTGCTTAAAAAACTTGAATTAATCAATAACTAACAGCATTTATGTGTTATATTTCTGCCTATCATAAACTAATTTGAAAATAAAAATGATAAACAGAAAATATTGTTATGACATGTGGCAGGTAATTGTGAACAAAATTCTTTTAGCAAACTTGGACATTCAGGCCCACAAAAAAACAATGTCAAACGGACGGTTTTCCCCTTGATAACGCATGACAATTTTTATTGTTTTATTTGCACTATTATATTGTTTATTGGAATGATTAGGAAACATTGGCTAATTGCCAATTAATTCAAACTTTATAAAATGGTAAAAAATAAGGATTTTCTTATAGTTGGTTCACATGTTTTATTTAGTTTTTTAGTCTGTAAATTTACAAATAAGAAATTTTTAATCTATAAATTTACAAATAAAATATTTTCATATTTATTTCTTTATTGTTAAATATAAATTGTATTAGTTTTTAGAATGTTGTAAATATAAAATTATGCTTGTAAATAAACAATCTAATAAATAAATGGTGTTTAATCATTACCTATCATTTTCTGTTCATTTGCTTATCACCCACCCAACAGTTGAAATCACCTATCGGTGGGTAATATCATCCAGGTTGTGAAATCCTACTTTAAAGCAACAACCATCTTGTTATTATTTATTATAAATTGAAAGAAAAACATTCATTTTTGTTTTAAATGAACTTAACACTATTGCTATTATTTAGGCAACAAGGGAGGAGAAAATATCAGTGATTAATTTCTGTAATGAGAAATATTTAAAAAATAACTTAAAATTTTCAAATTAATTTCTCCCAATATTCAAGAAATTGTATGGTGATCTTCTACCATATGTCTTATTTGCTTGCATATGTCTCCAGGTTGGAAGTTCAAATCTTCACAGGATTCACTAAATTTGAGTGCCACAGCAGGTTCTTAGAAAGAATTATGGTCATGCATACAAATTAGTAGAATATCACTTTGACCAACATGCCAATTTGGCTCTGCTGGTCACAGCATTTTACTGTTTCAGACATTAAACATCATCACCCTGCTGACTGGGTGGCCACACAGGTTGCATTTTTTGCAAGTTTTGGATTCAGAGTTGTCCTTCTCCTAGACTGGTTGCCAACCAAGGCGAGAGAGAGCCCAGTCCACCCTGATATTTAACCCATATTTGTGAACGGAAAAAGATCGATTCATACTTTTCAAAAAGGTATCTGAAAAAGTGGATTCAACAACTCCAACCTGAAATTGAATTTGGCATGCTAGTCTCACATTCCTCCCTGAAAGACACTACCGCACAACTTTGATCATTTTGTGATGTCAATGAACACCTGTTTCCACTTTTGTAATGCCAACGAATACTCATCGTCACTCTGTAATTGCAGATACAACTATAGTACACCTTTGAACAATGCTGGTGTCGGACGCCTTTGAATAGCACTCACACTAATAGTACTTGCTCGATAATACTCGCTCAAATAGTAATCTATATAGTGAATAGTAATAGAGGATAGAATAGAAGTACGATCAATTAGACACACGCTACCTCCCATATATTCATTTCCTCTACGGTCATGTAGTCTACTTAATTCAATAATGGGATCGCCTGTGTTTGCTCACTGGCGATCTATGTTCAAACTCAAGTGTCGACAGCAACACTTTATTCCTATTTAACAGATCTGAAGAAAAGAGAAAAAAATAACTTACTTTGAGGGAAAATCTTTTGAGAGAGCAGCTATTGACTCTTCCCAAAATGTTAACTTATGCCCCGGATTTTTTCAAATATCTCCTTTTTTAAAAGAAATACTCCATTCCCAAGCCATCATTCATGACCATAAAATTTTTTTTAAATTATAAGGAAACTGCTCATTCCTATTAAATTATGTATTTATTTTAAAATACATAATTTATCAAATTCAAATAAAAAATAATAGTTACATTAAAAAGCTAGTTAAAAGTTAGGCTCACATGTATTTCAACTAAGGTCTACTCAGCATAGTTGCAATATAAACTACAGGTGGGACCTGGGGGTGTTGAACAAACACAAAATGCATCTGAGTAAGCATATGCAATAGGGATTAGCTAACCGCCCTAGTAGATGGGTATCCTTGAAGGTAGGTTACTCACTATTTCCCCTCTTACCTTCAGTATGTACTGCGAATGTCAAATTTTCCAACCCTTCTATATTATTTGTCCTAGAAATTTCAAGCATCTCTTTCTAAGTAGAAGTAGATTTTAAAGTTATGGAAGCCTAAAAGGGAAAACAGTTGATCAAGTCTGTAAATTAGGGTTATGGGTTTGGAGGCCATAAATTGAGTTCCTTGCTGCTATTTTGATAAGAGTGGGCATAAAGTAAGGTTCAAGCTTAAAATTAATATGCATCATAAGCAACCCTGAAAACTTAAGTTATATTTTTCTAAGAAAGTAATGTTATATTAATTCAAAGCCCATAAACAAACAGAGCAAAAATGAAAATGTTATACTTTTTGTCTTTTTATTCTTTCAGGTCTGAGTTTGAAATTATTGCATTTTGTCAATCCTGTTCATCAGTCATTATGGATCCATGAAAGAGCAAAATTTCCATTAAAAAATTCTGTTGTAAAGCAAAAAAATATTTCCGTGAAGATTAGAATGAATGTTTCCCTGCCCATTCTGTCTTTTCTGAATAGTTAACCATGAATAGTATTAAGGAAGACTTCCAAATTATGAAACATCATGTTAATACATACACTGAAGCAATTCCTCATAAATGTGAAGTGCGTGGAAAAGTTGCATACGGAGAGAAACCTTTTCAATGCAAAATGTGTGAGAAAGCATTCACTATAAGTAATGCATTAAAACCTCATATGTGAACACATACTAGGGAGAAACCTTCCCAATGTGAATCATGTGAAAAAGTCTTCACTGTACATAGTGCATTAAAAATGCATATGAGAACTTACAATGGTGAGAAACCTTTCTCTTGTGAAGTGTGTGGAAAATCTTTCTCACAAAGCAATATTCTTAATGTCCTTGAGGACATCTGTGTATTTTAAACCTAATGTCTTCAGCAAACATTTTTTTACCAGTGCTGTTATTACGTGTTTTTACCAATTGCAAACTTTGTTGTTGTTATTGCTTTTCTCTGGCACTCCTTATTACTGGTTCCCATATTGTATTCATTTCTATGCTTGGTTGGCTCAGGAGATTTTTGTGGCCTAGCATATGTGCTGATTCTTTAAATTTACGAATTTTCCACTGGTGTTCTGAAGAAGGCCGAAGTGTACAACGGCCAAAACATTGTAATAAATATGGCAACAAAAATGAGGACAATAGTCTGAATAATGTAAATACTGTACATAATACCTCATCTCAGAAATATAGACAGATACTTTTTACTAGTTCTTCTTTCTTTGTTTCTTTCTCTTTTCCCTTTTATCAGGCAGTGGGATGTGTGGGTGAAGGCAAATGCTTTCTTCGTTCTTTTTGTTTTTAATTTTCGTATTTAATTTAAAAAAAGCAAACTTTTGTTCTGTCAATTCAAAAAACAATATTTTCCTGTCATAATTCTCAAAATATAAAGTTTCTTATTTGAAGTGTAATTAAATGTCAATACTGGTTTTGTTTTAAATTTATTGATTCAATGAAAACGAAGCAACTTGTGTCCTGTCATTTAAAAAAAAAAATTTCTGTCTTAATTCTCCAAAAAATATGGTTTCTTAATTCATCAAATTCTGTCATAATTGTCCAAAAAATACTTTATAATTTTTCTGTCATAATTCTCCCAAAATTATAGTTCTTTTTATATATATATTAAATAGTTTTAATTAAAAATTAAATAATTATATTAAATATAGTTTTAAATATATTAAGTAAATATATACAATATATATTAAATATTTTAAATATATATATTAATATATATATATATTAAACATTATATATTAAATATTAATAATATAGTTATATATATATATATATATATATATTTTTCTGTCATAATTCTCCAAAAAATAGAGTTTCTTAATGCTCCAAATTCTGTCATAATTCTCCAAAAATATAGTTTTTTCATTTTGTTTTTTTGATTATAGTTTCTTAATTTTTTTATTTTTTTTGTGATTAAGTTCTGTCAGTAAGGGATTTGGCATGATTAAAATTGTTTTGTGGGATGATGTTAAAATAAAAAAAACTTAGTCTGTAGCCCTGCAGTTCAACACAAAAATTTACAAGGAAATTTTAGTAAAGATAAAACATGGCGGAAAGAGTCACATACTTCCTGGAGCAATAGAATGAGACAGTCATTTGTTCAGCATTTTTAGCAATGAGTTCACTTTACGTCTGGAATGAACTTGAGTCTCAATAGATGTTCAAACCATGGAGTGTCATTGAGAGTGCAACCATTTGTCATGACAGGAGAAAAATTAGGGGTTGAGCTCATGATGATAAAACAAGCTTGGTTTTTGAGGTACTGAAACTCACAAAGCAAGTTCTCTCCCACTGTTAAGTTGCTAGAGCTAGGTCTGAGAAGAGATCAACTGCCAGGCTCAAAACCCCCTGATTTTTTGAAGATGCTTCTATATACAGTGATATTTTTCTGATTTTTACTGTTGACACAGGCACACAAAATCTCTGTATTACTCAAGCTGTAATATCTCAAGAAGATAATTGTTTTCAGTGTTAGACAGTATTTTTTTCATGATATTGCATTTAAGTTATTGTCCTTTCTATTCACACCAATGATTTGCTTATCAAAGGTAATGGTATAGTGATAGTGATTAAACAAAAAAGAATTTGCATTATTTGCATGCTGACTGTTGTCCTCATCTTTTATGAAGGCTTCAGGGTACAACAGCCGAGGCAATAACAAGGGTGAGGACAGCCGTGTATAAATAACTCCTCATCCTAGAAATTCAGAGAGAAATCAACACTTCTGCATAGTATGAGATTGGCAGTTAGGTCTCATCTTTTTACAGTTGAAATGGCACAATGTAACTGTAAGTTCCATGCTAATAGTTTCTTCTATTGCACTTCTCGCTTGTGGAACTCCAGCCACTTGCTTCTCAGTCAAATTTGATTTTCAAAAATTTAAATGCAATGTCAATCATTACCTTCTGCCATCTTGATTCCTGTTCTTTTATTGTCCTCTCCCATTAATAATGATATTTCTCAGATTCTTTCACTTTCAGTAACCCTTTGCTTCGTAATGGTTCCACTATATTCACAAGTGGTCACTCATCAAACACAACATTTCTAAACCAGTGTGTCAACAAGATATGTCTATAAGTAGAGTCTAATTTATATAACTGCAACTGTGGAGAATGCTTGCTGTTAGCATTAACTTATATCTAAAGTCCAGCAATAAGAAAAGATTACGATCAAACAAAATATTTATCCTATACAAATGTTGATACAATAAATTGTCTGACTTCTAGCAGGTCGCCTATAAATCTAAATTTCTAGCATCATTAGAGACTGTCATACCCTGACATAACTCTAATTCTTTAACTCAAACAGAAGTGTTCACTTCAACATCCATAGCTCATATGATAAAAACAGAGCTTAATTCATCCAGTTCCATACAGCCACTTCTGGAATACCGGCTGAAAATATTAGAATTATAAGCCATCTTTTCTGAACAACCAGAAAATGACGTCCTGGGTATGATGATAAACTACATCCACATGCTGGGTAATACAATAAACTACGTCCAACAAGGTCTCTGATCAGGAGGTTTTGAGGAGTGTGAAACCACCTCTTAATTGCTGGTGTTCCCATGTCCACCCTGCACTATAAAAAGGAAAAAATATGTTTTAATACCAAAAATACTTTGTAAAAAAAATTATTACCAGCAATACATTTTTGAAGAAAAATATTACCAGCAATACATTTTTGAAGAAAAATATTACCAGATATAGATTTTTTGTCGAAAAAAATAATACAAAAAATACATTTTTGAAAACAGAAAAAAATATTACTAGCAATAAAAATTTTGTTGGCATTAAATTACCCATTGAGTTTGATATACTGTAAAACAAAACAAACCAAACCAAACCAAACCAAACCAGGTTCACCCTGACATAGGGTGGTAGCACCTGTAAGGGTCCTAGCTATAGGTAAATAGTTAACCCCCCAAACTGTGGTCAAAACACTATGAAAGTGTAAAAATGGGTTTTAATCCCAGAAATACTTTGTAAAAATATTACCAGCAATAAATTTTTGAAGAAAAATTATTACCAGCTGTATATTTTTTTAAAAAAAATTCCTTGTCAGCATTAAATAACCCATTGAGGCTGATATGCCATAAAACAAAATAAACCAAACCAAACTAATCAGAAAATGGTCATACAGTTTTTGTAGCAGCCGTTTCTGAGCCACTGACTGACTATAAAGCCAATACTATTTTCATCCAAACTAATTTCCTGCAACTAAGGGAAAAAAGAAAAGTATATGTAGTCACCTGGTTGATGTAAAATGACCCAACAGGGTTGATGCGCCATTAAGCCGAATCTGACCAAAGCAAACCAACGAAAATTGAGTAAGACGTTGGTTATCCAAACAAGACAGGTTATTTTTGTTCAGATAACTGAGTATTTGGACAGCTAACTGGATCCTTTTAAAAAAAGCGGTAAACTTTGACCTTAGTATCTGGAAAAAAACGGTGTGTCAAAATGACAGTTTTTCCCATGACATTGTCATTTATTCTAACTACCTTCACTGCTATGTTTATTTTTTTTTAAAGGAGATGATTAAAATTGAAATAAAAGCTAAACATATAAAAGTGAATTTTTATAAATTTTCTTTGTCCTTTAGAAATAATAAAGACTATTTATTTATTAGATTGTTTATTTACACTATTTATTGGAAGGGTTGGCAAAATATTGGCTCATTGCCAATTGATTCAAACTTTATAAAATGGTAAATAAAAAGGATTTCTTTATAGCTGGTTCACATAATATATAATAATTTAGTAAATGTTTATAAATAAAAAATTGTTTTCATATTTATTTCTTTATAAATTGCTAAATGATAATTATTGAATTACATTAATTTTAAATACAATTTTATTAGTTTTTAGAATGTTGTAAATATAAAATTACTCTTGTAAATAAATAATCTAATAAATAACTAGTTTTTAATATATTTGTTGTAAATTCTCAAGAATAAAAAAATGTATAAATTTTATCATATTTTTAGAGAAATAGTAAACATTGGCGAGAACTAAAAAAAAGGTAGTTAAAATAATAGTGGCGTTATGGTTCATGGCAGAGAGCAAGTCTAAAAGGTTTGCTTGATTATTAAAATATGTAAAAAACACTGGGACTTATACACCTTATTATTATTATGCTTTTTATGGAACAAAATACTCGGTCTTATACGCCTTATTATGCCTTTTTATGTAAAAAAAACAAACAAACAAAAAAACACTGATTAAAATTGAAATAAAACATAAACATAAAACTAAAAGTGAATTTTTATATTTTTGTTGTTGTCTGATGTCAATACGCCTTGTTATTATTATGCCTTTTTTTTTATGTAAAAAAAAAAAAAAAAAAAGCCCTGGTTCTTATACGCCTTATGCCTTTTTATGTAAAAAAAAACACTGGGTTTTCTTCTTACATGCATTTATTGTTTTATAATTTTCGTTGAATTGATTGAAATCATTTGAGGGTATTAAAATGTTGAAACGAATGCTATTTTGATTGGTAAGCCCTTTAAGCTTTCCGTTAGAACTGGTAGACTTGGACGTGATATGCAGTTGCGACACTGTTTAAAAAGAAATAATGAAAAAGAAAAAAAACTTCTTTATTCTGAAAGCAAATGAAGCTTTTGTTTGTCTTTAACTCAAGGCTTAGGTTTTTAGTAGGAATTCTTTTTGGTTGACACCGGGCATTTTCTTCGTCTTGTCACGACTAATGAACAAAGACAATATTTATTAATTTTGGCAGGAGTTAATTATTGAACCAAAAGTCTTCTTCATTGTTTATTAATTCATTTATTATTTACTTTGAGTAGAAAGGCTTTAAGTAAAGAAAAAAAAAATGTCGTAAATATTCTTTTTATTTGTTTCTGGAAAGTAAATTATTTTATTTTTAATTTATTTTAGTTTTTCCGTTTATGTTTTTAATAATTAAAAGAAAAAAATCTTTTTTTTTTAACCAACTATTTATCAGAGGATAACTTTTGATGTTCTGTGAAGGAAAAATACTAATTTTCAGGTTGAAATAAGGTAAGTTTGAATTGAATTTTATTTTCAGTAACTAATTATTTTTTAAACTAACAATCAGCTTGCCTAGGCTAAGAGTAAGACAAATGTTCAAAATTTCATAAACATTTTAAAAATGTGAAACCAGGATTATTTTTCACCTTTTAGTCATTATTATTTTTTAATAAAAAAAAAAAATAAACATTTTCTTTTTAGTAGTGTAGTTCTGTGTAAAATTTACTGTAAAAATTAAAAATCAATTAACCGCTTTATTTAAAAAAAATGAAAAGTCAAAAATGTTATTTTACTGAAGGTGATGTTATTTAAAATATCATTGTCGTTTAAAATTTAAAAACTTACATAATTTTTGGTTTGTTAATCAATAAATAATAAATTCAACTAAGCTTTAGTTTGTAACATCAGAAAAACATTTTGTCAACACAAAGCCCCCTCCACTGCCAATAATTTCATCGGACACTTGAAAAAAAATCAGTACTTTTCTTTTCAATTTTCATTTATATTGTAATAAAAAAAAATGTTCATATTCCGGATAAGTTCACTCAAGTCTCAGGAAAAAAATTAAATTTTGGTTTAAAATGTAAATCACATATTTTTTTTTTTTTTTTTCATTTTTATTTTTTTTTTTTTTTAGCATATCAAGAAATAAATTAGATCTTTGAAGTATTTGGACATTTTTTACGTAAAAAAAATGGAAAAAAAAGTTCTATAATTACAAAATTTTGTGTAATCAACGAAAAAAAGTAAAAATAAGGAAATTCCATTCAAATCCATTATTGATTAATTTGGGGATAATTTACAGATTCATTAGCCTAAGGAAGCAATTAACTTTTTTTTCCAATTATTTTTAAATGTTACCCGATTGCAAGTCTTAACAATTTTAAACATAAATTTCGAATACTTACAACTCTTTTTGAAGAGAGAAAATTAAAACTTTATATTTTTCTCAACTTTATTTTAAGAAAATAATTATTTTTAAAATTTGATAGTAAATATTTTATGCAATTGAAATAGGCATTTTTGTTGTTGTCTGATGTTTAGAGAACTGTGTAAAAAAAGCCAGCAGGCAAAATTTTCATTGAATAAATTAAAAATTTGTTTGGAAATTTCCAGTGTTGATTGATTTATTTATTTTGTAAAATTAGCTAATATTTTTACTTTTCACAAGGTCACATGTACGAGTCACTTTGTGAGAATCGAACTCATTTCGCAAATATTGTAATGAACATTTTTTTTAGCACAATGAGGTTAGAGGCGTTATGTTATGTCCGTCTTTCAACTGGGGAGGCCTCTGTGAGTGCTTGCCTTGAAAGTCAGCATTCGAAATCCTGATTTTCTGGGCTTGAACACCGACCTCATCCTTCTCTCTCTCTCTCTCCCTCTCTCTCTCTCAAAAAAAAAGTTCATTTTTTTTAGGTGATAATTTATTCTACGGACTTTTTCCGTGGATTTAACAAAAAATCCCTTGTTACCAGATTTATGAGTTTAACTAGACACGTCCGCTTTTCGCGTGAAAAGCAGCATAGCATGATGAAAAAAGACACCAATCTTCATAAAAACAAAGTTTTATCGTCAAAATGTTTGTTTTTTTATTAAGAAAGATCACAGTATTTATTTTCTAATTTTAAATTTTAAAACTCTTCTAACACGTTCGAAATTTTTCTTAAAAATCTTCTTTTTTTTTTTTTTTTACTTCAGCGGCGTAATTTTACATCAAGTGTTTTTGCGCTTTTTTCCCGCTAAAAAACACATTGATTTGGAAATTCTTGCAAAAATCAAATAATTGTCGGAATTTAATGAAACTTTCAGAACTTATTCACAAATGAATTAAATTATTTTTGAATTTTTTTTTTGTTTTAGAAAATTTTGGTAATTTTTTTTTTTTTACATCCCATTTATTTAATTTCATGAAATTGAATTCCTAACTTTTTTTTTAGTTAAAAAAATAGGACTCCTTAATGTATCATCCAATTTTCTTTCAAGCTCGTTTTCTGAAAATTTGAATGTAAATTTCCCGTTCTTCTGACTAAAAATAATATTTAATAATTTTTTTTTCCCGTAATTATTGAATTGTTTTTTGTTTGTACATTTTATTTTGGTTTAGTAAGTAGTCTATTAAAATAAATTGACAATTTCGTCATTGTGCGTCAGAAACTTTTTTTATTGCTATGCCATGGGCTCAAAAGTTTTTGATTGTGTCAATCACCGAGCCGGTCCATCGTCTTTTTTTTTTTTTTTGTGGGTGCGTGCGTAAAATTATTAAAGGTCAGAAAAAAATAGAGGTCGACAAAAACAAAACCAGTTTAACAACAGAAAACTCTAAAAAGAAAAAAAAATTCTTTTGTCAGAAGGTAATTTTTTCTTTATCACCCGACCCGTTGACATTCGATTTTGAGCTTTTATCCAGATCTCCTAGTTTGTAACTAACAAAAAACAAATGTTAGTTCTCCCTATTTACATTTTTCTTTTTCTTTTCCCCCCCTAGTCAGCTGAGTTTGCCAGTTTTTACAAGATTCTCTAAATAATTTTTTTTTTCTACCATTAAAAAGAACTGCCTTGCGAAAATACTTCCTATTCGGTCTGGGTCCGGTTTGCGAAGAAAACATTTTTCGACAACAGATTTTTTTTACCAAATCAGGGTTTGTTTACAATGTTGGAAATAATTGCTGCGAATTCGAAGAAAGATGTTTTAATTTTTAAAGTTAACATTTTTTTAATTTTTTTTTTTATTCAGTACTTCCGTT